>JAIEZT010000021.1:1938377-1998168 GCA_019594935.1 Periophthalmus modestus
TGTCCTTTAAGTGAAGAGATGCCTATAAGCTTCTTGAACATTCATTGCCGTGCCTTGCTTTATTAGTTAGATGAGCACTCGTGGGCAAAATTCCACAACATCCTGTGATCTCAAATTTTGCACTAAGTGGCCTGTGAATTTCGTGGGGGCGGGGGAGATTGTGAGGCTTGACACTGAGAGGCAAAACATCAACTAAGTTGGAGGAGAGCGGGGGTGGTGTGGCACTTCCCAAAAGTAACGAAAGTCAACCGATTTTGATCATCGGTGGTTGAATTTGCAACGATTTGAGCGCTTATGGTCGACACTGAACACGTAAGATGTTCCACTGGAGTCTAGAGTGTGGTCTGCATTTGTGATAGGAAATCATGGACAGAGAGGGACGGGAGCGAAAAAGTCTAGTGATTTTAATGGTGTGTCGGATTTTAAGTTGTCAGAGAGTGTTTTTAATTTGCTTCATTATACCGTTTTTGTATGGAATGACATGGCTCATGTTGTGTACTACTCCCCCTACAGTACTTTTCATAACTTTGCATAATAATACCATATATTTCTTTTAAATAAATGATGATTTTTAGTAACCTCAACATTGGTTCTTCTGTGACTGGTAACATGTACCCATAAGATACAAAGTTTTGTGGTTTACTTCAGGGCGATTGAGGAAATTAATGTGTTTTTAATTTTATTTATTAATCATAATTCAAATTTTGATTTACTGCCAGCCTTAGTTTACTCCCAGTCATTATTTTTTTTCTTGTTTGTGAAAAGAAATTATAAAAAAACATGTTATAACAAAAACTAATCATTGAAGGATGTGGCTTGACCTGCGTTTATACCAACAAAATGCAATGTAACTAAGCGCTGCTCATGCTGAAATTTTATTTGTCCTTTACACTGGACAAACACACTGGCAAGAAAAAGTGCTTATAGAGAGGCTAGTGATAGAGACATTCTAGCTCCGTTGCCACTGACTCACGCCTCCAATCAAAAATGACAGCAACCTTATCTACAGTCACACCAGCACACACATGTGCAGCGAGAGGTAATAGAAAAAACATATGATTGAAAGTTTGAAAGCTCTCAAGCGAAAAGGTTTATCACCGTTTCCTTTTGGAGGTTATTATCCTGTCTTCATTTCAAAGATCACCGGATATAATTACATGTGACGGTCCAACGTATTATCCGGGGGTGGAAAATTGTTTAAGCCTTTTTAGAAATCACATTGGCTATATCCAATTACCCTACGCTCCACTCATCAGACATGGCAAAATTCTGAAGACGCTTGGTATGAGCCGGACAATTTAATTGGACCCTACTAACTGACACTGCTTGAAAAGGGCTCCCTTGAATGGGATAAGCAGGGGGGTGGGGTGGGGTGTTTGTTGGTACCCCGCTGCCATCTACCCGACGGAACGTACTATACCACTTAAATGTACATGGTGGGACCGGGCGCTACGAGTTCGTCGATACCCCTGCATGACAAACAACAAAGGCACCAGTCTAACCCTGGCATTAGTCACACAACCGCCTGACCGACAATGCCCCCACCCTCATCCTCGCTTAATAGTCTGTGAGTCGGAGCAGACCCCATTGTTTCAATAGGCCATGGCCAAACAGTGCAGCGGCCACTAGTAATGAACAAACCCCCTGTCTTACGCTCCTTTAGGGATTATCCACCATTGTCTTTATATGTGGCTCCATCACTTTCTATTGTTACAATGCTATATTGGATTTACAAGGATGAAAATGAAAGTGTGTTAATGGGTGTCTTTGAGGACGTTTTAAGGCACAAGAACAAAGAGCAAGGATTAGGTTATAGCACAATTCATACACAAATAATCAAAGTGCTTGACAGAATATAGAAATCAAAACATAAATAATCACAAAATCATCATAAAAAACTACATTACAACAGAAGAGGCAGAATAAAAACCTTTCAGTTTATGTACAGTACAAGCCTAAAAAACTGTTTTGAGCCCGGATTTAAACATTGTCAAAGTCGAGTCGGTCCCTCACATCTTCAGGAAGACTGTGCCAGGTTTTAGCTTGCATTAAAACTGAAATGCTGAATTCCTCATGTTTAGTCCCTGACTCTGTCAGGTCCTGAAAAGTTCTCAGAGTGCGAGATGGTTCAATATGGGCACTACCATAGGCGATGTACTTTGGTGCTAGGCCATGGAGAGAGACTTAGTACACAGCAGAGCTGCTTTAAACGTCTAATTCAGTGAGCACAGGACTTATGTGCTCATACTTTCCTGATTTACTAGTCAGGACCTGAGCAGCAGCGTTCGGGATGGTCACTGCTGATGTCTTGCCAGTCGTTTGGAGAGGCCGTAGTGCGCAGGCCGTACAGTAGTATAACCTACTGGAGGACAATAAGCATGGATAACGTCTCTCTTAAGTCTGGGTTTGACAAGATATACCTTTATTTTTGTGATGGTTTTTAGATGTAAAAAAGCTGACCGATGTTATGTGATTTGATTGGGCTGTTAAGTTCAGGTCCGAGTCCATTATTACCCCTAGATTTCTCGCCTGTGAAGGTTTAGAGAGAGAGACTGGAGTGACTTGCTGACACGTTCTCTAGTGTTTCTGTGGGCTAAAGACTATGACTTCAGTCTTGTTTGAGTTTCTTTGGAAAAGAGAAAAACGGGGGGGTGTTTTTTAGTTTTGCACATCCACACCACTGATTGTGTTGGACTGCAGTGTCAGAGTGAATCCACTGGTCCTATTTCACCTCCTCCAGTAGAGACATGAGATCTGAGTGTCATCGCATAGTTGTGGTAGGACACATAGCTGTGTATTACTGGCCTAGAGATTTAAAAAAAGGGGTCCCAGGATATGACCCCTGGAGGGGCACTGCGCAGGGTCAAGGCCATTGATATTGCAAACCATACTTTATTTTGTCAGCTTCTTTTAGGTATCATTGGTCGAGCTCTAATAGGGGATGATATGTGTTCATATTGGCTCACACAAAACCAGAAAGTGTGTTGTACTCTTCCACGGAGCCACATGGCAGTTTGATTTTCATTAAAGTAACCACAGTGGACATGGAAGATGAACAGACTGTTTCCCATTGACGATAAACATGGCCTTTTCAGCAGATGATTGTGCTGCTGGCAGTAGACCCACCGGCGGCGTCCACAGGCATGCTGTTAAACATGTTATCTGCACGTGCTGCTCTGAGGCACATGTGAGAGAGAAACTGTATGATAATGAAATGTCTAACCCATTGTGATTAGGAGCGATAGTTATGGACTGATCAGTCAGTGGGTTTTCTATTCACAATTGTTTTGATGTGATGTATTGTCAGAGGGGAAGTGTTTTTACAGATAACCCATGTTTTGCATCATTGCAAGATAAGGACTAAATAATAACTCCTGTCACAAGATATCTGTAAAGGTCTGATTAGCAAAGCCCATAAATGTAAGAGAGTTTTGTCTCCAGAGTATTATATGTATAATAATGAATATATAACCTCGCAAATGAAGTTGTTACATCGCCTCAGTAGGCACTAGGGCAAAGGTCTTCTTCGGTCAAAGCTGAGAATACATTTGAATGAACTTATAACTCTATCTCTTTCTGGCTTGTGTTTATTTTTTAAAGTGAGCAGTACACTAGTAATATTTGGTTGTGCACTTAACAGAATATGTGCATTTGACAATGATGAAAACCATAACAGTTGCTCTCTATAAGCATTTATGTACAATTTAAATGCACATTTCTCTTGGTGTCTTGTAATGCCTGTCAGCCGTTTCCATTTTGACCGTATGAAGTGAGAACACATTTTGAGCCTCTTGATGTGTAAGATGTTATCAATAATAATTGGGACTGACACTTACTTGTGTGGTCTGAGTGCAGGCTCCTGATTGGGCCAAAACCTGTAACAATCATGACCGAAGAAGTAATAGCTCTAGTAACTAATAATAATGTGAAAACCAGATGGAGTGATTTCATACTTTCTCATTTGGGACTTGTTGAATATTTTATTAGCCTCATTATACAGTATTCACCCAAGAACAACATAAATGACCATGAAGACTCGGTAATCTGAAAAGCTGCCAAATTTTTGTTACTATAGCCATTCAAAATTTTGTTTTTTTTGGAATTGTATTCAGATGAATTGTTATATATCATACTTTTTTTTTTTTTTTTACAATTGCTGTATTGCTACTTTGGAAAGGTATATTGGTCTTGTGTTGCAGTTGGAAATAAAAACATTGTGGCTAGGGCTGTGTTTACCATCATAACAAGTCTGTCCAATAGTATGTGAACATAGAAGAGCCTTGCCTTTGGATGCTGCGACTGCACCACCTAGCACTCACAGATTAGCGATCCAAATTAGAGCGTTGAAAAGGAAGCAGCCTATCATCCAATGGGAATAAAGTATGTTGATAAACGGCTAGCCAGAACAAGGCTGGTGGTGAGGCATCTCGGGCTTGCATCTAAGCAGATGGAGGTGTCCCGGCCTGCACTGCAGCAGACTTTCAAATCCTGAGCCCAGCAATGGGTACCAGCAACCGCATCGGGCCCGTTCCACCAAAGGCTGTTGTCACTACAGCGTGGGAGGTACAGACATGCTGCTACATCAAACATGCCTCGTGGATCTATAATACACGCCATGTGAAAGTCTTCTGCACATGTTCTTTACAAAACTGCTACGCCCATACTGACTGGGCTTTGTGATTAGAGATTTAAACGCTACACTGTTTATACAAGGACAGTGAGAACAGTTCAACTGCAGTCAGCATGTCATATGGCACACAGATGCAGGCTCTCAGCTCTTTTAGGATTGTGTCAAACCTCTAAACAAGCCAGGAGGGAGAGGCCGAGTAGTTCTAGTTCCTAGCAGAATTTCCTGAATTTGGAAAACAATTTACAGAAAAGAGAAAAATTAGTTTATGAGAGGTTTCAGTGCAAATCTGAGTTGTGTGTCTGGGCATTCTGCCAAGACTTTTTGTTTGGCTCTGGTAAGCTCCTCAGCACGGACAGCTAAAAAAAAGCCTTCTCACAACCACCACTCACATTACTATGTATGTGGACCAGCCTGAAAACAGTTAGCTGAAGCAAGTTCTGTAATGCCGTGTGTCAATGCCCTGCCCAATGCTTATCTAAGCTTAATCATTTTCTTTACACAATATCAGTTACATTCACCAAACACTAGCATTTGTCATAAAAAATCTGTGTTCCCATTCTCTCAAAAGATGTTTAACACAAATAAAGGTTTTCAAAAAGCATTTAGGTTAATACTTCGTACTACATTCATTTGTGTGAGTGACCCCGTTGACCCCTTAGCCCCATGTCCTAGCCCTGTTGATGTGTTTATTGGGCGGTTCATCACATCAATAGCTCAAGCTATCATTTACCCTTTTTATAACATGTGGTTCTGCCATCTTCCCTCCACACTAACCCTCTCCGGAGACAGGCTTTTGCGATGATTAGCTGCTAATGGCTGCACATGCTCTGGTTTGTTCAAACAGAGCTGTGCCAAGTGAACTCCTGCAGACAGTGATGTGCCTGGCCGTGGTGGGCCCAACACTGCTGCCTTTGTTACTTTGCTTGGAGAGCTCTTGAGCATCTTCTGCCCAGAACACAGTAAATCAGCATCAGGTCTGCCCCACAGCTATGGAATGTCTGAAGGACTCCAAGTGCTCTTGGCAGGCGTCGGTTATTGAGGGGCAGGGAGTGTACAAAGAAGGGTTCATGGTTAACTATTGTCATAAGAATTTGGTTAAGCTGTTTATTCAATTTGCAGATAAAATATGCTGAGAGCTGCTAGGTGTGAATCTCATCATAGACCAATGGACATGTTTCATTCACTAAAAAGTCTTGCTCATTTGGTCAAGTAATATTTATTTGAATGGCACATTTAAAACCCCCCCAATTATTTACATTCATTGGACCTGGTCTACCTACATGTTTTAAGAAGCCTTTTTACGCCGATCAAATGGGGACAGTTATTCTGGCACAATATAAATTGCCAAATCCACTGAAGGTCTCAAGCCTGTTAAAGCTTCAGTCTTGCAGTAATTGAAGATTCATTGGCAGTTCTTGTAAGTTTTTCCCAGGACGGCACTTTAGACAAACAACCTTTTAAAGGATTGCAGCCCCGTTTATCTTAAACACTGACACCAAGAGGACCATTTATCTATTATATCTTCACGAACTGATTGTTATAAATATAAACATAGTGGAACAAAGCTGAGTTTATGTTGCTGCTCATGGGAGACTATAAGGTATAAAGTGTGGAGCTCACATTATGGTCGATGGCGTAAATGGAGAAAATACTCGAGTCGTTCCAACGGTGCCTGAGTGCAGAGAGATGTCTGTCTATGTTTGAATTTAAGCAGATCATAATGTTCTATTGGCTCTGAACATTGCATGTAGACTCCAGAGGCTGGAGAGAAAACATTTTGTGTGATTTGGATTTTATGATAAGTTTGCAAGCAGCTCTTACACTGTCCAGTTTTCTATCGGTATTGCAGTGGGCTCCATCAAATTTACAGGAGCATAGGGCAGCATTGGATGATGATGAGAAGATGAGTAGTAATTAATGAGGAGACTGTTGTTTTTAGAAAGATCTGTAGGTCAATTGCAATACAGGGCCTTTAGACCACAAGATTGCTGATATTTAATCCAGATGGTCTTTATATTGGAAGTGTAGATGGGCAAACAGTGATCAAAAACATGTAGATAATATCAGTGTTTTATGTTGCAAAAAAGTGTTCTAGGGCCCGTGTGTGAGTAATAGGTAATCAGAGTTCAGTTACCTGTTCAAGTTGTAAACAAGACAGTCGGTCTCTGGTGCCTCATGCAGCCTTCACTTGTCTGTGCTTTACTTGGTTCGACAACAGAGCTAAAAACCAAAAGTCAACAAAGTGATTGTGGTAAGTGAGCTACAGTGGGTGCCAGGTGGTCCAGTTTCACTCACTCAGCTCATCTTCTGCGAACAAAAGACCGGCATTGATGGTGTTTGGAGATGAATTGTGAAACAGTATAACAGCTGCCTTTGGGTGTGGTGGAGTACAGTAGACTGGCAAGGCTGCTGCTTTCTCATGCTCTGCCCACGTTTCAACTCTGAACTTGCTTCCTGCACTTTACAGGAACAGGCGTATTTATTAGAAGAAGTCAAGGTGTGGTGGAGTAAGTTACACATGTTAAGATCTACAAAGGCAGCCGCATGGAAAATCAAAAGAAGGCTGTTTGTGTTCAGACAAGAAAAACTGGCAAGATGTTTTGCTGAATTTCAATTAGCTAAAGGTTCTTCCAGAAAGTCACATATATTATGCCTGAAGAGCGAATGGATTTCATCAGAAAAGATAACTATTTCAGGTATTGTTATGGTTAATATTGCCAATAGGTTGCACAGTGTTGAATATGTATAGCAGTACCAATACTACTTAATTGACCTAGTTCTGTTATATTAAAATGAAAAACACGGCTAAATTACAACAAAATAAAGAAAACCTGACAAAAAAATGTCATTTTATCATCATGTAAATCTCAATCGGAGAATGGTGATATTTGATGATATGGATTTGCATTGATTGATATTGACAATTGTATGATAGATTGTGCAGCTCTATTGCTCAGGTCCTAAGGATGCAACTTTAACTAGCATAGCATAGTCAAAAATAGTACTTTTGTGTTTGCAAAAATATCATACAGTGTATACATTTATTTATATTTACTACAGACACCCCTACATACTTTTGGCCTGCCAAACCATTCTTTAACCTTAGCCTCATTTAGTTCATAAATGAAACATTATGATGTGATTTTAAGTATGGCTATGCAATAGGACCTTAAATGTCTTAAAAAACTAATGAAATGGCCTTCAAAATGAATTTCCTGAACTCTGATTAAACTTTTAATCAGTGCCATGTAATGCAAAAATAAATCTGACTTTGGGGGGAATTTTTTCTGAAGTCTGAACTTTGCTCCAAAGCTCATGCTACTACTAACAGAGGGGTGGCTGTACATCTAGCTCAATAAAAAAGACCCCCCAAGCACTGACAATTAGAAGTTACTGAATTTCAATATGAAGAAAAGAATGATTGCATTTTTTGTTAGTTTTTTTGTTTTCATTTTTGTTGATTTTATTGCACTGAAAAACATGTGTTCTACTCTGAGTGAGCCCTGCATCTCCACAAACCTGACTCTTCTGCTTGTTTTTATGGAAATGTTGTTCCTTTGACTATAATATTATACGCATGATATAAAATGTGTCTCCAAGGAAACTGCTATTGTGTTTCTAATAGAAGACAGATAAGTCACAATGTTTCTCTTTGATTCTCTGTCTTTTTTAAAAACAATTTTATGTGATGTTATGCCACTGCACAGAGCTGATAAATGGCCCTTTATAGAACAGGTGCAGTAGGGCGGGTATGATGGATATGGACTAAGACATATAACGCTGTTGGCCTGCAGTGCCCATAAGGGAAAAGAGCCAGAAATATATTTAGCCACAGCCCTCGTCCAGTGTCAATCTGCAGCTATTGTCACGGCCACAGGAAGCATCCAGAGGTGTATCATTGCAATGGTTGCTCACGGCAACCACACACGCTGATGTGGTTGTAGAGTAGAGATGGTCCAGTTATTGATTAAATGTCTGGCGAACCTGGCCCAGAGGCTCATGGGATATGAGCATTAGGGGGTAAGGGTGCCAATGGAGTGTACAATCAGAGTTTAAGCTGCCAGCTGACTTCATCCAGACACATTTTATTTCAGTTATTTCAGAAGGGAATAAATAAGGTTTGAGGGAGCAATCTGACATGTGTGGCAATAAATCCTTTGCTTTTGTCCTATAAAAAGACCCACTTCAATCTCTTATTGTATTGTAAGGGTTTGCTTTGACACAACAGTTAGGTGCTTCTATTTACTTAAGTGGCAGTGGACCCAGGTGTTACTTGTTTAGATGATCACTAACATGTAATGAAAAAAAATAAATAACGCTACTCTGAAGGTTAGATTGATTGATTGACAAATAACCAAAACTTAAAGTTTATTGAGATGCTAGATTTTCCGGCCAGTGCTTGGATGATGTTATTAATGGATCTTGCCACATGAGTCAAGTGAGATGATGTTTTGTTTTAAAAGAAACATGTTCAAAGTGTGTTATTGCCTCCTGTCAAAGCATGACAGCTCTGATTTCAAGTGTTTATGTGGTCCGGATATTATTGTTCAAAATGGCGTCTCACTAGCTAATGTTATGTGTATTGTGTAGTCTTTCTCTAAACTAGATTTTATTTTCTTTACCACAGGCCTTGTGTGTGATCCTGGCCACATGTAAAGGATTTGTGGGACTATTTTTCCTCTGTGGTTTGGAGCATCCACTCAGATCATATCATCTCATGTTGTGCAAGAAACAAGGAATACAGTCTTTGTCTGTCTTTGCAATCAAGACAGGAACTTTGAATGGGTATTTTTGTTGTTTTATGTTTCTGAAATGTTCCATTATTATTCAAATTAATAAACTGAAATTATTCTGCTGTTTGTGTGATTGTATGTTTAGTGTTAATGATGTCTCTCTACTCATATAGTCATTACCTTTGGCTTTACCCCAGCCCACTTTAGGACATGCTAGGAACACCTCCTTAGGCTAGTTCCTAGTTTCAGGGAGGCCTCTAATCTATATCCATCTCAAAGGGAGCACCCGGCCACCCTAGAACACTGAGCCGGCATAATCCAGGTCAAGATATTGCAACAAAAAAAAAAAATCCTTTCAGTTTCCTTGTTTGGCTTTCTAACCCACTTGCTCGACACTTGACTTTGCCATGAGATCTATTCTTTTGTAAAATCTGAGCAGCGAGTCATCTATCACTTCTTGTGTAGTGCATCCATCACACTGCCAAGCTGGAGTGACGAAGAGCCTAAAAATCAATACCATAAATATCTCCAGAAACAGAATGAATCATGGTCTTATAAATATTGCCAAAGTCTCCACCACACATTGTTGAACTAATGAAATCTTTCAGAACAAACCAGCATTGGAGTATCAGATGAGTATGCCCTGTGTGATTCATTTTTTTTCTGGCACATTTAAACCTTGTTGGATAGATTTACAGTTTATCCACAAGACCATAATGAGGCCACCAGTGTTGCTATTAGGTGTGTCAGTCAACCACACCCTGGACTTTTTATGGATCTAACCTACTGCATAGCTGGCATTATAAAACATTACAGGCAACACGGTCAAAGTCAGGTTTCTCTGTACTGACTCTTAAAGGCAAGGTCACAAGAGATGGGTGGATAATGTTTAAAACTGCAAGCTCTGGAAAGTTGGTTTCTAAGGGGAACTTTAGTTTTCCAAGGCCTTTACTGTGATAACTTAATTCTTTCCGACTTAATAAACAGAATTTGTTTTTGAACTTTGAAATTTGAACTACATTATATGGATACACAAGAAAGGCAGTATAATGAACTCATATTTATAAGCCTAGTGTAGGGTTTTCCAAAGTGGGACTTAACTCTAAGACACATAGGCTAATTAAACAGTGACTTAAGTAGGGCTGACAGATTTAGGAGGAATATGAATTGCAATTTTGTGACAGGCATTGCAATTAGATTTATGTTTTAATAACAGGATTCTGTTCAAAGTTCACATATTAAATACACACAGAAGAATTGACAAAAAGAAATATGAACTGACAACTGCAAACACAAGATTCACATTTCAGAACATGTTTGAACATATTTAAACTACAGGGTTAGTAGTTTTCTATCTATAATAAGATGGAAATTTTAAAATGATGCTACTTCAAAAACTGCAGCCTTTGCGATTTCCTAATTACATATGTTCAAATTGAGATTTCAATGACTCTTAACAGCTCTAGGCTAAAGACAGCAAAAATAGAACAAAAAGCATATTTAATTAACAATATTTTATTTTACATGGTTGTTTTAGAAGTAGTTTGTTTTGCAAACCTGCAAGATCTAGAGTGTTTAGTGCCAGGCTACTCAAACACAGCCAGAAGCCAATGTAAGCATTAGACAGGCAGCCCACATCATAACAAGGCCCTCATTTTGACCTCTTCAGCGCAATGAGAAAACCCCAGTCTAAGAGCTAGCCAGTAGTGTCTGGGCAGCAGAGAGGAAACATATTAGCAGTACTCTGTTGAACTGCAGCCTGGTGAAGTACTATTCACACCAGCAGCTCATACTGATGCAGCACCAGACCAGTGGAGAGGTCTATCAATAGGCAAATAGAGCACCGAATGGGCACACAAGCCTTCACACTTAAGTTTCAGACCACAGCACATTTGCACTGCAGCTAAGCCTTGCTAAAGCTCTCCATCAGGGCCCCACACAGCAGAATGAAACAGACCTAAAACCTATGAAAGCAATCATTTCTATTATTATACCTGGAGTCAATATAAATTCTAAGAAATGAACATGGCAGGTCATTGATACTTCTCTGTAATGTAATTAGTGCTATTTATACATTCTTTTGTATTGACTGTGAATCAAAGTATTTCATAACATTGCCCCCATCGCTTATTAGAGCATGTCGTATTATGGATGTTTTAGAATTGTTTTTTGGAAATGCCAAGAGCCCATCTCCAGGCTGCAAATGGGACAGTTAACAAGCCCAAACAATTAAGGTTTTGCAATGCATATTACTCAGCATATTTTGTTATTTCTTGCTGCACAATTTTGGGAAAACATTAAATTGCAATTATTGTGATTGCGATTAAATTTGCCGTATAGATTTCAGAAGTATAATTCTGCTGAGTGCACATTGTAAACACTCCATGAGCATGAACACTGAAATATTACAGAACATGTTTGTGTGTACAGGTAACATGATATTTTTTCAGCTAAGTCAGTTGCGATTTTTCAGTTTTGATTTATTGTGCAAAGCTATTTATTTCTGCCCTTTTTGTATTACAGTACTGGCAGCAGCTTAATCATTTTTTTGACTGAGGGCCTCGGGTATTAGTGCCCTATAGCAGATTTGCAATGACGAGCCCATACTTATACAGGACAGGTGACACATCCAGTCTGATAGAGGCACAATCACGCTGACAGTCAGGTAATTAAAGACCCCTGTTCCCTTTCCATCCTGGCCGCCCTGCCTTGTGTATGCTTAAGCGTGATGGACAGAGAAATTTTGACCCTGTCTGTCATTGCAATGTATGACAAGCTGTGAAAATAAAGCGACAAGACACTTTATTATATGTATTTAGGATAAAAATATGACGCTAATAAACCTTACATGTGAAATAGGCTTTGAAATGAGAAATAGGCTAAGGGATTGCACAACATGGATTTTTCCTGTCATTACAACAATCGCAAATATTGTATTATTTGCTATTGTTGTCAATTACTGATATTTGTTGATGTTGATATCAGTATTTTAAGATCTATTGCAAAACTTGCACATTTTAAAAATGTATTAACAAATAAAATTTAACTTTGTGTTTATAAACACATCTGGTGCACTTCATACAAACGCGGAAGAGTATAAAAAAAAAAATAGACTAAATTTCAGAATTCTTACCTGCTTGAAATGAAATGAATAATAATAATGCATCAGATTTATGTAGTGCTTTTTTGGAGACTCCACAGCTGCCCTGGGGCAGACTGATGGAAGTGATGCTGTCAATCTGCAGCATCGACTCCTCTGACCACCAACACTCATGCACACAGCACTTTCGTACTAAGCAATGTGAGTGAAGTGCCTTGCCTAAGGACACAACAAGAGTTTTTGCCACTGGCGCCCCACTGTGGCACCTGATATTCCCAGCGGTCTCCTATCCAAGTACTAACCAGGCCCAGCCCTGCTTAGTTTCTAAGATCTGATGTTCTAATAGCATCCTGCATATGTAGTAGTGCAGATAGAGTATTAAATGGGGACAGGGCGAGACACAATTCCCACTAGACGAGTCAGGAATGTTGGTCCACAAGAATGAGATCAGAATCAGAATCAGAATCACTTTTATTGATCCCCGAGGGGAAATTCTCTTAGTTAAAGATGCGCGACCACAGAATAGAAATTTAAAGAATAAGAATAAAAGACAGTAAAAATATAGATATAAAATAAAATAAAATAAAATAGAGCCTATAAATAAATAAATAGATCTCACATCAAACTATTTACATCAATGTACAAAAAGGAATAATGATGAGTATTGTAAGTACTGTAAGTGATTGGTTACAGCACCGAGTTCAACAGTTGCAACAAGATGAGAATTTAACATAATAAATATGATTATTATTATTGTTATTATTATTATTATTATTATTATTATTATTATTATTATTATTATTATTATTATTATTACATTCGGATGTTTTTTTTCTAAGCCAAGTTTACACCAGTTTGCATACGCATGGAAAAAAATCTCAACAAATCATGGTGATTATCTTGTGGAAATATTAGATTGCGAGATCTTTTGGCTTAGGATCTCCTCTCTCTATTGCTCATCCCTAGTTAAATCGGTAATAAACTGTATAAGAAATCTAGGTCATTGACTTTTCCAGTTATTTATGATTCATTGAAGATGTTGAACAAGGCCAATAGTGTCTTGCCCAAACATGCAGCTCCAATGTTCCTGTTTTTCATTATTTTAGCTCTTAGATGGGCTTCTCTGTAGAATGTTTTTGGAGTGGTACTACACTGCACTTCACTTTTCAAAGACTTATCTGTCTGGCAGGCTAACGCAAAATATTACAAATAAATGTCACTCCACATTATTAAACTAAATAGCAAAAAATGGTTATAGGTACACCTGCCAACATAAGGGCCTGATTAGTATCTTGCATAGTTTTCTATAGGCCTATAATAACAAAGATCAAATGGCTATAGACTGGGTAATAGGTAGGTAAACATTTTATGGGACATGATAGTTTTTAGTGGTCTTTATCTCAGCTGTCCTACTTTACAGTCCAGTTTTGGCATTTTCTATGTCGGACACTGCAATGAGATCTCGCCCAGGGACTGTACATCTGTCTTAAGTAACAAAAACAGGTCTGGCCTTGTGAGGAGGAAAATGAATGAACACTGAAGGATGGAGAGAGGTCATGGAGGGAATTTCAGGGCAGGAAGGAGAACTCTCTGATGTCTTGACTGTGGGGTCAAACAGCTGGACTGGCACAAGACAAACACAGATGCAGTGCTGGAAGATCAGATGTTTATTGGGGCTGTGGATACTTTTGTAATGCTTGTATTTAGCTCAAACTGGGCACTACCTGTGGCTTGCTTGATCATTGGCAGTGTTGGGAAGATTACTGTGAAAATGTATTTAGTTACAGAATACTGAATATCTGAATGAACATGTATTTTGTAGCATATTACGTTACACGGTCAAATCAGAGTGCTGTATTCTGAATACTTGGAATACTTTTACATCAAGTTGCATTTAAATTATAGGGTAAAGGCGCAAATATCACTAAGTGGAGAAGGAAAAATCACACCTGCACTCCCTACAAGAGCAGTGTTTTCTGTTTTTCTCACTAGTTAAGTGCAGTTTGAAGCCTAAATTGTGTGATCAAATACTGCAATGTATTCCTTTGATTTAGGTAAGCAACTGTATACTGAGTACCACCAAATGAAAAAGTAACTACACCAGAATACAATTGCTCAAAATTTGTATTCGGTACATGTATTCAACCCTGTCATTGGAATAGTTTCTCATATATATCAACATTACAACATCCATCCACGTTCTTCTCGATTTGCGATGAGTGCTTGTATTTCCCCTAAACACCACAACACAGAATGCAGGCAAACAAACCCCACGCACCACTGCTTCCTCTTAACATTTTGATCCATAAAATGTTGCATGGATCAAAATGTTGCCTCCAGAGTTATTTTTCCACAGTTCCACCATGTTTTCCGCTTCTGCTCATTTTAGGGGCTGTGGGTGCCATATGCTTGATCAGAAGTCTGGACAGCATCAGGACTGCTCGCTAGGAGTACCTTCATTCATATTTTATAGAATAGCAGACCAGTTGGTGTTTCATTATGAATAAACCACCCAAAAAACACTCAAAGAATGGCAACAAGCAAACAGCCTTAGTGTGGCTGTTTCCTGTCTCATGTCAAGGAAAATGAGATAAAAGCCCTCACTGCTTTGATGGTCAATGTGGCAATGATTTCATCAGAAAAATCTTTTGTGACATTTAGCATGAAAGATTAAAAATCCATATGTATATTTTTTTTCTTTTCTGAAAGGAAAAATTACAAAGAAAAATAAGTAAAATGCTGATATTAGCTATTCCTATGTGCAGTGGCTAACAAGTGGCGAGGGATGAATGATAAAAAACTATTTTGAATTGCGGGGTATGCCATTTAAAGCTGCTGAGTTTGCAAATATATTGTACTAAAATCCCACTGAGCTCTATTATGTTTGAATGCTACTGTTGAATATAGATGGTGCAAGCGCTGTGGCACCCTATGACTAAACGTGTAGGAAAAGAACCGGTTTTCCAAATAGCCCTCCTGTATGTGTTACTACCTTGAACTGTTGCCTGTTCAGCACAAAACACTACTTGACTATTGACTCGCTGCTAGCAAATTAGTTGAAAGCCAAGGTCAATATGTTTTGTGTTTCTGCTCCCAATTACACGGAGAGAACTGGAGTCACTAGAGCAAGAAGCATTATGGTTTTCCACTGTTGTTTTAATTTACTCTTATTAGCATATTTATAATAGGCTGTGAGACATAAACAACTGAAGCTGTACCATGCATATGCTGTTTGTGTGTTGTGTTTGTGTGTTGTGTTTGTGTGTATCCGCTATAGTCAAGGTCACTTCTCTTCTTTCATGAGATCTGACAGTTCAGTTGTCTGTAGGGCTGGGTGGTGCGGCTGACTATGGTAAACATGAACAGGATTGATTAGAGACAACGGGAGCCTGGTGCCAACGGGAGCTTTGCAACTCTGGTCATGTGATCCTGTACAGGTTCACACATAACCTACCTGCTCCTGTTTAGTTTATGGACCATCTGAAAAAATACTATTGTTCAGCTGTGAGTAATAGTAAGTACTGTTGACAGAAGAACCATTACTGTAGTTTGCCTATCGCGCCAGATGTCATACCTCCGTTGGATTTTGTTTCAGAAGAACTTCACTGTCATACTGCCAACTACTAAGTGTATCATAATCATTTTATCTTATTTACTGATGACATATACAGACAGCACTACACCAACCATTTACGGGATTTATGAGCTTGGTTTGACATAATGTTTTTCTCGCTAGGAAATGGAACAAGTCTTTTTCAGAAGTGACTCACTAATTAAATTTTAAGTACTCATAGCGACGTTGATGTTGTATATGTAATGAAATATAAAAAAAAATTGTGTTAAAATTTATTCTATAGTCTCATGACAACTATATACATGACAACTTATAGTCCTATAAGCAGTTTTCATAAAAATTCAACTATCTAGAGTGGCTGTTAAAACTGAATGGGTTAGTACCAAAATGAAAATCTACCTGCATCAAACTGGGATAGTTTTCACATGTAAGTTTGTTTTGAGGTCCGCATTGGACTGGGAGCAACTTTAAATATCAGAACCTATTTTAGAAACAAAGCTGACCTGAAAAGCTGACCTTTATATCAATATATGACATGACTTTATTCACCTTATTCTGGAAGTTGCAGTGGGCACCGTCATCCTCATTGGGGTTATATTATTTTGCATGGAGCTCTTGATCTTGACAGTAAGTAAGTTGTAACCCAGTACAGAAAACGTGCCTTATTTCCGTTAATGCACTCATTTTATTTTGAAAACTTTTATTTTGGAAAGAGGAAGTGTGATCTTCACACTTGTTTACTTGACTTCCTGTTTGCCAGTCACGTTGGGTGATAATGACCTTTCGTCAAAAGTAAATAAGTCCCACCTCCTTCAGATGTGATGCCAGGTTCTCATTAGTTTTTTGTTCTTTTGCGCTTTGGACACACACGAGAGAGGCTGGTTGACGTACTGTTTAAATTGAAAAGCTTACCTAAGGTTGGTGAGTGTACCTCGAATTATTTTGATGTAAATATTGTACCAAATTGTAACTCTAATTGAGAAAATTATTAATTTTAAGTGATTCCATGTGTGAACCCGAGCGGCCGTGACCGTGTGCTGTGTCACGTCCATGCAAAACCCTCATCTTGGTGAGTCCACATGTGCTCATTAAAAGCTAACGCGGCGCTAGCGCGATGCTAACGAAAATGCTAATGCTAATAGCGAGTGGTAAAATACTACTTTGTCAATGAGAAACGTACTTGTGTTTGTTTTTGTTGTGTTTTAAAGTCACCATTAGTTGACAAATGTACTTTACTTAAGTTTGCACTATTTTTTTTGGTGAGATTCAATGTTCATTCTGGGTGTTAAATGCACAAGTAGATGCCTTTTGCATAAACATGTAATGTAATGTTAAACCAGCTAGAGTTTACTAATTCAATTGGATAAAAATATTAATCAAGTCACATGGTTAATGGATTAAGATTTAAAGGAGCAATTCATTTTATTATTATTGCATCTGTTAGAAACACATTTCATGTGCAACAATGATATTTTGAATTTAAAACATACATGTATGGTACTGATATTGTACATTTGTGCAATGGAAATACAATATTTGATAATTTGAGAAAGAAACAAAGCTATAGCTACTTTTACTACTACTACTACAAAGATTAGAGAATGGAAATAGACTTTAAACTAGCTGTTTACATTATTGTTATACAGGCTAGGTTTCGTATGGTTGGTGATGATTCAGAAGATTCTCAGAGGAGATGGCGAGCCTGTCCCGGAACCCTGAACTGTCAATGGAGAATAGCAACTATCTCTGTTCTTCTTGTTGATCATCAAGTGGTAACCACATATCTGCCACAACGAGGAACTTACAATTGACTGTGACTGAAAAGACTACAATACCACTGAGCTCAGTAGGACTTGGGTTTTTGATTTATATTGTACATAAGTGAATTTACTAGTTTGCCGGCTGTTCATATTGTAAACTTTTATTTACATTTTTTTCTAAATAACTAAATACTCATTGCTCATTCCTGTCTCCTGCCATTTCATTTACACTCACTTTACTCTTATTTTATTGTAGCCCTTACGAACGTAGCGCATGGTCTAACCTATTAGATTATTTTTAATATACTTGAGTCAGGGGTTACAAAGTTCTATAAGCACTACAAAGCTGTTTTAAAAGCCTCCCACAGTACTCTGCATTGTTGACTTGCTGGCGCACATGAACATTGAACATTTTACACACATTAACTTTATGTCAGTTTTTTGAGGCGAAACCTTTCCCAAAATGAGAGAGTCACGTCCCTGCACCTTCGGGTGACTCACTGTTGTGTTGGCCTACGGGCCAAACAGCAGTGCAGAGTCCCCGGCCTTCTTGGAATCCCCGCGAGGGGTACTAGACAGTGCACCGACTGGGGACTATGGTGGAGGACTATTGGATGGCTTCAAAGAGGTTTTGGCAAACCCTCTGATGCCTCAGGGAGGGGAAATAGGGCTTCGCTGACACTGCTTGCTGCTAATCTCGACTAGGGATGTTGTTGGGGGTGGAAAGGAATACTTTGAGGATCTCCTCAATCCCACCGTCACATCTTCTGAGGAGAAAGCAGAGACAGGGGACCCGGAGGCGGACTCGTCCATCACCCTGGCTGAAGTCATCGAGGTGGTTGGCAAGGCTCCGGGGGTGGATGAGCTCCGTCCAGTCCATAAGTCTCTGGATGTTGTGGGGCTGTCTTGGCTGACACATCTCTGCAACATCACGTGGCGGTCGGGGACAGTACTGCTGGACGGTTGGAGGTGGTGGTCCCTCTGTTTAAGGAGGACCGGAGGGTATGTTCCAATTACAGAAGAATCACACTCATCAGCCTTCCCGGTAAGGTCTATTCCAGGGAGAATCTGACCAATAGTTGAACCTCAGATTCAGGAGGAGCGGTGCAGTTTTTGTCCTGGTCGCAGAACACTGGACCAGCTCTATATTCTCCATTTCCAAGAGTTTGCCCAACCAGGCCACAGTGCTGTCTGGAGAAGGCATTCGGCCGCGTCCCTCATGGTGTCCTTTGGGTGGTGCTCCGGGAGTATGGCGTTCGGGGACCTTTGCTAAGGGCTGTCCAGTCCCTGTATGACTGGAGCAGGAGCTGTGTTCGCATTACCGGCAGAAAGTCAAACCTCTTCCCGGTGCACGTTGGGCTCCGCCAAAGCTGCCCTTTGTCACTGGTTCTGTTCATTCACGCACACACCACTTTCATACTAGGCAATGTGGGCGAAGTGTCTTGCCTAAGGCAACAACGACAGAACTTGGTCCGAGTGGGACTCGATCCTCATTGGTGGTAAGAGCATTGGGGAACCAATGAGCCACTGTCACCCCGGCTGGAGTAGAGCTGCTGCTCCTCCACGTTGAGAGGAGCCAACTGTGGTGGCTCAGGCATCTGTTGCGGATGCCACCTGGACGCCTTCCTGGGGAGGTGTTCTGGACATGTCCCACTGGAAGGAGGCCCCAGGGAAGACCCAGGACACGCTGGAGGTACTGCCTCTCGGGTGGCCACCTTGGGTGTTCCCCTTGGGAAGGGGAACACCTTGGGGTCCCACCAGAGGAGCTGGAGGACGTGTCTGGGGTGAGGGAAATCTGGAAGTCCCTTCTTAGACTCCTGCCCCCATGACCCAGCCCCAGATAACCATAAGAAAATGGATAGATGGACCTTTCTCAAATTCTTCATTGAAATGAAAAGACACAAAGAAGCAGAGGAGTTTGAAGCATTTAGGTGAAAAAGTGGGCAGGGTGGAATAAGATCAATAGAAGAAATAAGAAAGAGATGGGCTAAGGGTAATAGTTGGTTTCTCATGCATGATGGCTAGTGATCTATGAGCATCATCTTGAAAAAATAATTGATATTGTAATATTTGGTTTTCAGGACATAGTTTTCAAGCTTTTGCACTAGATTATTAGATTAATCAAAAATCGTAATTATTTTGGCCACAATATAATTGTAAGACCTAAATAATAGTAAAAGTACAATTTACATTTTTGTCTTTCAGACAATTTGATTTCATAAACCTGATCACATACAGTAACATGTTAAGAAATGACATCACAGAAATGGAACAAAATTAAGAATTTTGTTGTTGTTTATTCAATAATTATGAATAATCACAGTGTTCGACACAATAATCGCAACACAAACATTTGTTATCTTGACATCCCTATTTTGCACTAAAATTATACTCTTTTCCTGATTTGACTCTTGTTTTCCAAATTCCACATCATGTCGTCTTATCTCACATGCCATTCTCCATACCTGCCACAGTAGCAAGGAGCCCCTGTGTTCTGAGCCGTAGACCCCGCGGCGTTGTGTCTCCTGTTATTGTCCACAGAGACTGACGTGTGCTGCCGGTGTGGTGGATTTGACAGGAACAGATTGACTCAGTCCCCTTGAGGGCTCTCCTCTCTCACCCCTTTGCACCTTTGACAGCTTTTAAACCATCTCTTCCTCCGATCCATGTGCTTGGTGGTCTTTGGCAGCCGATTTGAATATTTCTTTCTTATAGTTTCACACATCTACAAATACAGAAATAGTCACCTTCTTCCCTGCTGCGTTACATACATTTCAGCTGTCAGAAATAGTTATCGCTGTAGGGAAACGGCCATGTTTTATTCATGTGCCACCACTTCAGGACTGCCGTTTGTTTCTATGCATACCCCCATGGAGCTTCTGTATGTATTCCAGGTATCCTTTAGCAAATGGCTGATGTTTATTCCCTTTGACCTGGATCTTTGGAGAAGTAAGCCAAGCCAAGACAGTGTGGGTGCGGCGGGGCCTTAAATTTGATCAATGGAGCCTATGGAGCCATGCAGGAGGGGTCCAGGGTTGATGGCAGCGCGCCTAGGAGGACCTCAGAGAGAGAAAGAGCAGGCATAAAGTTCAGCATAAGGAGGCTTTCCAAAGAACACAGTGTAAAGATAGTGTACAGTGAGTAAGGTGCATGGCTTTTTGTTTTTGTACGACTTAAAAATAGTTCCCCGTAGTCATAAGAACAGGTGTATCACTGGAATATTTTTAGAAAACATGCTGCCAATTTCACTTCTCATTGCTTATATAATTGTGACTCATACTTTCTTGCAGTTCTATAAAAACATATATATTTTTGCCAGCCTGTTAGCTGTAGTTGGTTGGTTAAAATAAATCAGGATAATCTCAGTAAACCATTTTTAAATATACAATATCATTAAAAGGCATGAGCTGCGTCTCAAGATGGCGTCAGCGTGATAGGTCGGGTTTTCGCTCTCTCCCTGCCTGTCTCCTGGAATCATAGTTGTGTTACTTCCAATTAATTTTTTTTCTGGCACGAAATACTAACGCAACTTCCACAATGCCTAAAGGTACAAAACAAGCGCGGGCTGAACCGTCTCGTGAGTCTACGGAGGACTTTGTCCCTGACGACGCGAGCTCCGCCATTACCACAGGTGAACTTTCCACTGGGGCCTTGCTAAAGCACATCTCAGACACGATTGCGGCAGAAGCGACGCGCACTCAGGCTGCCATGAATCAGTCTATAGTTAAACTGGAACTATCTCTAGATGGCAAAATTGACAACGTTATTAAACGTATTGATGAGATTGCCGCTTCTTGTGACTCAATTGGAAGTCGCCAAGCCGAGGCGGAGGCCCGCATATCGGCGCTGGAGGACGGGGTGGCGCCGCTGAGAGTGAGAGTGGAGGAGCTAGCCAAATCCAATGCGGAGTTGGCGGCCAAAGTTATGGATCTTGAGAGCCGTTCGAGACGGGATAATATCCGCCTGTTGAATCTGAAGGAAACGTCGGAAGGGGCTAACCCTATTGCGTTCTTTGAAAAGTTTATCCCTACACTCCTGCAGCTGCCCGTTTCTGAGATCTCCATTGACCGGGCGCACCGTGGATTTGGTGCCGCCGCTGCAGACGGTCGCCCCCGCCCCGTCATCATCAAGTTCCACCGCTCCAGGGACGTAGCCACAATATTGTCCGCTGCAAAACGTATGGGCGATTTACATCACGAGGACCGTATTCTCCGCATCGTGCCGGACATACCACCTGCTGTACGACTCGCCAGGAGAGCTTTCAACGCGGTCTGCACCGATCTCATCAAGTGGAAAATTCGGTTTCGTATGGCATTCCCTGCAGTTTTGTCCTTTGAGGTGAATGGAATTAAGAAGTCTTTCACGGATGCCAAACAGGCCAGAGCTTTCCTTGCGAGCTCTATGAACCGTAATGAAGATGAATAATGTCACTTATTTGTACGTACGGTTGTGGTGAGTGTTTGACCAACTTTTACGCCCTTTTGACTATGTTTTAATGTTTTCATCTTGTAAACCTTTATGTAAAGTTGTTCATTTGAACAGCCTTGTAACATAGTAATAGGTAAGAGTTATTTAAGGTGTTGGTTAGAACTTAACTTTTCAACTGCTGGTTGTTGTTGTTGTGTGCTATCTCTATGTAATTGGAATTTTATACGTTCCTTGTACAACGGGCAGGGAGGAGTGATTTGTGTGAGTTTGAGAGCCTTTTAGTTTTTATTTCCTAAGCATAGCCTGTTTTTAGGGGTGCTTTTTTTTTTTTTTTTTCCCCCTCCTCCATGGGAGTGTTAGATATGGTTAATCCTTATCTTCTCCTCATTTTTTGTTTGCATTACTGTATGGTTCTTGTTCTTATTTTCTCTGTGTGTTTTGTTCTGTTCAGGTCCAGGACTTTTTCTTTATGTTATAATTTGTGTCCAGATGTTTTCATTTTAATACTTAAATGACTAATACCACTCATTTGAGAATATTAACCCTCAATGTAGGGGGCCTAAATAATCCAGTAAAACGAGTTGCTATTTTAAATTACCTTCATAGTCAAGGCGTCCAAATTGCAATGCTTCAAGAGACTCACTTAGTTAAACGTGATGTAAACCGTCTAGCAAACAAATTTTATAAGGTTGTAGCTTTTTCTTCCACATGTAACAAGTCTAAGGGTGTAGCAATCATCTGCCGCCGTAACTTGCAGTTTAGGCTTATAGATTCCTGGTCTGACAATTTAGGCAGAATTGCTATTGCAAAATTGATTATAGAAAGAACAGATCTGGCTTTTGTTTCGTTATATGCCCCCAACGTTTTTGAGAAACAATTCTATGATCGTCTTACAAAAATAATGCTTGAATTGCCTAGCTTTAAATTTATCGTAGGTGGAGATTTTAATGCTGTGGTTGATCCTTCCCTTGATCGATCTAGTTTTTCTCAGAATCTGGATCAAAAACGTGCCTCAGAAGCACTTAAATGTTGGGCGAACGAAACTGGTTTGGTGGACCTGTGGCGCATGCTGAATCCTTGCACAAGGGATTATACACATAGGTCGGCTAGACACAAATCATTCTCTAGAATTGATTATTTGTTTACTTCTAGGAATTGCTTTCAAAATGTTTCTAAAATTACTCACAACCCATGTTCTCTTTCTGACCATAAAGCTTTAATTGCTTGTGCCTCTTTAACATCATGCCCCCCACGTGCTCTTCGTTGGCGCTTCAATACTTCCTTTCTTCATAATGACAGGTTTAAGGAGCAGTTTGTGTCTGAGCTAAAAGAATTTGTCAGTTTTAATAGAGGCTCTGTGGACGATCCGAGAATTTTGTGGGATGCGGTTAAGGGCTTTATTCGCAATAATGCAACTCGCTATGCCTCCTCTGTAAAAAGATCCAGAACGGCCAGACTGCATGTGCTACAGAGTAAACTTAAAGTCTTTGACAATTTATTGCAACAATGTTATGATGATGACATTGCGCTTCAACTTGATTTAATCAAAAAAGAGATTAACAATATTCTCAAACGCAATGCTGAATTTTTAATTCATAAAACTAGACAACATTACTACTTTAATGGAGCCAGACCAAGCCATTTACTTGCTCTTAAACTTAGGAATGATGAGCAATTCTCGGATATTTCCTCTGTTAGGGATCCAGCCGGTCAGATTGTGGTGGAGCCTTCAGGTGTTAATGCTGTTTTTTCCTCATTTTATTCCAGGTTATATTCCTCTGAGCTGCTACACGATGAACAAACATGTAATAACTTTCTGGAGAGCGCACGTTTACCCAAGTTGGCTGAGGATGAGCTGCATAAACTTAACTGCCCAATTACCTTGAGAGAGCTTAAAGATGCTGTCTCAGATATGCGCAGAGGTAGATCTCCTGGCCTCGATGGGATACCCCCTGAGCTTTATGCTACTTTTTGACCAAATTGGACCTTTAATGTTGGATATGTTCCAAGCCGCCTTAAAGGCTGGCTCGTTTTCGAGAGATGTTAATACTGCATTGGTTTCATTGTTGCTCAAAAAAGATAAGGATCCTCAAGAATGTTCCAGCTATAGGCCCCTTTCCCTTCTTAATACCGATGTGAAGATTTTTGCCAAGGTTTTAGCTCGAAGACTTCAGCCCTTTATGACTAAATTAGTTAACTGTGATCAGACAGGCTTTATTAAATCCAGAACTGCTTCGGATAACCTGAGGAGGCTTCTACATATAATACATGGTGCATCAGCTGCTCAACTGCCTTTGGGTATCTTTTCACTCGATGCCATGAAGGCTTTTGACCGGCTAGAATGGCAGTACCTATGGTCTTTATTACAGTCTTTTGGTCTGGGTGCTGATTTCATACATATGGTCCAGGTGTTATATAATAAGCCGTCAGCGATGGTACTCACTGGCAGAATATGTTCCTCACCTTTTACTATTGCCAGGGGCTCCAGGCAGGGCTGTCCTTTAAGTCCACTTCTGTTTGCACTCTCACTGGAGTCTCTGGCTCAAACTATTCGTTTATCTGATAACATTGCTCCAATTTCACTCAATGGCACAAAACATTACATTTCTCTATACGCAGACGATGTTCTTTTATACGTAGGAAGTGCCCAATCAATTCCAAATTTGCTTTCAATATTTACCCGTTTTGGCAATATCTCAGGTTACAGAATAAACTGGGATAAATCAGCTTTTTTGCCTCTTAATGATTCTATGAGAAATTCTACTTTACCTGTAGGTGTCCCTGTTGTTACACAGTTTAAATATCTTGGGATTGAGATATTTTCATCCTTGGACTCTATTGTTAGAACAAATTATGAAGGTGCCCTGACCAAAATTCTTGTTGATCTGGAAAGGTGGTCCTCTTTGCCAAACTCTCTTCGATCGATCACGCGTTTCAACAATTAAAATGAATATACTGCCTCGTATAAATTTTCTTAGTTTCATGATCCCACTGCCGCCACCATCTCGTTACTGGGACAGGCTGCAAAGAGCTATTACAAATTTTATTTGGAATGGTAAACGATCTCGCCTTAAATTGTCCACAGTTCAACGTAATAGAGCGGCAGGGGGACTTTCGCTTCCCAATTTTAAACTTTATCACTGGGCCTTTGTGCTTCGGCCTTTGGTTGCCTGGTTTGACAACTCAGTGGATGTGGCCTGGCGATCATTGGAGGAATCCTTGATACATCCTTTAGGGTTGACTGAAATATTATTTGCTAATATCTCCCCGAAAAATTGTCGTGTGCGGTTTGGCCCTGTTCTATCCCACTGCATAGCAGTCTGGCGTTCTGCAGAAAAAGTTTTGTGATGTTGCAATTAAATGTAACTCTTATTCCCCCATTTTTAACAATGAAGGTATACTCATTAATAAATGCCCTGTGAAACAATCTCAGTGTAAACATTGGTGTGATAGAGGTATACATTCCTTTGGTGATATTTTTGATGAGAGGGGGCTTCTTTCATTTGAAGATCTGTGTGTTCAGTTTAATTTGCAGCGATCCTCTTTTTTTTTTTTACCTCCAGCTGAGAACAGCCATGAAAAACATATGGGGTTCCATGGCAGTGTCCACTCCAGGTTCATCCTTTGTTGAAATTCATAGATGGGCAGCATTCCAAAGGGTGTAATTTCTAAACTTTATGGTCATATTCTAGAAAAGTCTTATGAACCCTTACAACTGGATCTTGAGTGGAGGAATGATGTTCCTAGTCTGCCTCTGGATTTTGACTGGGAAGCAGTTTGGAACACTGTGCTTTGCGCATCTAAGAACCCGGACCATCAGCAAATACATTTGAACTTTATTCACAGGACATATATGACACCCCGCCGACTTTTCAATATGAAGTGCAGAACGAACCCAAACTGTGCATTTTGTCATACAATCTCATTAGGTACTTATCTTCACATGATATGGGAATGCCCAGGTGTTTTTAACTTTTGGAAGGTGATCAGCAACAGTCTGTCTCTTTTACTATCTTGTAATGTTCCCTGTTCACCTACAGTTTTGGTTCTCAATGACACATCCTTGCTAGGATTGCACAGAGAGCAAGAAAAGGTTTTTTTGGCTGGCCTAACAGCTGCAAAAAAAATGGTTGCAGTCAGATGGAAGCCCCCTCATTCCTTATCTCACCGCCAATGGGTGCTGTCATTTATTGATATTGCTTATTTAGAATTGTCCACAGCACGCATGCATAATGCGAAAGAGAAAACTATTAATCTCTGGAACAAAACAGTATCTGATCTTAAAGCCACCTTGTTGTAATATGTGCAGTAGGCAATTGTGTGTCATATTGATATCAAAATTGTCATCAAAATTTAAAAATTTAAGTCTGAATTGAATGTTGATGTGCACAAATCCTTTTATTTTATTCCTTTGTCCTGGACCTGTTATGTTATGTTGATGTTTGTTTGTACATAGTTTAGTGGTTCTACTAAAAAACAATAAACATTTGATAACAAAAAAAAGGCATGAGCTGCAACACATAAATTAACACAGAATGAACCAATAATTAGCCAAAGAAGTCACTTATTCAACCCTGTACAACTCAAAAAATATAATTCAAAAATAACAAAAATCTTGCCCCTTTTGCTAAGAAAATGTACCCATGATAAATACTGAATTCCAAAATATATTGTTGCAGCTTTCATATAGTGAACAATAAGTCGATAGTAATTAGTAGTAATTATTGTGACCTAGGTAGAAATAAGATTGAAAATAAGATAACTTAACTTAGAGTAAATGTTTATGGGCGATCTAGGTACTAGGTTGTATATAGCTCAGACTGGGTACTATCTTCAGCTTGTTAGCACATTGAAACAGTTTCTCACGTTAACTGAACTTGGATGACAGAAATAAGATTGTATATAAGGTTGCTAATGAACTTGAGTAAGAAAAACAGATTCCAATGCGACTACTTTTTAGGATAGATTTAGCCATTTTAGGTCATTTTCACACATGTTAGTACGCTCTGTGGACCGACCCCAGTGCATGCTAGATTTAGTTGTGTTTACATTACTTTTTGGTTGGTCTTTTCCACATGCACCGCGCATCACTCACCTCAAATATGCATCATGAGCTCCATGAAAGTCCATTGCCAAACGTATTTCTATAACAGAGCTCTTCAAGAAGACAGACCCTTGTGAATAGGCGCGCACATGCTCACTTTCCTGGTGCTATATACGGTGGTCTATTCTTTTACCTGTGGCTAAATATACAGTGAGGACTATGCGCTGGTGACAATAGAGAAAACACACAGACAGACTGAGGCTCACCTGTGCAGACAGACGCAGGAGGAGTCTGTCACTGAGTTGATTCAAACTGCATCGTGAGGCGAATGTGTCAAACAGCAGCTCCTGACTGGCCATTCATATAAATACATGTGATCAGAGTATTTTTTACCCAATTCCAAGTACTTGTACTCGCACCGTGGACATCTGCCCAAGGCCGGCCACGTTCTTTGCAGTCCAGAGTGCGACTGTTGGGTTCACACCGGCCCAAGTGCACCGATCTTGGACTGAATGCTCCTTTACATCGACCTAACTACTGGCAGTATGAAAACAATCTTAATTGTTTGTTTTGACTGACTGGCCACCAATAATCATTAATATTCTCACAGGCAAAAAGTGGGTGAGGTGACTTGCACAAGGGCACAAAGATATTCATAACAGTAAGAATCAAACCAGTTGTTAATGTGTTCCACTTAGCATCTTTTTGTCAGAACATCTGTCAATAATTACAGTATCAGTAATCTTAAACTTGTAGCTCATTTTGCACTTGTTGCCAACTCTGTTTCACTATTTCAAGTATAAATGCCAAATGCTGTGTGTTGGCCTTAATCCACTGACACCAGGCCGCCAGCATTATGGACAGTTTCCCATTAGTCAAACACGCCTGGAACAATATGTCAATGTGAATATGACTCCTCATTGATATATTGGACCATTAATAACCAGCTCTTGATGAACACACTGTTAGTAATTCTCCCCATGGGAAAAAGCACCGTGGGTTGTGCATGCTGCCAACTACGTTCATCTGAGCAGCTCTAAAATAGCAGCCCGCTTTAATTCACTTTTACCATCACCTCTGGAGCATGCACTTACCCTTATTCGCAACATGGGACAAATAATTTTCAAACTGTCTCTTCCATTCAAGCCCTGGTGTTTTCTGGGGCACTTTACTGTCTGTTGCTTTTATAAGACCTGGTTAAGCATTACTCAGCTGAAGACAAGACAAATGTGGTAATCTCTCTTGTGTCCTTTGCATAGGTCACAAATATGTGTGGATCTGATCAATATGCAGATTCAATGGCCAACCGCAATGAAAGGCAGCAACACGTGCGCTACCAATTTCACCCTTCATTAGCACTGACCACAAGCAGGGCATGTCCGGACAAGACTGAGCAGGCTGCAAATGGCTGCAGTGATAATAAATACGCTGATGGATGTGCCCGCAGGGATCCAGAGGCAACAATCAAGGCATTTCAAACCATTATTCAAATACACCCACAGTGAAAATCTGGGTAGTGTCCCCAAATGGCTCCACATATAAAATTACCTCAGACAGCAGTACATTACAAAGTTCATCACTCACCTTAGGTCTCACTTATTTCACAAATCTACTTAAACCTGTGCTTTTAGCATTTGGACCAACAGGACCTCACTATATAATCTAAATTCCAATAACACATTACTGTCAGCCGCCCTGTTTATTGCTTTCCATTTTTCTGGACAGTAAATTCCAGTGAAACTTTATTAGTCTTGCCATTATTGAAGTCATTTTTTAACAAGAAGGTTTTTTCTTGGTTGAGTGGTTGTTAAAGGTGCACTATGTAACTTTTCTGGCAGGGGGTCTGCCATCTGTTTGTCTCCTTGGAAATCGTATTGCTTTGTCTGGAATGTATGGCATTAAACCTGTCCCACATTTGTTCAATTACAGGTTCTAAGTGCGATCCCCATGTCGCCTGGGCCTTTCTGTGCAGAGTTTGCATGTTTCTCCTCTATGTCTGGGTGGGTTTCCTCCACTGCACTGCAGTGCTCACTGCTCCTGAGGAGATACCCCAGCAGCACTGAAGGATGGGTCAAATGCAGAGGATAAATGTCCTTACATACATGTCCTTACATACATACAATAAAAAAAAAGTACCTTAACCTTAGAGAAACACCAAGCACTTCACCACCCAACTGACCCATAACCAGCCAAAGTCATAACATCTGCATGGAAACTAGCAGAAAAAGCCACATAGTGCACATTGAACCCTATTTAAAGATAACTAGAAAAATAGTGGTTGTATTTTTGCATTTTGCAATCATTGATTGACATTTTCAGAAAGCTTGTATGTATTTCTTTGTTGCCTGGATTTTCAAAGGATTGTGAGATAGGATGGTGGTGAAAGATGGTCATCTCAACCACAGAGAGTCACACAAATATGATTTTAATATCTTTGTCCATTCTTAGAATAGAAGTGATTGATTGAGCCTTAAAACTGTGTGCTGAGTTGAAGTCAATTTAGTTGGCTTTTCCTTTTGACAAGAAAAAAATATCTGCTTGCCAATATTACATGCAAGTTGTATTTGTGCTTGTTGAATGTCCTTCTATGGCTATACATAAGCCCTAGACAGTCTGTACTTACACTGTTCCTTCCATAATGGGATTACTGTGGGCATTTAGTTGTTTTTTTGACCTCAAGGTCTCACTGTATAATGGTGTATTGTAAACAATATGTTATATTGATTTCCAGTGAATGGCTCATGCTGGTGAATGGGATGATGCAATTATTGAATTGACTGTGTTTAACCCTTAGCCACTGACAATAAAAACCCAGACTGTGAGGAAAACATTGTCAGTGACATATTTGAAATAGTCTTAAAACACTTAAAAGTTGTTTTTTTTTTTTGGAAAATATAATAACTTAAAATAACATGATTAACCAGGAGTCTTTTAAGTGTGTTTTATACATAATCCTAGATGCAAACATGTCTTATTGCTTTTTTTTCTCTTTATTTAAGTGAATCTTTCCATGTTGATTATTTTATGGTTTGCATCTAATTACAAGATTAGAAGGAATCAACTTGTGGGTTTCTGTGGTCGCCCTCAAAGCTGAAAAATCTTTAACCGCGTTACGTGTTGTGGGTGTAGCCTCATCATCATGGATTTATCAAGAATAAATTACTATAATATTAAAAGATATTGAAATCCATTAATACGGTTTTCTAAGTAGGGGCTGACGTTAGATATTTGTGGTAAATACTAAGAAAGATAGATTGCTTGTTGATGTTGCCAGATAAGCCAAACCAGAAAGCTCTTTAAATATACACTTTATTACAACCACTGAACAGTTTACCCTTAATCCCCTTTTAATATTGTGATGTATTTGAAATAGGATGGATGCTCAGGATGTCCTTGAGCCCAGACAGTTGGAATGTCTGTCTCAAAGTGTGGGAATGGCTGCAACTTGGACCTGTCTATGTGTGTTTACAAAGTACTCAAGTGAGAGCACACTGGACTGAGAGGAGGGAGAGGTTTGGCAAAGATGTCGCTGATGGATTAGTGGAGCGACCTGAGGGCCCCGTTTGGCCCCAACACAGCATCTCAGTGAAAGACACAGGGATAAGAGCTGTTAATACACTGGAGGGAGTCAATCTATAGTGAATCTTTAAAACATTATTGGGGTTCACAAAAGTAGTCCTGTGTTTTTTATTTGATCAATTCACCCACAAATGATCCTTCTTTTACTTTGTTCATAGTCAATCAAATGTTAATTTCACTTTACTTATTAATGTCATAACAACAGCTGATAGAATGTGTTTATTTTTATCTTGTCATGGCAGACCATTTGCAACCTCAGTTTTGTGCGTTACAATGTCCTATAAGTTGTCATATGAGTATTTTGTTGCACTACTATTATATTTATCAAGTTTTACATTGCAGTATTAGTAATAAGCCCCTGCACTGTCAGAAAGATGATAAAGAATGTGGTAAAAAAAGGTATAATAACTGCAAGATTATCCCTCAAAATATTTAATTTCCAACCTAAACCAAGGCATAGACGACAATATACGGCTCATTCTGTAATTGAAAGAGAGAAAGACAGATGTTGTTAGCATTTCAAAGATTTAATGGGCCACAATGTAAACTGCATTTGTTTTGTGGGTGGAATCTGGAGCGCCACACACACACACACACACACACACACACACACACACACACACACACACACACACACACACACACACACACACACACACACACACACACACATGTACACACACACACACGTACACATTCACACACACACACACACGTACACACACACACACACATTCACGTACACACACACGTACACAAACACACACACACATACACACACACACACACACACGTACACAAACACACACACACATACACAAACACACACACACGTACACAAACACACATACCCGCGTACATACACATACACACACCTACACACACACGTACACAAACACACACGTACACACACACACACGTACACACACACACATACACACACACACACATATACACACACACGTACACACACACTCACACACACACGTACACACACACACACACACGTATACACACGCACACATACACATTCACACACACACACACACACACACATATACACACACACACACACGTACACACACACGTACACAAACACACGTACACACACACACACACACACACACACTCACACACACACATACACACACGCACACATACACACACACACACGTACACATACACACACACACACGTACACACACACACACACACATATACACACACGTACACACACACACACACACACTTATACTGTATGATAATCACTCATTATAAAATAACCAATATGGGTGTTTGTCTTTGTTTACGTCGGCCTGTGTGAATTTATTCAAATTGATGCACTGAAACAAAACAATGTTTAGTTTTATGCAAGAGTGAATTATGAAGGAATTTCTGCCAAAGTTAGTTTATTTTACACCCTGGATTTATCACTCCAGGTGTTTTTGCAATATTAAATTGGCCCAAAATACACTGTGAATATGATCAGCAGGTTTGTGGCCTCATGTTCAAATAGCACCAGTCCTTTGTTTTGTTCTGAAGATATTAAACAATTATATTTTCTTTATTATTTTAGACTAGGCGTTATGCCAATTTAATTGATTAATCAAAGTTTTTCATTCACTTTTATTTTGTCTGGGAAGAACGTATTGGCTTGCAGAGGTGTCCAAACTTTTTTTTATCAAGGGCCACATCTCAAAACATATTCGATGCAGAGGGCCACAGACCGGTGATCAATACAGTGCGGTGCTTTAAACACAGCTTTGACAGAGCCGTTGTGTATTAATAAGGCCTGAAACACATTCATTTTAGGTCTGTATCACACTGCAATGTGATGTTTTAGGATATAGTTGTAAAAATAGTTTAATTTGCTCTTAAAAGTACTGCTTATGATCAATTGAGCCGGTTCAGCAGGAGGCCTGAGGACCAATAAAAACTGGTCTGAGGGCTGTATTTGGCCCCCGGGCCTTAGTTTGGACACCCCCTGTAATACTGGGATCTTTGAGATTCGATTCTCAATACCTCAGTCATATTTCCATGCATAGTTTTTCATGCATTCAGTAAAAGTAGAGACTGTACTGTGAAAATAAGATGAGCTTTTTTTCTGCACTTTACTGGCAAATCTCTCTATTTTTTATGCATATTGATATTAGTCTGGTACCCACGCCCTCCACTGCGTCCAACACGTGATTGTGTAATTTGTTGGGGTTTTTTTTTTTCAGTGACACATGTGAAATGAAGTAAAAGTAGTAGTAGTAGTAGTAGAAGTCATTGGTCACTAATTATTTACAAATAAAATCAAATTTATCTCACCTCAGATTAACATAATTTAGTGTATAGCTCACTGATTAAAAATAAGAAGAAAAAAAAATCCATGATCATTTTGAGCCCCTTATGGTATTTTTTTCCCTTTATTTTTATTTTTTTTGTCCAAATGGACGCACCACACATGTTCCTTATTGCCTAATATATGTGTCAATCACACAAGATTCACTGGTGACCAGACTCACATCTTCATAAATAATAAGTGTGTTTGCTGGATCCCAGGAAAGCAGTTTACAAGTGTTTTATTAACTTGAAAGAAAAGATTTTCATAACAAATAAATTGAAATATAGAAAGAGAGATAGATCCTGTAAAACTACCACCATTCTTAATAAATTTAGGGGTTCATATTTTAAGTCTGCTTACTGAATGGGATTTTTCCACTTTGAGCCCTGCAAGAATCCACCGTTAACACAGGTAATGTTCTGTGCAGGAGAGAGCTGTTACAATGACACATTACCTGCCCGTCCAGCTTCATATGGTCCAGTGGTGTGAAAGTGAAGGAGTTGAAGTCTGAAAAGGTGAGGAAGGTTTTCTATAGCCCCACAACCCATCACTCAATGCGCTGCAACACAAGAAGGACAGTACTCTGAATTCCTTAGCATCTGTGTCAGCTCTTTTCAATGTTCTTTTCTCCCCATAATCCCCCTGTCTTCTGAACGCCTGCAGCTAACTTACTTTACTCTCTATGTGTCAGTGCCAAAAATTTCAGTGTATACACTTCCTGTTCTGACCGATACTGGAGCCAAGACAACCACCAATTACACTTAGAAAGCCACAGCGGTGACAGCGCACCCTCCATGGTTTACTTCACTGCTCCCAACCCTGTGTTTTGAGGTTTGATACTCGTGTGCTCGGGCATATTATGGGCCGCTATGTGGTTCAGCCGAATCAGCCTGCTCCCATTTGTCCAGTGTCTTTACTAAAATAACCATTTCTGACAAAGATGGATCAGAGGGCACAAGTCTGGGTTAAAATGTTAATTTGAAAATTGACTGGATTTAAAGTTGCACACATTTGCTTCCTCGAACATGCATCTTGTCTTATTCAAATTAATTCTACTGTCAAATGAAGCCACTCTAATGATTTCCTCTCATTTTCCATTTTTGGCAAATTGTAATTAACACTTTGGGATATTCTACAAATTATTCATTGCTTCCTTTTACACCTGCCCATTTTCACATCTGAATGGTCTGAACAGACATGGCACATTTAGCCAATTTTAGAAGTTAGTTGCTGTTAACTGATACATCTCAATGAGAATATGTCAGGTAGTGTCTTGTTTCAGTATACTGTAGATGCTTTTTTAAATGTACTATACAGTTGACATCATAGGCTGTATAAAGAAGTGGACTATGTTAGTGTGTGTTCAGCTTCAGCCAAATTAAACTCATCGAGGCCAACAGTTATAGCGGCAAATTTGGAGCCGAATTTCAGATTTGGAATTCTGAATGTGATTATTAAAGCAGCAAGAGCCAATCTGGAGCGAAGCTGTTGAAGATACCATCCCTTCCCGCCTGCACCGCTGGTTTAGGAGGGAGTGAGCCCTTAGTAATGCTGTCAATCAAAGCTGCTAATGCTACTGGGAGCGACCTTGGTGAAAGAAGGTGCCTGATTGGTTTGTTATTAATGTTCATATCTTGATTTTACAGACAAAATAGCAAAATAATCCACTCCAGGATCATGTAGAGTGGGTTAATATGAACATTTTAAGACCGAAATGATGAGGCACACTGCAGCAGTTACAGACAGAGGGGTGACAGCTTTTCAATGTAAAGTGAATTGGAGCCAGAGTGCACCCATAATCACATCCTATCTGTAACACGCCGGCTAGCGTGTTAGCTATGTCCATTTATATATACAGTGTATCGCTGACTTTAACATTTCATATTTTATTATACTTCCAGTGGGACACTTATGAGAATGAAAAAAATATATATATTGTTAAAAGTTGTGAGGGACTTTGAAGTGATTATAGAAGTTTTTTTTTTTATCGTTGGCTGTTCTGTTTCCTTTCAATCAAACCAGTAATGACTGAAATATCTAATTCAATTAATGTTTAAATATATCAGTTATAATAATACTTTAAGGGTGTGCATCTCATTAACACTTGTTGAACAATGACAGATAATGTTATACTAGTTAGTTTTTTGGGTGGGGGACTTTTTGTGAGGCTGGGGTCTGGCTTTTCTTTTTTTTCTAAGGTCAATGTCCTTCATACGATACGATATTCAATGATCCTCATATAAAATTCTGTGCTGCTGATTTAATTTCTCTTTCAAGTGTAACACATTTCCAGTCTCAAACCATTTTGTGCTGCTTTGACGTTTAGACATGTGACTAAATCCTCTGGAAACAAAATCTCCGGTGTAGTGAAGTAGAGCTAATTAGCAAAGGGCCTGCTTGAATGCCTTTTGTCTGCCTAGGGAATTGGTTGGCATTGATTTGTAGGGATTTAGGAGTATCGCATCTCTTCTTTCTTTACTAACTCCTCTTTAATCTGTCGTGACTGCCTTGGTGATTTTGTGATGATTTATATGCGTCTCATATCTAATCTCTCTGAATGCCTCCTGTGATCACTGTTTGAAACTGAAAACTCTTACGGTCTTTCAATTCACAGGTGCCACTCTTTCCCGTTGACGCTTTTATGCATCTGCTTAATGACAGACTGTGCGCCTTAAAGGGGATGTGTTAAAGGGGTTAGAATAGCACACTTTACAATAACTGCAGGTCGGTCTGGTATTTGAGGAGTCTATACTCTGCTGTATGTTTGTTAGCACGTGTCTTTGCCTAAGGCTTTATACAGCAGTCAGGTAATACATTATGACCACCTGCCTACTTTACTGGTGGTCCTGCAGCCTCAGAATGAAGAAAAGTATATGCACTTGTGTTGTGATATTTTTACACCTGAACCAATGTTAGCTCCTTTTTTCAGTTCCTCAAAAAAGTTCTTTACTTAATAGATGTTCACCATTGTTCCCTTCGCGAACTGTTTTTCATGGATAGATTGGGAAACACCTTAAGAACTATTGCTTTGCGGAAACTCTCAGCCAATAGTGTAGCCATTAGGGGTGAAAAATCAACACTAACAAGCCAAGACAAGATTTTAGCATAGTTTGAAATAAGTAAATCAATACATATTTTGGTCAAACATTTCCTTTTTGTTGTACATTATCCAAATTTTTCAAGCAACACACATTGTTTGCATGCCAAATCATGCTTCAGCCTTGAAATTTAATGTAATATTTAGTGACTGCAGATTGTTGGCAGAAAACGCAAACTGCCTGTATTGATTTCCACATGGATGAGAAATCCTCTGGAATTCTGACCTTGCAAAATCTCAAATCTTTAAATCTTATCCAATCCCTAGTCATCGTCACAATTCTCCCATATAATAGCTCAAATCATTACACTTACACCTAAATGATATATTTTCCAAACTATGCACTAATCAATAGTTAATCTGTGTCATTAAGTTCACCTGTCAGCTGTTCTAATGTGTACTTGAAGGCTGGTGTAGTTTTAATATCTCTGCATGTTCTGGCTGCCACTTTCTATTAGCCACATGTGAGCTATCATCTATCAGCCCAGATCAGACATCCTTGTTTCGTCAGCTCTGCGGAGATCAAACCATTTCTTATTAAGCTCACTTTATTAACTCATCCATCATGTTACACATCCTGGCTTATTGGCCCCCTGTCTTTTTATTCTAATTTCATTCCAGACTAAAAAGACTCCTGGCATTCATTTAGCGTTTTTTTTTATTTTTTATGTTGCCAACACATTTTTGGTATCCCTGTTATTGAAGCCACTGCTGGGATGACCTTGCACCCTATTAAGTTTAGAATGTGTTTTAAAAAGCAGACTAGACTGACTGAGGGTGGAGAAGACATTATTTCTGACTTTGTGTAACCCTGTAACCAGCAGTGGCCTGTCTGTGTTATTTGGACTAACCTAACATTCATATTAGAGTATTTATGCTGCCATTAAAATCCTGTCATGCTAATATACTTCTACAGAACTCCTTTCAAAGATCCATGAGCATACGCTGCTGCCAAGACCAGATAACTGAACTGAATGTTGTCTTAAGAGTTTGCATGTAACTCTTATTCCAAGTTGTGGTGTATTTGAGTTAGTTATTTATTTTGGTGGGGCTTGGAAAAGAATGGTAAGATATTCATGCAAAAATATTTTCTGAGCAAAGGATAGAAACTTATACTGCTCTTGAAGCTTCTCTTACTGAGGGATAGTAACAGCTAGCGTCTTGGGTTGGACCTTCACCACAGTACTATAACTACTTCTACTACCATTGCTACTATTGCTACAACAAGAAGTTTCCGTTATACATTTTCTGGGACAGGTAAAGTGGACAGAGGAGTACATTTGTTGAATAATTTAGACAAGAAAATGATGGTGCTACCTTAGACAAGCTTGTGATTTGTCAGTGTTGCTCTCTGCTGTTGGTGAAATTGCATATTGTTTGGTTGACAGACTTATCGTGTCTTCAGTGTCCTCATGAATTGCGGTTAAAGGAGAGCACACATACGAAATGGAAAAAGACTGCAATTTTCTCTTTTACAGGGTTCAAATGATGCCAATTATGGTCTATGTGTTTTGGTGCAGTATCACACAGTTTGTCCCTGCTAACGATGTGCACATATTATGACTGGGACATCTGTGAAGTCACACCTGAGGAGTGCTTAGGCGGTTATAGATGGATCGTGGTTTCATTTCACACTTCCTCACTGCCAGCTGAACACATGCTGGGTGTACTCAGCTTTCTAAGATTGAAGACAGACTCAGCTCCTTGTATATAAGCACAAACTCCAGAGAATGTAGCAAGTAAGGAGTGGAAACATTTGATGGTATTCCACGTATTTCTTTTGGTTTAGTTTTTCTTGCTAAAAATACCTTGAAAAATATGTATTCTTCCTGTGCGTTGGCCTGCTGTTTCACAGATCAGACCTGTAACATGGCCTGGTGGTGCTACATCATTGTCTATAAGAAGATACTTTTAATGCCATGCTCTGGAAGACTGTAGGCAAAGCAATAACATCTCCATGAAAAGAAGCGGGTGGCAGACCCTCCACACGAAACCTACATGGTGCACCATTAATCTGTTGTAAAGTTTACAAATAATGTGTTTAAGAAATCTGTACAAAATTCATTTTCTGGGATATAGTAAGAGTAAAAATATAATGTCTTTCAGGGTCAACCAAAGTAAAATGTGAGAATGGTAGTAACCAAATGAAAGACAGTTTAGCACCTTTAGTCTGTAGTTTTATGTCCTCTTAAAAGTCCTTGAAAGGGTTTAGTTTGAGCCGTATTATCCTCCCTCCAGCATTTGTGAATCAGAGGTGTTGACAGGCGTGAGTCTGGCCAACATGTCCGGGACTCCAGGCAGAGGGAAGGTATGCAGGGGCTTTCAGAACCATTGAAAGAAAGAGTCAGAGGAGTAAGGATTTCCTGTCACACACAAAAGCGGAGAGGAGGAGGCTGTGGTGCTGAGGAGGAGGCCGTCCTGCTGGGTGGTTATTTTGGGTGTCCCATGGGGTCTGGCCTAATGCCCTCTCGAACACTTGACAAAAGACCTCAGTGCTCCCGGGATAATAAAAGCTCCACTCCCGCTCTGAGGGGTGATGCAGGTGCAAGTTGTTCTGGCATACAGTGACTCATCATGGGTGCATATTCAACTGCATTCTGGGAAAAAGAGCAGTCATTTGTCGTATAGGGCTCAGAGTTTGTGGTCACGCGTGTTGAATGCAGTGCTGTTTGCCAGGTCTCGACCATATATTGAAGTGAGCTGACAAAGGCCCTTTAAAGAATAGGAATAGATGTGCATGTGTAGTGGAGTACTATGGCCAAGTGCCTCCTGCTTCACTGTATATAAGTAATGGTGACAGGAAGTACTGAAAAAAAATCTTAAAGTGGGGGTATTATGCTAAACTGAATATTTTTGAGCTTTCTATCATGTTTATAACATGATTTCCTTGCCTTAAGTGGTTTTCTGAATCGTTCATGCATGTTTGAATGATCTTGTGGTCTCTCCCGGGCACTGTTTGAAAATGTAATAGTAATAATAATTTAAAAAATATATTTATAATGCACTCTTTCATTCCATAGAGAGTGCTCAGAGTGCTACAATAAAACAAGAACTTTAAACCAATACTAAATTGCTAAATGCTAAAAACATCAACAATAAGCTTTTCTAAATAAAAGGTCTTTAGATTAGCTTTTAAAAAGTCCAGACTCTGTGCGGCTCTCAGCTGGGCAGGGAGGCAATTCCAGAGGTGCAGCTGAACAGAAGGCTCGGTCCCTCATTGTACGGAGCCTAGTGGGGGGGACCTGAAAGAGCATACTACCCGATAGATCTGAGGGTTTGAAGATTGCAGCGTGATCAGGTCTTGCAGATACAGTGGTGCCTGACCAGTGATACATTTATGGGTCAGCAGAAGGGTTTTGTATTCAATCTGGGATGAAACAGGGAGCCAGTGCAGTGATGAATATGGCATTTTCAAACCAACAAAAGGTAACATGGTGATCTAAACATGTTGTGTGTAAGCAAATAATATCCTATAGTGGAATACCTCTGCTTTACATGAAAGCAAATTGGACCTTTCTTTTCAATAGTTTGAAATTGGGTTGATAGAGATTGGATCAGAATATAGAATAGATAAATTACTCTTATATTGAGGTGCAAAGCCTTAGTATGGAAAGTTTTATATACTGACAACACTAGTCTTCTTACATATTAGGCTTTCCCTTCTAATGGTGACACAGTATATCATCTGTTGTATAAATGTAACTTTACCAAAGGTTTTAAACTGAAAACTGGTCCTGAGCCTTTTCTGTTTATGACATCATTCATGCTCCTTCAGCTTGGAAACACAACATGGGTACAGTTTTATGTAATAGACTCCACTGGCCTGATTTTAGATTTATTATTAGTACCAGCATTCTCCCCTGGTGTTTGACCCTTCAGCTAGTGCTACTAGATGTTGCTTCTTTGGATGTAGTTTTTACCCTCATAGTAATTAATGTTGTACATTTTATTAGTTAAACATTTCCTAAAAATGTTGACAGCTTGTGTAGAGATAGACATTGGCCAATACATTAGGTCAATATTTGCTGTATTTCGTGCATCGGCTTATCGACTATTGGCTTTAAATAACCAGCAGAGGCCGTTATTTAGTTTGGGCCAACCAGCTGCGTGAAGCTTTATTTGAACACTTTAGTGCAAAGAGGGTACTGCACATCCATAACCAAAAGGCAAAGGCAAAACGAAAACACATCTTTCTTATCCAGTTTGTAGTAAAACAGCTTTGTGGATGACTTTGCAGTAAAATAAATTATAAAAATCTGGCCAAAAATCAGCCCAGAAACAAGAAACACATGGCCCAAAAAAATCATCAGAGCTTATCGGCCGTTGGTTTCTCTGAATTCTAAACAATCGGCATTGGCCATGAAAAAACCCATATTGGTCGATTTTCTAAACTTGTTTGGGCTTTACTTGTGACACTCTCTTGGGATTTCTCTTTTCAGTTTTTCTCTGTAAAACACAGTTATATTTTTTGTCTTTCAGTAATTTATGGGGATGTCTACTTGACAAATGGAGAACATTACAGAAGTTTGCACTGCCTAAATCTACTTTCAGCAGCCATAGGAAGTAAATTTTATGTACAAGCTTATGCACAAGAGATACTTCAGTCAGTTTATCTTTACCTCAGAGTTTTTAATGCATATGACAGGAAGTAGTAACTTGCTTATCTCACTTAAAAACAAACTGCTGCTTAATTATCCTCCTCTTGCATTTTTAAGAATTTAACTCTAACGGCAACAGCAACCATAAGTAATTTGATCTAATGTTTTTGCCCGTAATAAAGTTGGCTTATTAGCATCTCAGTTCAGTTTCCCTCCTTAAATATTATTACTGAGGCCAAGAGGACAGTTTAGCCAGGAGGGAGCAGAGCAGACATGGCAGTTAAAACCCATTGACCTCTATCCAATAAAAGACAACAGCATAAAGTGATAAAAGGTTTTTCTGTTCGCATGCCAAGTCAATTTACATTCTTGGAGGAGCTGTGTAAACTTTGCATTTTGTGGCATGAGGAGAAAAGTTGATTACTAATTGTCTTTAACTGCTTAATCCCATTAGAGGCAGTGGGAGCCGGAGCTTATAAAGGCCTGGAAAGCATTAGCATGAAGGAAAGGGGAGCTAGTTTTTTGCATGAAAACACATGGTCTATGTTGCCTCTGGTTCTCAAAAAAAAAAAAAAAAGAAGCACTGGGACTATACATCCAGGGTCACGTTATCATGTTTTACTGGCCTTGTTTTAAGTTAAGTAAACTCATATGTGCCTTCTGAAGAATAGTTCTGCTATGAGCAAGCTGTGGCAGTGTAAGGGGCCAATAAGGCTGAGTGGCTGAACTAAAAAAAAAACCTTCTAGTGCCCAGAGTCAGGACTAAACGTGGGGAATCAGTGGTTCAATTTTATGCAGCTAAAATCTGTAACAGTCTTCCTGAAGATGTGAGACAGGCCTCAACTTTGACAATGTTTAAATCCAGGCTCCAAACGGCTCTGTTTAACTGTGCGTATGACTGAAAGGTTTTTATTCTGCGCTTTTCTTCTTTTTCAGTGTTAATTTTATGATGATTATTTATGTTTTGATTTGTTTGTATTGTGATTTTAATGTCTTTCTTATTCTGTAAACCACTTTGAATTACTTAAGTACAAATTGTGCTATACAAATAAACTTGACTTGCCACTCTCTATCTGGAGGAATACAAAAGTTCATGTTTGGTATTCAAGGGATTATTGCAGTAATTAGGCCTGTCACGATAATTATTATATCGACTTATCATTCCATATATGAGAGCTGTAACAATATATTTTGGGGCTATTTATCAAGTGTACAATTTCTTAGTAAAATAGGAAAATGTGTTATATTACAGTAACATTTAAGCTGTAAAAGGTTGAATAAGTGACGTCTGTGGCTTCAGTATTATTGTTTATGGCAGTATGTCTTTGCGGCAATATATCATGCTTCAAAAATAGCGAGGATAAAGCAGCTATCAAATATTTGAACAGGTGGTGTTTCATGCTTTGAGGAATAAATGTTTAAGTCTCTTTGTTCTTAATATATGGTCTATAGCCGTTTTCTACTGGTAAGCATTGATATGGGTAAAGCACAATGTTCTATGTACTTCAATTTGACCACTTTTGTCATCCATTTGTTAAAAAATCGATACTCATGCTCATTTGAAGGTATTGATTCTGAAGAGATATAATTTATAGTGCACATTTGGTCCCTGATGACAAGGTTAAGACTCATCTGGATATATAGCAGTTCTTGTATAAGACCACTGAAAACAAATTGTGTTTGAAAATTATATTGTTATACAAAAAAGAATGTTTTTAATTTGCACAATGTCAAAATTTGTATTTAGCCTTTTCTTAGTTTCAGAATCCACTTAGCAATGTTTGTATTTCCTTGACAGTGTATGACATTTCACTTATTTCCTTACAGCTATTTGGGTCATAGTCACGTTGTTGTTTACCTGACAGAGAAATATTTCTCAGCTGTCACTGGAGGTTCATTGGGCTGGTGTTTGGCATTATTGGGTTTGACACTGATGCACTGGTCTCTGGATAGACCGGGGATTCACTAATGCGCATGTTACAGATGGTGTGAGATATAATGCTATTACTCTGCATACAAATTAGACATTAATGATTTGCTTTACACATCTGCAATCAGTTCCATTCAGTCTCATTTTCCCTGTACAATCATTATATTTTATTCCAACTTCCAACAAATGATTCCATCCACACAGCAATCTCAAAAAAATTGACCTTTTAATTTTCAGTAGGTACTCACAGTTGTCTTTTTGTCTCTTCAGGGGATCTTACTCCTATTTGCCGGTAGACTCGGGGGATGAGGACACAGCAGTGGATGTGAGGCTCTACAGTCATCGGTGGAGAGATGGCTCCCTCCCAAACCTCGAAACATGGACAGTAACAGAGCGAGCCCGGAGCAGGACCAGAGTGCAGAACCAGAGGAGCCGGGGGGGCTTCCTGGAGTACTTTCTACAGAAGAGTCGGACAACAGTTCACAGATAGAGGTAGCACAAACACACATAGAGGCTGAACGACTGATAATGTGTTTTATTTATTGCAGCTCATGTTCATTAACAATACTGTGCACATAGAATAGTTTTTTTTGGGGGAAATCCTGCTTTAGGGTTATCGTTCAGTGGCATAATGGCATTCAGTATTATCGGTTATATTTCCTTCAGCAATATATCACACTTCAAAATGTATTATCAGGACATTCCTACACAATGTATTGGCATGGGTTTCTTCTACTAAGCCACATTTATTTGTGCCAATATATTGTTTTTGCACAAAGTATCTAACACAGTGATCCGGAAAGTCTCACAAACAGACTATCTTTAAGGCTACTATTGTCTAAAAGTTCTGTGTTTTTTTTTGTATTTTTTTAGCTAAATGAACAGTAGCAATATACCTCTCATAGTCTCAAACTCATTACAGGAACATGGACTTGTTTTATGATCTGAATTGTATGTTCACACTGTGGCTTTACTATATCACTGTGCTTTCTATGCAGTGGTGGAATGTAACAAAATAAAAGTCGTAAAGTTGTAGTAGTAACTTTTTTATTATTGTTTGAAAGCTGCAGAAATGTCTGAGGGGTTATATTTTTAACATGTCAGTACTTTGAGCGAAACAAAAAAATATATCAAAAAAACAGCTAGAAAAAGCAATCGATCAATTTAATTGTTTTCTGTTGAACAAAATTCAGCACACACCTTTATAAAAATCAATACATGTGAAGCCTTATAAGGCCTCAAAATCTGCGTGAAGTACTTTTACTTTTTACTCTTTTAAGTACATTTTTAAAGGGGTACTTTAATACTTTTGCTTTTGCTTTTTTATGTGATATTTTTTGCTCCACTATTTGTACTTTAACTTAACAAACAAAATTGAGTACTTCTTCCACCACTGATACTATGAGGAAGAACCTCAACTCCTGACAAAATATGCATTTTTCACACCACTGAAAGTTAGCCTAAAAGTGATGAATGAGACTATCAGTGGGGCCTAATTAACCAATAAAACTTTCTGTCATAAAACTTTTGGCTAATATAAAAGCCCAAAAAGATGGAAGTCCACTCAGAAGCTGTTGCTGTAATACTTTCTCCCTTCCTGGAGGCATTATAAGTCTCTAGAAGAACAGCGGTAATGAAAAATAAGGCCCTTAAGGTTTAATATCAAATTCAGCCATGTCTATCTGTCTATCCTCTTATATTTGAACCACAGCAGCCAGTATTGTGCTGTTGTTTGTCTTTATAAATATAAGGCCTCACTAGTATTCCTTTGACACCTATAGGCCTATATACAGTTATGGTGCAATAATGATGGTGGTTTCTGCTTTTAGACTTCTTGTTAGTCCCCCCTCAGCCTCTAATCATTCTTAGGTTCTCAGTGTTGTGTCACCGAGGGGAAGGGTGCTTTGATCGTCAGCTGTAAACAGTCAACCCCAAACCGCTCGCGATGCCCGTGATTTTTTTTCTCCTCCCTCAACATTTTCTGTTGTTGTAAGAATAGTGGTCACACACATTCTGTCATTTGTAAGAGTTTTGTGTGTTGTGCACCAAGGATCTTACCTGACAATGTTGTACATGGCATAGAGAAGCCTTCAGAGAGGGGATAGGTATTAAAATAAATACTTTTATGTCTGTTTTTCTTTTTTATTTATGTTTTGCAAGATCCACAATGTAACTTTTCTGATAGAGCATTGTCTGGAATATTCCACAGTATGGCATTAGAGTGTTTTTATTGCTCAGAAATACATTGCCTCTCCGCAGATGTGACCTGTAGCTTGGCCTGGAGGCATCGCTTTCCTGTCTCTGCACAGATAGATAAGTTTAATGCCAGGTGGACTAAACTAAATGTGTCTTTAAAGTACAATCACAATATAAAGTAACTGAACTAACTTGAAATGTTGAGTCTTGAGGTCAGTGAGTGAGTTGTAGCTGAAGAATCATCTCCATTGAATGTGCAAGTTCTGTTTATTTGAGAGCAGACAGTGGGACGCCTGATGCCTATAACTCTGTAGATCGCCTTTCTGCCCCATTACCCCACACTGAACTGCCACACTTTTGTAAAAGGTGGGATCCAGTTGTAGAGAGATTAAGCCCCAAACTGTGAGAAAGTATTCAGTAGATTCTTGCCAATTAAATCGTCTTAACAGGCTATATTTCTGCATATTGTAACCACTTGTCCAGTTGTTAAAAGTAATGCACCTATAGCCTTAACTCCATTGAATTTCCATTTTGAAGAAAAATTGTGGTTGGCATGTTCCAGTTTAATGTAGGCTAACTAATCAGGCGAGAATTCAGCAACAATTAGGAAAGATAAATAGGACATTTACCACAGACTTTTTTATAATAATTGTCACAAATTTAAAGGTGCACTATGTAACTATAGCTACAAGAACCTTTATTCGTCCCATAGTGGAGTAATTTTAGTGTTGTAATGGAAGTACAAGAACAACAGATGACACTGAACAATCTAGCTTGCATTTTGTGGTTCCAGAAAAAAAACAAAAAAAAAAACATGCATTCTTACTGTTCTTTAGAGCTGACCTGTAAGTTGGCCTTGTGGTGTCACTTGCTTCTGTTTATGGTGATAATAAAAAAAGCTCTATGCCATACTGTGGAACAAACAAAGCAAAAAACCATAACACAGTAAATGGCAAATGGTCACATTTTCATATAGTGCTTTTTGTACCTTCAAGGAACTCCAAGCGCTTTATCTTAATGAACCACTCACACATTCACACACACAATCATACACTAGTGTGCACAGACTCTGGAGATGTCTTGCCCAAGGACACAAGACAGTATTCATTTGTGAGAGCTGGAATCACACCCTCAACCTGTGGGTCAGTGTATCTTATCGCTCTGCCAATAATGTTTCTGTTGAGACTGGGTAAACACCAGAATACATAGTGTACCGCTAAATACAAACTCACATTTTTAGATGTTGTCTTTATGGTCACAGAATTGTGGCTGTTTTCAGGTCTTAACCAATAGATTTGAATAGTATTAATGAAATGGGAATTGTACTCTTGTGGTCAAAATCACATTCATAAATTCAGACGGCACTTTGACACAGTTGTACTCAGATCACCTGCAGCATTCCCTCCATGCCGCACAAGCTAAACATGAGGTCCTGACCTGACAGTTTAGAAACATATCTTTAAGCGTGCAGGCTCACAGCTGTCTGGGGCATCATTTTTACTGCGGCCTTTGAAAGAACATAAACAAACGTTCTATACAGCACATTCTGTTTCTATATTGAGTTTCAACATCACTGGGCATGTCTCAACTACCTAATATTTTTTCAGCTCGTAACCTGACTTTACACCAATCCCCCTGCAGTCTCCATCCAACCAAAATCACTGTTGACTTAGACTGGGTTCATGTCCTGTGTTGCTGGTGTTAGTTTTAGTTCTTAGTTTTCTTTAATGCACGGTCATATTGGTGGTGTTCCTAGCGCTGAGTTTTTACTGAAATTCTGGCTCCTGACAGTTTCCCGCTGTGACCGCTCTGGGCTTTAAATGCTTTGGTACATTTACTTTGTTTGTGTGTCACTTAGAAGAGAACATGCTCCAATGCGAGATCGAAAACTGCTGTGCATTCATTGTTGTGAACACTGAATCACACTGCCCATGGCACATCTTGTTCAAAGTAAAACATGAGGTTATTCTTAGGAGTTTTTTTCTTTTTTGTGTGTTTGTTTTTTAGAAATGCAGGTATGGGTTGAAAAGTGTTCATGTTAAAGTTAGGCAAGGACTAACTAACTAAGGAGTCACTGGTTATGGTCAGGATGTAGGAGTATGTAGGAAGCACAGGAATGTAATGTCCCCCAGAAGCATGGAAACCCAGCATGTGTGGGAGAGTGAACATAGAGCTGCATTAAACAGAGGAGCACTGAGTCACTATTGATGGTTTTCAGATTCTAGGATGTGAAAATGCAATACTCCCAGATGAGGGAGTTGATGATAACATTGTATATTTTGATCAAAATCATTTCTATTAGTGACTAGGTCCAAGTCACTCAGAAGAATCTGCTATATAATTTTAGCTGTCCCCATCTATATTAAATAATGTTGGCCTGTAGATTGTTGTAATATCATCTGAAACCCAGCAATATGACAATACGGCTGTGAGGATGAGATCATGAGTACATGTATTTTGTCATATCACCCAGCCCTAATGTACAGTACAAGTGAATGGGTACATCTAAATGGTCTTTTATGAATGTGAGAGGTAGTGGTTGTCTGTCAGCACATTATGGATTTTTCTCAGAAAACCTGCTCTTTAGATTAACTCATTTTTACATAGCTCTGTTCTAGCTTCTACGATCATAGACTTTCTGTGGTGGCCTCTTGAGGTAACTATATTATTTCAATGTCTCTTTACATGTATTCCTTCTGAAGTATATCAAAAATGCACTCACACATTTGAACCCTCTATAGTGTATCGGGTCCAGTAACCCTACCTACTTGAATTTCTCCACACATATATGAAAAATACCTTCTAGCAGCTACAAGCAGCAGAGACAGGCCAGTCCAATGAATAATGGATCAGAGATGTTATCAGCTGATTTAAGTGGTCCACGCATGATCACCAGCACCACTTTAATGCTCTTTCAAACGGACTCTAAAGGCAATATTTACTTGGCTGTGGGCATATCCAAGTGTGGCATTATAAAAGAGGAATGGGGAAGAGATATGAGTGACATGAAATTTCAATTTATAGGATCAATAATTTAAAGGCTAAGAGGCTATAGCTTATATTTTGAATGTTAAAAGCGTGCATAGGTGAAATGAACAACGTTCACAGGATTAACATAAAGATAATTTGTGCAGTTAGTGCAGTTAAAGTAAACACATTACAAACAATGCACTTCTTAGACTTTTTTGTTTTGCTGTAAATTAGAGACATGGAGTAAAAAGAAGGGAATTTCCAGGCTCTTGTCTGTTCACCACATGTACAATCATCCCCAGAGCTCAAGGCCATTGTTGTATTTTTGCAAGCTTTTAAAAAAAACTAAATTGTAATGAGTGAATTTTTGAAATGGATGATAGTAATGGGTGGGATTAAAAAGAGTGTGGGAATCTAGACACCAAGTGGATCCAGGGGGGTATGTGAGATTGGTGAGATTGTTTGCGAAAGTGGCCACAAAAGGTCAGTATAGGAGAAGCAGATAATCACATTTACTGCTTTCCAGTTTAGTACCAGGTCTAGGGACATGGGGCTGAAGCTTTAAAGGTGCACTATGTAACATTTCTGGTGTGGGGTCCACCACCCCCTTGTCTCCTGCCTAGAATGTTCCAAAGTATATTGTTTCATTGCTAAACAAATACCTCGAAAAACATGCATTCTTACTATGAGCCGACTTGTTACTTATTTAGTCTATTTTTAGTCTATTTGCTTCATTGTCCTATTTAAGTAGAAGCATACACTCCCTCCCTGTAAACAGCCTGCTGCTCGTCCACATAAAGAGCCTCATATCTCCTGTGCTGATTAGCAGAATCTTTACAGCCACATTTGCATGCACTTCCTCCATAAGTGTCTTGTTTTGTATTGTTAAGTGAGACTGCTGAGTAAGACAGCACCGTGGAGGGGACAATATCAGCTGCAGATGAATCTAAGATGAGAGGCTTCTGGCACTGTTAGCACAAATTAATCAGACGAGGTACCAGGCAGCGAGACCTCCTGAATCCTGATACTATCTATGCACTGCAGTGTTGGGAGGAGCAAAGAAGTAACACACAAAGTAATACACAAAGTTCTTACTGTGTATACAACTTTTTTTCTGTTATTAGGATATTTCCTGAAGGATTTTATTAAAGAGGGGGTATTATACTTCAATGAGGTATTACACATTACATATTTAGATCTCCATCTTACCTTTTATTGTTTTAAAAATGCTGCTGTATTGCTGTAAACAACATATGAATAACTTTCATTTTTTCATTTCAACTTTTTGACACATTTTTCAGTCTTCCCTCCCTTTCAGAGTGCTATCCTATCACAACACAATCAGCATGCAGTTCACTAATCAAGCTACTTCTTGCATTTGTGAAGTTTTTAGTCAAATAGGACCTGGGAGAGATTGCTAGATTACTCAGACACATGGATGACCTATAAAACCTCTTCAGGCATGTTTTTGGCATAGTAGAAAGCTCCAAAAAGTCGATTTAGCATAATACCCCCTCTTTAATATCTTGGGCATATCATCACTGCGGACATGGCAGATGATGATGATATTTATAGACAATGCAGGATGTTGTATGCACAAGCTAATACTCTTCTGTTCAAGTTCGGTTCTTGCTCTGATGATGTGAAGATGATGCTATTTAAATCATATTGCACACCACTGTACACTGCCCACCTCTGGACTCAGTACAAAAAGGCCAGTCTACAGAGGCTGCAGGTGGCCTATAATGACGCGTTTCGGGTGCTCTTGAGGAGGCCACGATGGACTAGCGGGACTGAAATGTTTGTTACAGCAGGAGTGAACACACTGCAATCTGTACTGAGAACTTTAATGTGCAGGTTTATCTACAGACTGAATAAGTCAGAAAAATGAATTATACAGTCACTTACAAGTATAAGATGCAGTGCAATTCGCTACCAGTCCAGAATGTGGAAACATTGGTATAGTTGTCTTTTTTAAAACATAGATGTATATTGTCTGTATTGTTATTGTGTTTTCTTTTTTTAAAGATGGACCACGAGTCCGAAATAAATAAAGATGATGATGATGAGATTTAAAAAAACAATATGCATTTATATATTAAGAAGTGAATTTGTTGTCCGTGTTGTTTCTTGTCATACATGGATTATGCATCCACGGCTGTAGGGCATAACCTTTGATCCCATGTAAAGCAACACATGCATCCTTCCTAACTGTGTTCAGGAAACAGTAAAAGACAGACAGACCGCTCCCACATGCCTTATAAAAGTCTCCTATAAAAACAATCTGAAGTCTGCAGCCTACTCTCGACTTTTAGCAGTGGAACAAATGGACTTTAATGAACTTCTCACTTTGTTAACTTAACTACGTACATTACATCAACTTGTGCTTTTATGAAGACAAAGAGTGGAAGAATGTGAATGCTGAGTCAGTTGATACAGTGTGATGCAATATCTTGAAACCTGGGGATGTAAATTTGCTGAAAATGTCTTTGTGGTGCACAGACTTAAAACTGACTTTTTCTTCCATAAAAAACATTCTTGTCGTGATAATGATGTTGTGCTTTTGACAACCCTGTAATGATGTCAAATTGTTTTCATTTCCTTTACTTTTTTATATTTTTGATCAAACATGTGCTCTGTAATTCTAATGTAACTACTATTAGCAACTACTATACCGTATTTCTCCAACTAATGCTGCTGAAACTGTAGTTACTGTAAAGCAAGTATTAGAGTGCTGCTATGAAACCTTCCCAGTAGATCAGTTGGGGCCAGTATCACATTTTAAACTAACACGATGTCTGTTTTTTGTCATTTAGGAGGATACATACCATAATTACTACACATCCAAAACATATGGCCCTTCAGATCCCATGAGCAAAGATTTGTGGGTAAATGTTGACCAGATGGACAAGGAAAAGGTGAAGATCCATGGAATTCTGTCCAACACACACCGACAAGCAGCGGTAAGTCAAATGTTCAGTTTGGGCACTCAATTCTGGAAAGTTTTTGAAAGTAATTTGAATTTATGAGCTTTTAGAATAGCTATAATCTTTGTAGTTTAACATAAAAAAATACATGTGTAATACTGTTTTATTTCCTTCTGAAAAATAACTTAACTTAACTTACAATGTTGAATCAAATTTCAAGCTTCATGAATCTTCTCCTAAATTGTCTGTATTTCTATTTAAATATTTAAATTCTAAACTAAATTATCAGAAAGCCAGCATGAAGTTTGCCAGCATGTCCTCTTTAAATGTAAAACTTGTGTATGCCTTTTGTCAATTCTGGATGGCAACCAAAGTCCTGTCAGTTTATATGTGATTAAGTTCTAGTAAAAGTAAACAGTGCACTTGTTTAAACTTTGAAAAGCTTCATTGTGAGAGGTCTGTGGGTTTAGGCCGTCACTTCCCTGTGCACGAGCAGGTGACTGGTGTGAGGTGCATACAGATGAAGACACGAGGCTGGGGCAGGAGAGGCGGCAGTCAGCCTGAACAATGGCCCCTGGGATGGAGAATAGAGCCCCCACATTGTGTATTCTGCTCCTATAGCCTCAGTCATGTAATGATGGATCGAACTATACTGGTTAGACGGAAGCTATTCTCTCTAGCTGCACAATAGGCAAGGCAGGTCATTCCTCAAATAACAAGGCTTGAATGTGAGGTAACTCTGATTTCGTCTCATAAAATCAATAGGAAAAACTTGCTACCCAAGGCAAGACGATTTGAAAATGTGGATAATGTGATTTATGTGCACTAGACATGAAACTTTGCCGGGCTCGAGCCAGTGCGTCAGACAATATAAAAACAAATGTATTTTTATGATGGGGGTTTTTAATCCAGCGAAACGGTGCAAACCTCAAAGTGCTAAAATGGAATGGCTGCTCGGAGGTGGCACTGTACCACTGCCAGCCCTTTGGCCCAGCCTCTGAGAGAAAATGAGCCCATGAGGTTGTAAAACTAAACACAGGCGCAGGGTCAACTCCAGCCGAGACACAGGGAGAAGGGAAGTTGTGAATGGTCTGTGTGAGGCTTGTGTGGTAGGCCACAGGATTAGTCCCTCCAGTGTAGTCCAAAAACATGCATGAAACGCCATGTTTACTGTGCGCTGTCCATCTCCATAACATTCTGTGGCTCTGTATTCAGACCGCCTCTGTAATATTTTAAACAGTGTAGGGAGTGTGCTGCTAATTTGACCCAGAGTGTTTTATAACCCTTCAGTTTTTAAAGTCTGTTGGATGATGTTAAGCTAATAAAAATGAAAAAAGAAGTTTAAAACTGGTACCTTATTACAAAGTCAATTATATAAACTCACTGTATGATGGCAAAGGACCTCTTACAGAATATAACTGTGCCGTACATTACATTTATTACTACCAATTTTCCTTTTGATGTTCAAAAACGTGCCACCCACTTCTCTTATTTTGAAAGCTAAAATGAGTTGTTATGATATCCATCAATATAACAGGAGTCAAATAGAGCGCTGCTGTTATTCTTTTTAAGTAATGCAAGATAACACAGTCTGGGGGTCTGAAAGCCAAGCTCACATGGGAACATAACACAGCAATTTTTTTGGTTTAGAATATTCAAACACAAAGTCTAATCCAGATGAAAATTCAAATTACTAGTATAACAATGAATTGTACGATACTGCTTTGAACTATATTTAACTCAATCAAAATTAGTTTTTAAAATGGTTACATTTTTCCAATAATCCTTGCCACTTTTTGGCTCACGTTGTATTTCTTACCCGGTTGTCTGTTTTTCCCTTCACAGAGAGTCAACCTGTCTTTTGATTTCCCATTTTATGGTCATTTCCTGCGTGAAATCACTGTGGCGACTGGTGGTAAGTGAACACAGCTTTCAGACTCTGAAGCAGCTATTAGTATTATTATTGGAAATTCTCTATGTGCTTGACAGATTAGACAGTTCGCAGACATTCCTTATTGCAAGGTTAGGAAAAAATATCTCTTTAGTCATTTTTTTAGGGAAATTCCATACTAAATTACAAGATCTATGGTTGAATACCAAAAAAGTAATTGTGCAAACCACCAAGTGTGCTGTACCAGCCAAGCAGCAATAGCCCTGCATTTACACCTCGCTGGGATCATCGGCTAGACAAGGGCTAGAAAAACAAACCATTCCCGGGAATCAACACTGTGGACTGATCGTTCAGACTGGAAAGAGGAGCGGCCGTGCCAAGTGTCCAGACAGCACACCCTGATAGACCCACTCGGATAAGGGGGAATAGATGCTTTATGTGCGGCTTTAACACGTGATCCGCCGGGCGTGTTTGCCAGAGACTACAAGGCTATTTTCCACTTGAGTCTTGACAGCAAAAACCACAACACCACAACCAGCCATTATCACATCAAAAGACCAAAGAGAACTTCTTAGCCAACTATTTCAAAGACGCTGCTAAGAAGACATAAAGTATGCAGCATAGTTAGCGTAATTTCGCGGATTCACTAAAAGTTGGCGTCAATGGGTAGGAATAGTGACTTGCAGAATGAATGCCTAGAGAGGATGGGAGATAGCTGAATTTGCATTGCAGACAGAGATGGAGGAATGAGAATGGGGAAAGCTATCTACTCCTGGCAGACCTCTGGGGCTTTTGTCTGCAGGGCGTTTCTGTTCCTATGCCTCCGCTTCAGGGGCTATCAGTCTGACTGCCCTCCCAGCAGACAGCCTTTCCACCCTGTATTCAGCCACATTCATACTGTATAACTGTCCTCATTCCAGTTAATATGGTCATTTGTCCACACAGATTGCATTTTATAGAGTTACACTGCCTAAATGCTACTGCCTCCAACTCACGATTCACAACCCGTCTAGTTATTCAGTGGGAAAATATCTCAAATTAAAGTGAGGGATTTTATTGATATGTTACATCAGAAATCACTTTTACTGAGGTGTCCCGATTTGTTTAATATAATAAAACTGTTATCAGAAATCACTTGCAAGGACACGCATTAGTGCTGCACACCTTGATTTACAGTGAAATGGTAAATGGCCACACTTTATACAGTGATCCCTCGTTTATCGCAGGGGTTACATTCTTAAAACAACCCGCAATAGGCGAAATCTGCAAAGTAGTCACCTTTATTTTTTACAATTATTATATATATTTTAAGGCTGTAAAACAACTCACCACACACTTTATACACTTTTCTCAGACAGGCATTAACATTTTCTCACATTTCTCTCTTGTTTAAACACTCTCAACGTTCAAACCTTCGTAGATTATATCCCCCCTTCCTCAATCGATTTAAATTAGCTGTTCACGTTCTGCTCCAGCGGTATTCTGAAGAACGTTTCATCGACATTGTGGGTTTTGTCGGGGAGAAAACTTGCAAACATACAGCACTTCAGAGTCACACTGCGATCCAACATTTATGTAAATTTGGCTAAACACATTCTGTACTGTGCAGGAGACACGGCATGGCAGTTCCTTTAGCCAATCAGGACGCAGAACACAATGCACGTTCATAGACTGTAGAAAAAGCACAATGGCGCTTTAAAAATCCGTAAAAACAGCGAGACTGCGAAATGTGAACCACAATATAGTGAGGAACCACTGTATATCACCCTCAAGGCACTCAAAGCACTTTACATCAAGGAACCATTCACCCATTCACACAGACATTCATACAACAACGTACACAGGCACTGGGGCAAGCTGTGTTAAGTGTCTTGCCCAATGACACAACAACGGCACCACCAACCTTCAGATCAGTGGACAAACACTCTACTAACTGAGCTACTGTTGCCAATTTACTTATTATGACTAGGTTCAGCTGATATCCAAAGTAGAAATCAGTAAATGTGCATTTCCACAGTGAACAATGCCTTTTAGAGTTTTGGTTTCCCATAGAATTGTTGTAAATGTTATAGTATTTTTCTTTTCTGCTTTGATTTCAACAATTTTCTGAGGACCTAAATGGCCTTTTATTGCTTCTAGTTCAGGAAAATATATACAGTATATTGTAAAAGCAGTTATTTAGAAAGAAATGGGACTGAATGTTTTTGTCATGGATGCACAATTTTATCCAATCAGAGATGATGCTGGATGAGAACCACATGGAGAGAACTGTGTGTGATTATCCCATATAATGAGGGTAGAGACTAAGTAACAATTCAATGTGAAACATGCACTTCATTCATGGTTCAAAATTGAATACAAACCCTTTCAAATTCAAAAGATAAACAATACTTAAAGTGTCATTTTGAGATGTATTTAAATACACACTTGCCCTACTTTATTGTATTTGTACAAACTTTAAAACAATGCACTTTTGAAGCTTGAAAAATGATCTCAGAAATCCTCTTGGTGAACTAGTCAAATCTGGCAAAGTGGCTTAATAGAGAATGCTTGTTTTTGTCTTTCAAGCCTGTTTCTGTAAAGCACACAGCCTTCAGACAATACACAGGCAGCAGACTGGGAGCACAGCCAAGTGAAATATCTGAGCTTTGGTCCACTTTATGGTTTTTGCATTCAGTCAATTAGAGATTAGTCTTTAAATGAATGACAGTGTAAGAGTCAAGTTAAGCCTGGGGGTGCTACTTTCTTGTGAACAATTGCTGTTGTGGTGAACTGAGGATTGTGTCGGTTTCAAGTGATAACAGCTTTCTACATGGAGAATTCCCACATGATAAAACAGTCTTATGGTTTCTGAGCAAAGATGTAACAATGTGGGGATTAATCTGCTCAGACATGGATGAGATAAGATATTTCTGAACCCTGTGAAGACTGAAGGGTGACACTTGGGTTAACAGTATGTATAGAGTATGTTTTTTATGGTCATGGTACAGCTTGTTTGTGGTCAGTATGAGGAAGTTCTTATCTGTTGAGGCCTTGAATTATGGTCAGTGAAATTAGGCATGTAAGTCTGGCTGGATAGTTGTAGTTTTATGATTATTGTGTAAGACGAAACATTGATATTTTCTGGTTGTTACTGTTAAAGACACACTTGTATTCACACTGTGTAATGTTTGCCATAACTATTGAGTCAACTAATTCAAACCATTTTTGTTTTGTGACATAATTGTGCCATTTAGATGTATAGATTATATTTATTGCATGTAGATGTTATTGCTTTACCTGTGTTGTTCCACGGTAACTTATCTCATCTCAAACATGCCTTAAAAGCATCTCCAGAAGGTGGACCTCCTACCGGAACAGTTACATAGTGTTTCAATGATGTAACTGTCTAACAACTATACTGCAGCATCTAGAGCCACAATTCACAAATCATTAATCCTAACATTCCTTTAGTGAACGCTGTATGATTTGGCTTGTTTGTTCCTGTTGTGCAGATAAATTATGAATCATATATTTAACAGCATTCAATTAAAACTGGGCTCAGTTATTGAAGTTATGGTTAACCACGCTGCCCTGACACTGGGTTATAGTGACATCTGCTATTTATTCACTGCCAACTCTCACTTTGGGCACCTTAACATGATGGTACATTGAAAACACTGAAGGTTGAATAAAATGACGCAATCTCACAAAACATGCTGCTAGTTGTAGCCTTGGCGATATCTTGCATTACTTTTATTGTCTGCTGTGCTGTTTCGGATGCCAGTGATGCCAGGTCAAATAGCACCACAATTTTAGCCTGGCATTGGCTCCTGCCCACTCATATTTTCATTTGACCTTTTCATCGGCCGCACAAGACTTATTGGATGTCAATAGCAACTAGTCTAGGCATTTCTCAGGCTCTGTGTTTTTGCCAAGGCCAGACTCTCATTTAAAGTTTACATCAACAAGTCTGTTTCTGCTATTTGAAGGCCATAATATGATAAATGTAAGAAACAGTGTAATGCGCCAATAAGGCTAAACATTTTTTAGACCTTTACTTTAAGTTGCATTTGTTTCTGCAGAATTGTTTAATTGTTGCTGTTATCTAATCTAATTCTTCTTCCTTTTTCATCAGAAGATATCCCAGTAAACCAGTCCATTATGATTTGGCAGATTATTACCCCAGATGTCCTTCCTGTCATAACGAGTCACATAACTCTGACTGGAGTGGGCAATGGGGAGAAAGATTCTTAGGTAGGTACTCAATGCCAGAAAGTGCTTGGGCAGGACTTGGCAAATACCTTGTCTAATTATTTATCTGATTTTTTTCCCCCCTTAAATACATTACTTAGCCTTATTTTTTCCATGTTGAACAACTGACTTTCATTTAAGAAGAGTAAGACATCTAGCTGTAGGATACAAAAAACAAGGACCAAACAGAGCAGCAATTACAGACATATCTTAGAACTATTGTGTGAGATGATGTTGAATACATTGGTCTAAAAATTCAACAGAGATGACATGACCATAAAATATGCACAAATGTTGCTGGAAACTGGAAATAGACTTTTTTATTGTCACTATTCTGAATCACAGTTTTCCTGTGTCTGTCACTGTCAGGTGATGATCCTGGATTTCATGAAGCAATCAATACGCAGCAGAAAAAACACATGATTTAATTACGACACGGGGCCTGTCATTTTTATACAGTGTTTAAAAGGCACAAGACTACATAAATGCCACGTGTTCCCCTTTATAAGCCAGCCTGGCCTTTCCCCGGCTTTAGAACAGCTGCGATCAACAGAAAATATCCTGTAAATTAAACACAGGAACAAAGAGCTTGTCCAAACATGGCATCCAATAAAGTCAGATTTAGACAACCGGGCTGCTAATTCTTGTGAGTGATTTTTTCCCGTTCCAACCCCATGTCTCCCACATCTTTAGCACAGTGAAAGACTGTGTGACCACCTTTAGAATGTTAAATAAGCTGTATTGTGAGTTGGTAGGAATGAAATGTGCTGCTTTGTGTGTGGTTTGAAAGTGAACGGAGAAATAGGAAATGGAGCGGTTGTAGAGGAGAGATAAGAGCATGTTTTTGTCAGGAAAAAGATGGAATGTACCGGATTGTGGCTCATTTAGAAGATTAGGTTTGTGTCCGCATCAGATACTGAAGTGGAGATGAGATAGTACACCTGGACAGTCTACATGTCTGTATCTGCTTTCATGACAGTATATTCATATAGAATTGCATCTTTCACCGTGGACTTGTTTGGATTATACATTACTTTACTATTATTTTAGACCCTATTTACTATAGGCAACTGAAAATTGAATGAACTTGTATTCACCTTATTCCAGAAGTTGCCGTGGGCACAGCCATCGTCATTTGGGTTATATTATTTTGTGTGAAGCTGGCGATTTTGACAGCAAATAAGTTGTATTCAGACTACAGAGCTGTTTTAAAGCCTCCCAGAGAATTGATGAGGTGTTGACGTGTTGGCGCACATGAGCATAGAACATTTCACACAAATCAACACTACTTTTATAGCATGTTTTTGAGGCAAAACTTTTTTTTTTTGCAACGATTCGTCATTGCAAAGAATGGGATTAAGTGGGCGGGGCCAAATAAGGTCAATATGTTGTAATGTGGCCTGGTTGAGTGCAAATATCTAAAGAGCCTTATAAATGTAAAGATCCATTATGTCACTTTTGGGTGTGGTGGATGGTTCACAGGGTCTGCCACTAGCGAATTAAAGCAATGGTATCTCCACGGAGACAAGCGTCATAAAAGTTACAAAGTGCACCTTTAAATGTCCTTGAGGGAAAAAAAACACAACCTCCACACACCTAATCAGTTGGTGCAATAATAAGAAATCTGCGCTGTTCAAATGCTAACACTGACGATTTAGTGAACACAAGTCACCAGTGAAATACAGAGACTTTTTGTAAGGCTTTAATGCCAGGCTAATGTCATCTGAATAAGTGTTTTTCGGTGAAGTTTGACCCTATTTTCTCAAGAACATTTTTGTTTACTCCAAATCAAGGGCACCTCTTGTTAAAATATTAGTTTATAAATGGCTTTTTATTTGCCCGCATTAGTCAATTTATCAGTGAAGGTGCTTTGAGCTTCTTTGCACACTGCATAAGATTTCTCTGAGCAATAAAATCAATGTTACATACACAATCATTCTCTACCATCCTTGTACTTTTTCCTGGTGTAGAAACAATCTCTTCCCCTTTGTTTTGCTTATAGACACAATGTTGTCAGTACATCTATGCTTGGAGGTGTAGTTGAAGATTTCCTTATATTTTGTTGCGCCGCTGGTTTACAATGTGATAGATGTCCTCCTGCCACCCCCTACTATGTGAGCAGATAGACTCACAGCCTTAGTAGCTTTGCCCTTTGTGAATTCTTGCACATTCTTTTTGTTTTTGTTTTACTTTTTTATGCATGTCTTTTCCAGTTGCCCCTAGGCTGCATCCCTTTGCCATAAAACGCAGAGTGCACTTTCAGGTGTCAGTCAGTGTGTGGAGAAAGTACTGTGAAGAATTTTACCTGCTGGCAAGTCTCCTCCTCTAAAGCAAATATAAAAGTTATTTCGTGTGTGCAGAAACAGAAAAATATTAGAAACATCATTTTGCTGACTTTATGAATCTTTTGTCTATGGGGAGACTAAAATAACAAGCATTTGATTTTGACTGCATATTTTTTTCAGTGAGAAATTTGATCTCTCCTCCTCTTTTAAGAGCTTACCTCGAGATTCTAGTCCAAAACATGTTGTAGGCCAATGCAAACTAGCAAAGTACTTCTTTTTCCCATGATACCCAATGTGCTTTATATTGATTCACTCCTTGCACTCCGACATCATCGATTACTCACATAAGCCCTGTTTTCACTGTTTCGCTTTGGAGTGGACTTGCGGTACAGCCGAAAGTGACTCCACTGTCTAAAGTGAACCGTACCACCCCATTTGAGGGGTTCATAGCGGACTCCTGAGGGTGCTAGCTCCAAGAGGGGCCAGC
>JAIEZT010000021.1:1998268-2063268 GCA_019594935.1 Periophthalmus modestus
GTCCTGCAGCCTCAGAATGAAAGGAAAAAGTATATGCACTTGTGTTGTGATATTTTTACACCTGAAAAAACCAATGTTAGCTACTTTTTTTTCAGTTCCTCAAAAAAGTTCTTTACTTAATAGATGTTCACCATGTTTCCCTTCGTGAACTGTTTTTCATGGATAGATTGGGAAACACCTAAGAACTATTGCTTTGCGGAAAACTCTCATCCAATAGTGTAGCCAATTAGGGGTGAAAAATCAACACTAACAAGCCAAGACAAGATTTTAGCATAGTTTGAAATAAGTAAATCAATACATATTTTGTTCAAACATTTCCTTTTTGTTGTACATTATCCAAATTTTTTCAAGCAACACACATTGTTTGCATGCCAAATCATGCTTCAGCCTTGAAATTTAATGTAATATTTAGTGACTGCAGATTGTTGGCAGAAAAAACGCAACTGCCTGTATTGATTTCCACATGGATGAGAAAATCCTCTGGAATCTGACCTTGCAAAATCTCAAATCTTTAAATCTTATCCAATCCCTAGTCATCGTCACAATTCTCCCATATAATAGCTCAAATCATTACACTTACCACCTAAATGATATATTTTCCAAACTATGCACTAATCAATAGTTAATCTGTGTCATTAAGTTCACCTGTCAGCTGTTCTAATGTGTACTTGAAGGCTGGTGTAGTTTTAATATCTCTGCATGTTCTGGCTGCCACTTTCTATTAGCCACATGTGAGCTATCATCTATCAGCCCAGATCAGACATCCTTGTTTCGTCAGCTCTGCGGAGATCAAACCATTTCTTATTAAGCTCACTTTATTAACTCATCCATCATGTTACACATCCTGGCTTATTGGCCCCTGTCTTTTTATTCTAATTTCATTCCAGACTAAAAAGACTCCTGGCATTCATTTAGCGTTTTTTTTTTATTTTTTATGTTGCCAACACATTTTTGGTATCCCTGTTATTGAAGCCACTGCTGGGATGGACCTTGCACCCTATTAAGTTTTAGAATGTGTTTTAAAAGCAGACTAGACTGACTGAGGGTGGAGAAGACATTATTTCTGACTTTGTGTAAACACCTGTAACCAGCAGTGGCCTGTCTGTGTTATTTGGACTAACCTAACATTCATATTAGAGTATTTATGCTGCCATTAAAATCCTGTCATGCTAATATACTTCTACAGAACTCCTTTTCAAAGATCCATGAGCATACGCTGCTGCCAAGACCAGATAACTGAACTGAATGTTGTCTTAAGAGTTGCATGTAACTCTTATTCCAAGTTGTGGTGTATTTGAAGTTAGTTATTTATTTTGGTGGGGCTTGGAAAAGAATGGTAAGATATTCATGCAAAAATATTTTCTGAGCAAAGGATAGAAACTTATACTGCTCTTGAAGCTTCTCTTACTGAGGGATAGTAACAGCTAGCGTCTTGGGTTGGACCTTCACCACAGTACTATAACTACTTCTACTACCATTGCTACTATTGCTACAACAAGAAGTTTCCGTTATACATTTTCTGGGACAGGTAAAGTGGACAGAGGAGTACATTTTTGAATAATTTAGACAAGAAAATGATGGTGCTACCTTAGACAAGCTTGTGATTTGTCAGTGTTTGCTCTCTGCTGTTGGTGAAATTGCATATTGTTTGGTTGACAGACTTATCGTGTCTTCAGTGTCCTCATGAATTGCGGTTAAAGGAGAGCACACATACGAAATGGAAAAAGACTGCAATTTTCTCTTTACACAGGTTCAAATGATGCCAATTATGGTCTATGTGTTTTGGTGCAGTATCACACAGTTTGTCCCTGCTAACGATGTGCACATATTATGACTGGGACATCTGTGAAGTCACACCTGAGGAGTGCTTAGGCGGTTATAGATGGATCGTGGTTTCATTTCACACTTCCTCACTGCCAGCTGAAACACATGCTGGGTGTACTCAGCTTTCTAAGATTGAAGACAGACTCAGCTCCTTGTATATAAGCACAAACTCCAGAGAATGTAGCAAGTAAAGGAGTGGAAACATTTGATGGTATTCCACGTATTTCTTTTGGTTTAGTTTTTCTTGCTAAAAATACCTTGAAAAATATGTATTCTTCCTGTGCGTTGGCCTGCTGTTTCACAGATCAGACCTGTAACATGGCCTGGTGGTGCTACATCATTGTCTATAAGAAGATACTTTTAATGCCATGCTCTGGAAGACTGTAGGCAAAGCAATAACATCTCCATGAAAAGAAGCGGGTGGCAGACCCTCCACCACGAAACCTACATGGTGCACCATTAATCTGTTGTAAAGTTTACAAATAAATGTGTTTAAGAAATCTGTACAAAATTCATTTTCTGGGATATAGTAAGAGTAAAATATAATGTCTTTCAGGGTCAACCAAAGTAAAATGTGAGAATGGTAGTAACCAAATGAAAGACAGTTTAGCACCTTTAGTCTGTAGTTTTATGTCCTCTTAAAAGTCCTTGAAAGGGTTTAGTTTGAGCCGTATTATCCTCCCTCCAGCATTTGTGAATCAGAGGTGTTGACAGGCGTGAGTCTGGCCAACATGTCCGGGACTCCAGGCAGAGGGAAGGTATGCAGGGGCTTTCAGAACCATTGAAAGAAGAGTCAGAGGAGTAAGGATTTCCTGTCACACAAAAGCGGAGAGGAGGAGGCTGTGGTGCTGAGGAGGAGGCCGTCCTGCTGGGTGGTTATTTTGGGTGTCCCATGGGGGTCTGGCCTAATGCCCTCTCGAACACTTGACAAAAGACCTCAGTGCTCCCGGGATAATAAAAGCTCCACTCCCGCTCTGAGGGGTGATGCAGGTGCAAGTTGTCTGGCATACAGTGACTCATCATGGGTGCATATTCAACTGCATTCTGGGAAAAGAGCAGTCATTTGTCGTATAGGGCTCAGAGTTGTGGTCACGCGTGTTGAATGCAGTGCTGTTTGCCAGGTCTCGACCATATATTGAAGTGAGCTGACAAAGGCCCTTTAAAGAATAGGAATAGATGTGCATGTGTTAGTGGAGTACTATGGCCAAGTGCCTCCTGCTTCACTGTATATAAGTAATGGTGACAGGAAGTACTGAAAAAAATCTTAAAGTGGGGGTATTATGCTAAACTGAATATTTTTGAGCTTTCTATCATGTTATAACATGATTTCCTTGCCTTAAGTGGTTTTCTGAATCGTTCATGCATGTTTGAATGATCTTGTGGTCTCTCCCGGGCACTGTTTGAAAATGTAATAGTAATAATAATTTAAAAAAATATTTATAATGCACTCTTCATTCCATAGAGAGTGCTCAGAGTGCTACAATAAAACAAGAACTTTAAACCAATACTAAATTGCTAAATGCTAAAAACATCAACAATAAGCTTTTCTAAATAAAAAGGTCTTTAGATTAGCTTTTAAAAAGTCCAGACTCTGTGCGGCTCTCAGCTGGGCAGGGAGGCAATTCCAGAGGTGCAGCTGAACAGAAGGCTCGGTCCCTCATTGTACGGAGCCTAGTGGGGGGGACCTGAAAGAGCATACTACCCGAAGATCTGAGGGTTTGAAGATTGCAGCGTGATCAGGTCTTGCAGATACAGTGGTGCCTGACCAGTGATACATTTATGGGTCAGCAGAAGGGTTTTGTATTCAATCTGGGATGAAACAGGGAGCCAGTGCAGTGATGAATATGGCATTTTCAAACCAACAAAAGGTAACATGGTGATCTAAACATGTTGTGTGTAAGCAAATAATATCCTATAGTGGAATACCTCTGCTTTACATGAAAGCAAATTGGACCTTTCTTCAATAGTTTGAAATTGGGTTGATAAGATATCAGAATATAGAATAATAAATTACTCTTATATTGAGGTGCAAAGCCTTAGTATGGGAAGTTTATATACTGACAACACTAGTCTTCTTACATATTAGGCTTTCCCTTCTAATGGTGACACAGTATATCATCTGTTGTATAAATGTAACTTTACCAAAGGTTTTAAACTGAAAAACTGGTCCTGAGCCTTTTCTGTTTATGACATCATTCATGCTCCTTCAGCTTGGAAACAACATGGGTACAGTTTTATGTAATAGACTCCACTGGCCTGATTTTAGATTTATTATTAGTACCAGCATTCTCCCCTGGTGTTTGACCCTTCAGCTAGTGCTACTATGTTGCTTCTTTGGATGTAGTTTTTACCCTCATAGTAATTAAATGTTGTACATTTTATTAGTTAAACATTTCCTAAAAATGTTGACAGCTTGTGTAGAGATAGACATTGGCCAATACATTAGGTCAATATTTGCTGTATTTCGTGCATCGGCTTATCGACTATTGGCTTTAAATAACCAGCAGAGGCCGTTATTTAGTTTGGGCCAACCAGCTGCGTGAAGCTTTATTTGAACACTTTAGTGCAAAGAGGGTACTGCACATCCATAACCAAAAGGCAAAGGCAAAACGAAACACATCTTTCTTATCCAGTTTGTAGTAAAACAGCTTTGTGGATGACTTTGCAGTAAAATTAAATTATAAAAATCTGGCCAAAAATCAGCCCAGAAACAATGGCCCAAAAAATCATCAGAGCTTATCGGCCGTTGGTTTCTCTGAATTCTAAACAATCGGCATTGGCCATGAAAAAACCCATATTGGTCGATTTCTAAACTTGTTTGGGCTTTACTTGTGACACTCTCTTGGGATTTCTCTTTTCAGTTTTTCTCTGTAAACACAGTTATATTTTTGTCTTTCAGTAATTTATGGGGATGTCTACTTGACAAATGGAGAACATTACAGAAGTTTGCACTGCCTAAATCTACTTTCAGCAGCCATAGGAAGTAAATTTATGTACAAGCTTATGCACAAGAGATACTTCAGTCAGTTTATCTTTACCTCAGAGTTTTAATGCATATGACAGGAAGTAGTAACTTGCTTATATCTCACTTAAAAACAAACTGCTGCTTAATTATCCTCCTCTTGCATTTTTAAGAATTTAACTCTAACGGCAACAGCAACCATAAGTAATTTGATCTAATGTTTTTGCCCGTAATAAAGTTGGCTTATTAGCATCTCAGTTCAGTTTCCCTCCTTAAAATATTACTGAGGCCAAGAGGACAGTTTAGCCAGGAGGGAGCAGAGCAGACATGGCAGTTAAACCCATTGACCTCTATCCAATAAAAGACAACAGCATAAAGTGATAAAAGTGTTTTCTGTTCGCATGCCAAGTCAATTTACATTCTTGGAGGAGCTGTGTAAACTTTGCATTTGTGGCATGAGGAGAAAGTTGATTACTAATTGTCTTTAACTGCTTAATCCCATTAGAGGCAGTGGGAGCCGGAGCTTATAAAGGCCTGGAAAGCATTAGCATGAAGGAAAGGGGAGCTAGTTTTTTTTTTGCATGAAAACACATGGTCTATGTTGCCTCTGGTTCTCAAAAAAAAAAAAAAAAGAAGCACTGGGACTATACATCCAGGGTCACGTTATCATGTTTTACTGGCCTTGTTTTAAGTTAAGTAAACTCATATGTGCCTTCTGAAGAATAGTTCTGCTATGAGCAAGCTGTGGCAGTGTAAGGGGCCAATAAGGCTGAGTGGCTGAACTAAAAAAAAAACCTTCTAGTGCCCAGAGTCAGGACTAAACGTGGGGAATCAGTGGTTCAATTTTATGCAGCTAAAATCTGTAACAGTCTTCCTGAAGATGTGAGACAGGCCTCAACTTTGACAATGTTTAAATCCAGGCTCCAAACGGCTCTGTTTAACTGTGCGTATGACTGAAAGGTTTTTATTCTGCGCTTTTCTTCTTCTTTTTCAGTGTTAATTTTATGATGATTATTTATGTTTTGATTTGTTTGTATTGTGATTTTAATGTCTTTCTTATTCTGTAAACCACTTTGAATTACTTAAGTACAAATTGTGCTATACAAATAAACTTGACTTGCCACTCTCTATCTGGAGGAATACAAAAGTTCATGTTTGGTATTCAAGGGATTATTGCAGTAATTAGGCCTGTCACGATAATTATTATATCGACTTATCATTCCATATATGAGAGCTGTAACAATATATTTTGGGGCTATTTATCAAGTGTACAATTTCTTAGTAAAATAGGAAAATGTGTTATATTACAGTAACATTTAAGCTGTAAAAGGTTGAATAAGTGACGTCTGTGGCTTCAGTATTATTGTTTATGGCAGTATGTCTTTGCGGCAATATATCATGCTTCAAAAATAGCGAGGATAAAGCAGCTATCAAATATTTGAACAGGTGGTGTTTCATGCTTTGAGGAATAAATGTTTAAGTCTCTTTGTTCTTAATATATGGTCTATAGCCGTTTTCTACTGGTAAGCATTGATATGGGTAAAGCACAATGTTCTATGTACTTCAATTTGACCACTTTTGTCATCCATTTGTTAAAAAAATCGATACTCATGCTCATTTGAAGGTATTGATTCTGAAGAGATATAATTTATAGTGCACATTTGGTCCCTGATGACAAGGTTAAGACTCATCTGGATATATATAGCAGTTCTTGTATAAGACCACTGAAAACAAATTTGTGTTGAAAATTATATTGTTATACAAAAAAGAATGGTTTTAATTTGCACAATGTCAAAATTTGTATTTAGCCTTTTCTTAGTTTCAGAATCCACTTAGCAATGTTTGTATTTCCTTGACAGTGTATGACATTTCACTTATTTCCTTACAGCTATTTGGGTCATAGTCACGTTGTTGTTTACCTGACAGAGAAATATTTCTCAGCTGTCACTGGAGGTTCATTGGGCTGGTGTTTGGGCATTATTGGGTTTGACACTGATGCACTGGTCTCTGGATAGACCGGGGATTCACTAATGCGCATGTTACAGATGGTGTGAGATATATAATGCTATTACTCTGCATACAAAATTAGACATTAATGATTTGCTTTACACATCTGCAATCAGTTCCATTCAGTCTCATTTTCCCTGTACAATCATTATATTTTATTCCAACTTCCAACAAATGATTCCATCCACACAGCAATCTCAAAAAATTGACCTTTTAATTTTTCAGTAGGTACTCACAGTTGTCTTTTTGTCTCTTCAGGGGATTCTTACTCCTATTTGCCGGTAGACTCGGGGGATGAGGACACAGCAGTGGATGTGAGGCTCTACAGTCATCGGTGGAGAAGATGGCTCCCTCCCAAACCTCGAAACATGGACAGTAACAGAGCGAGCCCGGAGCAGGACCAGAGTGCAGAACCAGAGGAGCCGGGGGGCTTTCCTGGAGTACTTTCTACAGAAGAGTCGGACAACAGTTCACAGATAGAGGTAGCACAAACACACTAGAGGGCTGAACGACTGATAATGTGTTTTATTTATTGCAGCTCATGTTCATTAACAATACTGTGCACATAGAATAGTTTTTTGGGGGGAAATCCTGCTTTAGGGTTATCGTTCAGTGGCATAATGGCATTCAGTATTATCGGTTATATTTCCTTCAGCAATATATCACACTTCAAAATGTATTATCAGGACATTCCTACACAATGTATTGGCATGGGTTTCTTCTACTAAGCCACATTTATTTGTGCCAATATATTGTTTTTGCACAAAGTATCTAACACAGTGATCCGGAAAGTCTCACAAACAGACTATCTTTAAGGCTACTATTGTCTAAAAGTTCTGTGTTTTTTTTGTATTTTTTTTAGCTAAATGAACAGTAGCAATATACCTCTCATAGTCTCAAACTCATTACAGGAACATGGACTTGTTTTATGATCTGAATTGTATGTTCACACTGTGCTTTACTATATCACTGTGCTTTCTATGCAGTGGTGGAATGTAACAAAATAAAAGTCGTAAAGTTGTAGTAGTAACTTTTTTATTATTGTTTGAAAGCTGCAGAAATGTCTGAGGGGTTTATTTTTAACATGTCAGTACTTTGAGCGAACAAAAATATATAAATAAAACAGCTAGAAAAAGCAATCGATCAATTTAATTGTTTCTGTTGAACAAAATTCAGCACACACCTTTATAAAAATCAATACATGTGAAGCCTTATAAGGCCTCAAAATCTGCGTGAAGTACTTTTACTTTTTACTCTTTTAAGTACATTTTTAAAGGGGTACTTTAATACTTTTGCTTTTGCTTTTTTTATGTGATATTTTTTGCTCCACTATTTGTACTTTAACTTAACAAACAAAATTGAGTACTTCTTCCACCACTGATACTATGAGGAAGAACCTCAACTCCTGACAAAATATGCATTTTTCACACCACTGAAAGTTAGCCTAAAAGTGATGAATGAGACTATCAGTGGGGCCTAATTAACCAATAAAACTTTCTGTCATAAAACCTTTGGCTAATATAAAAAGCCCAAAAAGATGGAAGTCCACTCAGAAGCTGTTGCTGTAATACTTTCTCCCTTCCTGGAGGCATTATAAGTCTCTAGAAGAACAGCGGTAATGAAAAATAAGGCCCTTAAAGTTTAATATCAAATTCAGCCATGTCTATCTGTCTATCCTCTTATATTTGAACCACAGCAGCCAGTATTGTGCTGTTGTTTGTCTTTATAAATATAAGGCCTCACTAGTATTCCTTTGACACCTATAGGCCTATATACAGTTATGGTGCAATAATGATGGTGGTTTCTGCTTTTAGACTTCTTGTTAGTCCCCCTCAGCCTCTAATCATTCTTAGGTTCTCAGTGTTGTGTCACCGAGGGGAAGGGTGCTTTGATCGTCAGCTGTAAACAGTCAACCCCAAACCGCTCGCGATGCCCGTGATTTTTTTTTCTCCTCCCTCAACATTTTCTGTTGTTGTAAGAATAGTGGTCACACACATTCTGTCATTTGTAAGTTTTGTGTGTTGTGCACCAAGGATCTTACCTGACAATGTTGTACATGGCATAGAGAAGCCTTCAGAGAGGGGATAGGTATTAAAATAAATACTTTTATGTCTGTTTTTTTTTTTTTTTATTTATGTTTTGCAAGATCCACAATGTAACTTTTCTGATAGAGCATTGTCTGGAATATTCCACAGTATGGCATTAGAGTGTTTTTTATTGCTCAGAAATACATTGCCTCTCCGCAGATGTGACCTGTAGCTTGGCCTGGAGGGCATCGCTTTCCTGTCTCTGCACAGATAGATAAGTTTAATGCCAGGTGGACTAAACTAAATGTGTCTTTAAAGTACAATCACAATATAAAAGTAACTGAACTAACTTGAAATGTTGAGTCTTGAGGTCAGTGAGTGAGTTGTAGCTGAAGAATCATCTCCATTGAATGTGCAAGTTCTGTTTATTTGAGAGCAGACAGTGGGACGCCTGATGCCTATAACTCTGTAGATCGCCTTTCTGCCCCATTAACCCCACACTGAACTGCCACACTTTTGTAAAAGGTGGGATCCAGTTGTAGAGAGATTAAGCCCCAAACTGTGAGAAAGTATTCAGTAGATTCTTGCCAATTAAATCGTCTTAACAGGCTATATTTTCTGCATATTGTAACCACTTGTCCAGTTGTTAAAGTAATGCACCTATAGCCTTAACTCCATTGAATTTCCATTTTGAAGAAAAATTGTGGTTGGCATGTTCCAGTTTAATGTAGGCTAACTAATCAGGCGAGAAATTCAGCAACAATTAGGAAAGATAAATAGGACATTTACCACAGACTTTTTTATAATAATTGTCACAAATTTAAAGGTGCACTATGTAACTATAGCTACAAGAACCTTTATTCGTCCCATAGTGGAGTAATTTTAGTGTTGTAATGGAAGTACAGAACAACAGACAGATGACACTGAACAATCTAGCTTGCATTTTGTGGTTCCAGAAAAAAAAAAAAAAAAAACATGCATTCTTACTGTTCTTTAGAGCTGACCTGTAAGTTGGCCTTGTGGTGTCACTTGCTTCTGTTTATGGTGATAATAAAAAAGCTCTATGCCATACTGTGGAACAAACAAAGCAAAACCATAACACAGTAAATGGCAAATGGTCACATTTTCATATAGTGCTTTTGTACCTTCAAGGAACTCCAAGCGCTTTATCTTAATGAACCACTCACACATTCACACACACAATCATACACTAGTGTGCACAGACTCTGGAGATGTCTTGCCCAAGGACACAAGACAGTATTCATTTGTGAGAGCTGGAATCACACCCTCAACCTGTGGGTCAGTGTATCTTATCGCTCTGCCAATAATGTTTCTGTTGAGACTGGGTAAACACCAGAATACATAGTGTACCGCTAAATACAAATTCACATTTTTTAGATGTTGCTCTTTATGGTCACAGAATTGTGGCTGTTTTCAGGGCTTAACCAATAGATTTGAATAGTATTAATGAAATGGGAATGTACTACTCTTGTGGTCAAAATCACATTCATAAATTCAGACGGCACTTTGACACAGTTGTACTCAGATCACCTGCAGCATTCCCTCCATGCCGCACAAGCTAAACATGAGGTCCTGACCTGACAGTTTAGAAACATATCTTTAAGCGTGCAGGCTCACAGCTGTCTGGGGCATCATTTTTACTGCGGCCTTTGAAAGAACATAAACAAACGTTCTATACAGCACATTCTGTTTCTATATTGAGTTTCAACATCACTGGGCATGTCTCAACTACCTAATATTTTTTCAGCTCGTAACCTGACTTTACACCAATCCCCCTGCAGTCTCCATCCAACCAAAATCACTGTTGACTTAGACTGGGTTCATGTCCTGTGTTGCTGGTGTTAGTTTCTTAGTCTTCTTTAATGCACGGTCATATTGGTGGTGTTCCTAGCGCTGAGTTTTTACTGAAATTCTGGCTCCTGACAGTTTCCCGCTGTGACCGCTCTGGGCTTTAAATGCTTTGGTACATTTACTTTGTTTGTGTGTCACTTAGAAGAGAACATGCTCCAATGCGAGATCGAAAACTGCTGTGCATTCATTGTTGTGAACACTGAATCACACTGCCCATGGCACATCTTGTTCAAAGTAAAACATGAGGTTATTCTTAGGAGTTTTTTTCTTTTTTGTGTGTTTGTTTTTTAGAAATGCAGGTATGGGTTGAAAAGTGTTCATGTTAAAGTTAGGCAAGGACTAACTAACTAAGGAGTCACTGGTTATGGTCAGGATGTAGGAGTATGTACGAAGCACAGGAATGTAATGTCCCCCAGAAGCATGGAAACCCAGCATGTGTGGGAGAGTGAACATAGAGCTGCATTAAACAGAGGAGCACTGAGTCACTATTGATGGTTTTCAGATTCTAGGATGTGAAAATGCAATACTCCCAGATGAGGGAGTTGATGATAACATTGTATGTTTGATCAAAATCATTTCTATTAGTGACTAGGTCCAAGTCACTCAGAAGAATCTGCTATATTAATTTTAGCTGTCCCCATCTATATTAAATTATGTTGGCCTATAGATTGTTGTAATATCATCTGAAACCCAGCAATATGACAATACGGCTGTGAGGATGAGATCATGAGTACATGTATTTTGTCATATCACCCAGCCCTAATGTACAGTACAAGTGAATGGGTACATCTAAATGGTCTTTTATGAATGTGAGAGGTAGTGGTTGTCTGTCAGCACATTATGGATTTTTTCTCAGAACCTGCTCTTTAGATTAACTCATTTTTACATAGCTCTGTTCTAGCTTCTACGATCATAGACTTTCTGTGGTGGCCTCTTGAGGTAACTATATTATTTCAATGTCTCTTTACATGTATTCCTTCTGAAGTATATCAAAAATGCACTCACACATTTGAACCCTCTATAGTGTATATCGGTCCAGTAACCCTACCTACTTGAATTTCTCCACACATATATGAAAAATACCTTCTAGCAGCTACAAGCAGCAGAGACAGGCCAGTCCAATGAATAATGGATCAGAGATGTTATCAGCTGATTTAAGTGGTCCACGCATGATCACCAGCACCACTTTAATGCTCTTTCAAACGGACTCTAAAGGCAATATTTACTTGGCTGTGGGCATATCCAAGTGTGGCATTATAAAGAGGAATGGGGAAGAGAGATATGAGTGACATGAAATTTCAATTTATAGGATCAATAATTTAAAGGCTAAGAGGCTATAGCTTATATTTTGAATGTTAAAAGCGTGCATAGGTGAAATGAAACAACGTTCACAGGATTAACATAAAGATAATTTTGCAGTTAGTGCAGTTAAAGTAAACACATTACAAACAAATGCACTTCTTAGACTTTTTTTTTTTGCTGTAAAATTAGAGACATGGAGTAAAAAGAAGGGAATTTCCAGGCTCTTGTCTGTTCACCACATGTACAATCATCCCCAGAGCTCAAGGCCATTGTTTGTATTTTTGCAAGCTTTTAAAAAAAAAACTAAATTGTAATGAGTGAAATTTTGAAATGGATGATAGTAATGGGTGGGATTAAAAAGAGTGTGGGAATCTAGACACCAAGTGGATCCAGGGGGGTATGTGAGATTGGTGAGATTGTTTGCGAAAGTGGCCACAAAAGGTCAGTATAGGAGAAGCAGATAATCACATTTACTGCTTTCCAGTTTAGTACCAGGTCTAGGGACATGGGGCTGAAGCTTTAAAGGTGCACTATGTAACATTTCTGGTGTGGGGTCCACCACCCCCCTTGTCTCCTGCCTAGAATGTTCCAAAGTATATTGTTTCATTGCTAAACAAATACCTCGAAAAACATGCATTCTTACTATGAGCCGACTTGTTACTTATTTAGTCTATTTTTAGTCTTTTTGCTTCATTGTCCTATTTAAGTAGAAGCATACACTCCCTCCCTGTAAACAGCCTGCTGCTCGTCCACATAAAGAGCCTCATATCTCCTGTGCTGATTAGCAGAATCTTTACAGCCACATTTGCATGCACTTCCTCCATAAGTGTCTTGTTTTGTATTGTTAAGTGAGACTGCTGAGTAAGACAGCACCGTGGAGGGGACAATATCAGCTGCAGATGAATCTAAGATGAGAGGCTTCTGGCACTGTTAGCACAAATTAATCAGACGAGGTACCAGGCAGCGAGACCTCCTGAATCCTGATACTATCTATGCACTGCAGTGTTGGGAGGAGCAAAGAAGTAACACACAAAGTAATACACAAAGTTCTTACTGTGTATACAACTTTTTTCTGTTATTAGGATATTTCCTGAAGGATTTTATTAAAGAGGGGGTATTATACTTCAATGAGGTATTACACATTACATATTTAGATCTCCATCTTACCTTTTATTGTTTTAAAAATGCTGTATTTGCTGTAAACAACATATGAATAACTTTCATTTTTTCATTTCAACTTTTTGACACATTTTTCAGTCTTCCCTCCCTTTCAGAGTGCTATCCTATCACAACACAATCAGCATGCAGTTCACTAATCAAGCTACTTCTTGCATTTGTGAAGTTTTTAGTCAAATAGGACCTGGGAGAGATTGCTAGATTACTCAGACACACATGGATGACCTATAAAACCTCTTCAGGCATGTTTTTGGCATAGTAGAAAGCTCCAAAAAGTCGATTTAGCATAATACCCCCTCTTTAATATCTTGGGCATATCATCACTGCGGACATGGCAGATGATGATGATATTTATAGACAATGCAGGATGTTGTTGCACAAGCTAATACTCTTCTGTTCAAGTTCGGTTCTTGCTCTGATGATGTGAAGATGATGCTATTTAAATCATATTGCACACCACTGTACACTGCCCACCTCTGGACTCAGTACAAAAAGGCCAGTCTACAGAGGCTGCAGGTGTCCTATAATGACGCGTTTCGGGTGCTCTTGAGGAGGCCACGATGGACTAGCGGGACTGAAATGTTTGTTACAGCAGGAGTGAACACACTGCAATCTGTACTGAGAACTTTAATGTGCAGGTTTATCTACAGACTGAATAAGTCAGAAAATGAAATTATACAGTCACTTACAAGTATAAGATGCAGTGCAATTCGCTACCAGTCCAGAATGTGGAGACATTGGTATAGTTGTCTTTTTTAAAACATAGATGTATATTGTCTGTATTGTTATTGTGTTTTCTTTTTTTAAAGATGGACCACGAGTCCGAAATAAATAAAGATGATGATGATGAGATTTAAAAAAACAATATGCATTTATATATTAAGAAGTGAATTTGTTGTCCGTGTTGTTTCTTGTCATACATGGATTATGCATCCACGGCTGTAGGGCATAACCTTTGATCCCATGTAAAGCAACACATGCATCCTTCCTAACTGTGTTCAGGAAACAGTAAAAGACAGACAGACCGCTCCCACATGCCTTATAAAAGTCTCCTATAAAAACAATCTGAAGTCTGCAGCCTACTCTCGACTTTTAGCAGTGGAACAAATGGACTTTAATGAACTTCTCACTTTGTTAACTTAACTACGTACATTACATCAACTTGTGCTTTTATGAAGACAAAGAGTGGAAGAATGTGAATGCTGAGTCAGTTGATACAGTGTGATGCAATATCTTGAAACCCTGGGGATGTAAATTTGCTGAAAATGTCTTTGTGGTGCACAGACTTAAACTGACTTTTCTTCCATAAAAAACATTCTTGTCGTGATAATGATGTTGTGCTTTTGACAACCCTGTAATGATGTCAAATTGTTTTCATTTCCTTTACTTTTTTATATTTTTTGATCAAACATGTGCTCTGTAATTCTAATGTAACTACTATTAGCAACTACTATACCGTATTTCTCCCAACTAATGCTGCTGAAACTGTAGTTACTGTAAAGCAAGTATTAGAGTGCTGCTATGAAACCTTCCCAGTAGATCAGTTGGGGCCAGTATCACATTTTAAACTACACGATGTCTGTTTTTTGTCATTTAGGAGGATACATACCATAATTACTACACATCCAAAACATATGGCCCTTCAGATCCCATGAGCAAAGATTTGTGGGTAAATGTTGACCAGATGGACAAGGAAAAGGTGAAGATCCATGGAATTCTGTCCAACACACACCGACAAGCAGCGGTAAGTCAAATGTTCAGTTTGGGCACTCAATTCTGGAAAGTTTTTGAAAGTAATTGAATTTTATGAGCTTTTAGAATAGCTATAATCTTTGTAGTTTAACATAAAAAATACATGTGTAATACTGTTTTATTTCCTTCTGAAAAATAACTAACACATTAACTTACAATGTTGAATCAAATTTCAAGCTTCATGAATCTTCTCCTAAATTGTCTGTATTTCTATTTAAATATTTAAATTCTAAACTAAATTATCAGAAAGCCAGCATGAAGTTTGCCAGCATGTCCTCTTTTAAATGTAAAACTTGTGTATGCCTTTTGTCAATTCTGGATGGCAACCAAAGTCCTGTCAGTTTATATGTGATTAAGTTCTAGTAAAAGTAAACAGTGCACACTTGTTTAAACTTTGAAAAGCTTCATTGTGAGAGGTCTGTGGGTTTAGGCCGTCACTTCCCTGTGCACGAGCAGGTGACTGGTGTGAGGTGCATACAGATGAAGACACGAGGCTGGGGCAGGAGAGGCGGCAGTCAGCCTGAACAATGGCCCCTGGGATGGAGAATAGAGCCCCCACATTGTGTATTCTGCTCCTATAGCCTCAGTCATGTAATGATGGATCGAACTATACTGGTTAGACGGAAGCTATTCTCTCTAGCTGCACAATAGGCAAGGCAGGTCATTCCTCAAATAACAAGGCTTGAATGTGAGGTAACTCTGATTTCGTCTCATAAAATCAATAGGAAAAACTTGCTACCCAAGGCAAGACGATTTGAAAATGTGGATAATGTGATTTATGTGCACTAGACATGAAACTTTGCCGGGCTCGAGCCAGTGCGTCAGACAATATAAAACAAATGTATTTTTTATGATGGGGGTTTAAATCCAGCGAAACGGTGCAAACCTCAAAGTGCTAAAATGGAATGGCTGCTCGGAGGTGGCACTGTACCACTGCCAGCCCTTTGGCCCAGCCTCTGAGAGAAAATGAGCCCATGAGGTTGTAAAACTAAACACAGGCGCAGGGTCAACTCCAGCCGAGACACAGGGAGAAGGGAAGTTGTGAATGGTCTGTGTGAGGCTTGTGTGGTAGGCCACAGGATTAGTCCCTCCAGTGTAGTCCAAAAACATGCATGAAACGCCATGTTTACTGTGCGCTGTCCATCTCCATAACATTCTGTGGCTCTGTATTCAGACCGCCTCTGTAATATTTTAAACAGTGTAGGGAGTGTGCTGCTAATTTGACCCAGAGTGTTTTATAACCCTTCAGTTTTTAAAGTCTGTTGGATGATGTTAAGCTAATAAAAATGAAAAAAGAAGTTAAAACTGGTACCTTATTACAAAGTCAATTATATAAACTCACTGTATGATGGCAAAGGACCTCTTACAGAATATAACTGTGCCGTACATTACATTTATTACTACCAATTTTCCTTTTGATGTTCAAAAACGTGCCACCACTTCTCTTATTTTGAAAGCTAAAATGAGTTTGTTATGATATCCATCAATATAACAGGAGTCAAATAGAGCGCTGCTGTTATTCTTTTTAAAGTAATGCAAGATAACACAGTCTGGGGGTCTGAAAGCCAAGCTCACATGGGAACATAACACAGCAATTTTTTGGTTTAGAATATTCAAACACAAAGTCTAATCCAGATGAAAATTCAAATTACTAGTATAACAATGAATTGTACGATACTGCTTTGAAATGAGTGCTATATTTAACTCAATCAAAATTAGTTTTTAAAATGGTTACATTTTTCCAATAATCCTTGCCACTTTTTGGCTCACGTTGTATTTCTTACCCGGTGTCTGTTTTTCCCTTCACACAGAGAGTCAACCTGTCTTTTGATTTCCCATTTTATGGTCATTTCCTGCGTGAAATCACTGTGGCGACTGGTGGTAAGTGAACACAGCTTTCAGACTCTGAAGCAGCTATTAGTATTATTATTGGAAATTCTCTATGTGCTTGACAGATTAGACAGTTCGCAGACATTCCTTATTGCAAGGTTAGGAAAAAATATCTCTTTAGTCATTTTTTTAGGGAATTCCATACTAAATTACAAGATCTATGGTTGAATACCAAAAAAAGTAATTGTGCAAACCCACCAAGTGTGCTGTACCAGCCAAGCAGCAATAGCCCTGCATTTACACCTCGCTGGGATCATCGGCTAGACAAGGGCTAGAAAAACAAACCATTCCCGGGAATCAACACTGTGGACTGATCGTTCAGACTGGAAAGAGGAGCGGCCGTGCCAAGTGTCCAGACAGCACACCCTGATAGACCCACTCGGATAAGGGGGAATAGATGCTTTATGTGCGGCTTTAACACGTGATCCGCCGGGCGTGTTTTTGCCAGAGACTACAAGGCTATTTTCCACTTGAGTCTTGACAGCAAAAACCACAACACCACAACCAGCCATTATCACATCAAAAGACCAAAGAGAACTTCTTAGCCAACTATTTCAAAGACGCTGCTAAGAAGACATAAAGTATGCAGCATAGTTAGCGTAATTCACTAAAAGTTGGCGTCAATGGGTAGGAATAGTGACTTGCAGAATGAATGCCTAGAGAGGATGGGAGATAGCTGAATTTGCATTGCAGACAGAGATGGAGGAATGAGAATGGGGAAAGCTATCTACTCCTGGCAGACCTCTGGGGCTTTTGTCTGCAGGGCGTTTCTGTTCCTATGCCTCCGCTTCAGGGGCTATCAGTCTGACTGCCCTCCCAGCAGACAGCCTTTCCACCCTGTATTCAGCCACATTCATACTGTATAACTGTCCTCATTCCAGTTAATATGGTCATTTGTCCACACACAGATTGCATTTTATAGAGTTACACTGCCTAAATGCTACTGCCTCCAACTCACGATTCACAACCCGTCTAGTTATTCAGTGGGAAAATATCTCAAATTAAAGTGAGGGATTTTATTGATATGTTACATCAGAAATCACTTTTACTGAGGTGTCCCGATTTGTTTAATATAATAAAACTGTTATCAGAAATCACTTGCAAGGACACACGCATTAGTGCTGCACACCTTGATTTACAGTGAAATGGTAAATGGCCACACTTTATACAGTGATCCCTCGTTTATCGCAGGAGTTACATTCTTAAAAACACCCCAATAGGCGAAATCTGCAAAGTAGTCACCTTTTTTTTTTTTTACAATTATTATATATATTTTAAGGCTGTAAAACAACTCACCACACACTTTATACACTTTTCTCAGACAGGCATTAACATTTTCTCACATTTCTCTCTTGTTTAAACACTCTCAACGTTCAAACCTTCGTAGATTATATCCCCCCTTCCTCAATCGATTTAAATTAGCTGTTCACGTTCTGCTCCAGCGGTATTCTGAAGAACGTTTCATCGACATTGTGGGTTTTGTCGGGGAGAAAACTTGCAAACATACAGCACTTCAGAGTCACACTGCGATCCAACATTTATGTAAATTTGGCTAAACACATTCTGTACTGTGCAGGAGACACGGCATGGCAGTTCCTTTAGCCAATCAGGACGCAGAACACAATGCACGTTCATAGACTGTAGAAAAAGCACAATGGCGCTTTAAAAAAAACCGTAAAAACAGCGAGACTGCGAATGTGAACCACAATATAGTGAGGAACCACTGTATACCACCCTCAAGGCACTCAAAGCACTTTACATCAAGGAACCATTCACCCATTTCACACACACATTCATACAACAACATACACAGACACTGGGGCAAGCTGTGTTAAGTGTCTTGCCCAGTGACACAACAACGGCACCACCAACCTTCAGATCAGTGGACAAACACTCTACTAACTGAGCTACTGTTGCCAATGTACTTATTATGACTAGGTTCAGCTGATATCCAAAGTAGAAATCAGTAAATGTGCATTTCCACAGTGAACAATGCCTTTTAGAGTTTTGGTTTCCCATAGAATTGTTGTAAATGTTATAGTATTTTTCTTTTCTGCTTTGATTTCAACAATTTTCTGAGGACCTAAATGGCCTGTAGCTGACTTTTATTGCTTCTAGTTCAGGAAAATATATACAGTATATTGTAAAAGCAGTTATTTTGAAAGAAATGGGACTGAATGTTTTTGTCATGGATGCACAATTTTATCCAATCAGAGATGATGCTGGATGAGAACCACATGGAGAGAACTGTGTGTGATTATCCCATATAATGAGGGTAGAGACTAAGTAGGCGGGAATAACAATTCAATGTGAAACATGCACTTCATTCATGGTTCAAAATTGAATACAAACCCTTTCAAATTCAAAAGATAAACAATACTTAAAGTGTCATTTTGAGATGTATTTAAATACACACTTGCCCTACTTTATTGTATTCGTACAAACTTTAAAACAATGCACTTTTGAAGCTTGAAAAATGATCTCAGAAATCCTCTTGGTGAACTAGTCAAATCTGGCAAAGTGGCTTAATAGAGAATGCTTGTTTTTGTCTTTCAGGCCTGTTTCTGTAAAGCACACAGCCTTCAGACAATACACAGGCAGCAGACTGGGAGCACAGCCAAGTGAAATATCTGAGCTTTGGTCCACTTTTATGGTTTTTGCATTCAGTCAATTAGAGATTAGTCTTTAAATGAATGACAGTGTAAGAGTCAAGTTAAGCCTGGGGGTGCTACTTTCTTGTGAACAATTGCTGTTGTGGTGAACTGAGGATTGTGTCGGTTTCAAGTGATAACAGCTTTCTACATGGAGAATTCCCACATGATAAAACAGTCTTATGGTTTCTGAGCAAAGATGTAACAATGTGGGGATTAATCTGCTCAGACATGGATGAGATAAGATATTTCTGAACCCTGTGAAGACTGAAGGGTGACACTTGGGTTAACAGTATGTATAGAGTATGTTTTATGGTCATGGTACAGCTTGTTTGTGGTCAGTATGAGGAAGTTCATTATCTGTTGAGGCCTTGAATTATGGTCAGTGAAATTAGGCATGTAAGTCTGGCTGGATAGTTGTAGTTTTATGATTATTGTGTAAGACGAAACATTGATATTTTCTGGTTGTTACTGTTAAAGACACACTTGTATTCACACTGTGTAATGTTTGCCATAACTATTGAGTCAACTAATTCAAACCATTTTGTTTTGTGACATAATTGTGCCATTTAGATGTATAGATTATATTTATGCATGTAGATGTTATTGCTTTACCTGTGTTGTTCCACGGTAACTTATCTCATCTCAAACATGCCTTAAAAGCATCTCCAGAAGGTGGACCTCCTACCGGAACAGTTACATAGTGTTTCAATGATGTAACTGTCTAACAACTATACTGCAGCATCTAGAGCCACAATTCACAAATCATTAATCCTAACATTCCTTTAGTGAACGCTGTATGATTTGGCTTGTTTGTTCCTGTTGTGCAGATAAATTATGAATCATATATTTAACAGCATTCAATTAAAACTGGGCTCAGTTATTGAAGTTATGGTTAACCACGCTGCCCTGACACTGGGTTATAGTGACATCTGCTATTTATTCACTGCCAACTCTCACTTTGGGCACCTTAACATGATGGTACATTGAAAACACTGAAGGTTGAATAAAATGACGCAATCTCACAAAACATGCTGCTAGTTGTAGCCTTGGCGATAACTTGCATTACTTTTATTGTCTGCTGTGCTGTTTCGGATGCCAGTGATGCCAGGTCAAATAGCACCACAATTTTAGCTGGCATTGGCTCCTGCTCCCCACTCATATTTTCATTTGACCTTTTCATCGGCCGCACAAGACTTATTGGATGTCAATAGCAACTAGTCTAGGCATTTCTCAGGCTCTGTGTTTTTGCCAAGGCCAGACTCTCATTTAAAGTTTACATCAACAAGTCTGTTTCTGCTATTTGAAGGCCATAATATGATAAATGTAAGAAACAGTGTAATGCGCCAATAAGGCTAAACATTTTTTAGACCTTTACTTTAAGTTGCATTTGTTTCTGCAGAATTGTTTAATTGTTGCTGTTATCTAATCTAATCTAATTCTTCTTCCTTTTTCATCAGAAGATATCCCAGTAAACCAGTCCATTATGATTTGGCAGATTATTACCCCAGATGTCCTTCCTGTCATAACGAGTCACATAACTCTGACTGGAGTGGGCAATGGGGAGAAAGATTCTTAGGTAGGTACTCAATGCCAGAAAAGTGCTTGGGCAGGACTTGGCAAATACCTTGTCTAATTATTTATCTGATTTTTTCCCCCTTAAATACATTACTTAGCCTTATTTTTTCCATGTTGAACAACTGACTTTCATTTAAGAAGAGTAAGACATCTAGCTGTAGGATACAAAAAACAAGGACCAAACAGAGCAGCAATTACAGACATATCTTAGAACTATTGTGTGAGATGATGTTGAATACATTGGTCTAAAAATTCAACAGAGATGACATGACCATAAAATATGGACAAATGTTGCTGGAAACTGGAAATAGACTTTTTTATTGTCACTATTCCGAATCACAGTTTTCCTGTGTCTGTCACTGTCAGTTGATGATCCTGGATTTCATGAAGCAATCAATACGCAGCAGAAAAAACACATGATTTAATTACGACAACGGGCCTGTCATTTTTATACAGTGTTTAAAAGGCACAAGACTACATAAATGCCACGTGTTCCCCTTTATAAGCCAGCCTGGCCTTTCCCCGGCTTTAGAACAGCTGCGATCAACAGAAAATATCCTGTAAATTAAACACAGGAACAAAGAGCTTGTCCAAACATGGCATCCAATAAAGTGCAGATTTAGACAACCGGGCTGCTAATTCTTGTGAGTGATTTTTTCCCGTTCCAACCCCATGTCTCCCACATCTTTAGCACAGTGAAAGACTGTGTGACCACCTTTAGAATGTTAAATAAGCTGTATTGTGAGTTGGTAGGAATGAAATGTGCTGCTTTGTGTGTGGTTTGAAAGTGAACGGAGAAATGGAGCGGTTGTAGAGGAGAGATAAGAGCATGTTTTTGTCAGGGAAAAAGATGGAATGTGCCGGATTGTGGCTCATTTAGAAGATTAGGTTTGTGTCCGCATCAGATACTGAAGTGGAGATGAGATAGTACACCTGGACAGTCTACATGTCTGTATCTGCTTTCATGACAGTATATTCATATAGAATTGCATCTTTCACCGTGGACTTGTTTGGATTATACATTACTTTACTATTATTTTAGACCCTATTTACTATAGGCAACTGAAAATTGAATGAACTTGTATTCACCTTATTCCAGAAGTTGCCGTGGGCACAGCCATCGTCATTTGGGTTATATTATTTTGTGTGAGGCTAGCGATTTTGACAGCAAATAAGTTGTATTCAGACTACAGAGCTGTTTTAAAGCCTCCCAGAGAATTGATGAGGTGTTGACGTGTTGGCGCACATGAGCATAGAACATTTCACACAAATCAACACTACTTTATAGCATGTTTTTGAGGCAAAACTTTTTTTTTTGCAACGATTCGTCATTGCAAAGAATGGGATTAAGTGGGCGGGGCCAAATAAGGTCAATATGTTGTAATGTGGCCTGGTTGAGTGCAAATATCTAAAGAGCCTTATAAATGTAAAGATCCATTATGTCACTTTTGGGTGTGGTGGATGGTTCACAGGGTCTGCCACTAGCGAATTAAAGCAATGGTATCTCCACGGAGACAAGCGTCATAAAAGTTACAAAGTGCACCTTTAAATGTCCTTGAAGGAAAAAAAACACAACCTCCACACACCTAATCAGTTGGTGCAATAATAAGAAATCTGCGCTGTTCAAATGCTAACACTGACGATTTAGTGAACACAAGTCACCAGTGAAATACAGAGACTTTTTGTAAGGCTTTAATGCCAGGCTAATGTCATCTGAATAAGTGTTTTTCGGTGAAGTTTGACCCTATTTTCTCAAGAACATTTTGTTTACTCCAAATCAAGGGCACCTCTTGTTAAAATATTAGTTTATAAATGGCTTTTTATTTGCCCGCATTAGTCAATTTATCAGTGAAGGTGCTTTGAGCTTCTTTGCACACTGCATAAGATTTCTCTGAGCAATAAAATCAATGTTACATACACAATCATTCTCTATCATCCTTGTACTTTTTCCTGGTGTAGAAACATCTCTTCCCCTTTGTTTTGCTTATAGACACAATGTTGTCAGTACATCTATGCTTGGGAGGTGTAGTTGAAGATTTCCTTATATTTTGTTGCCGCTGGTTTACAATGTGATAGATGTCCTCCTGCCACCCCCTACTATGTGAGCAGATAGACTCACAGCCTTAGTAGCTTTGCCCTTTGTGAATTCTTGCACATTCTTTTGGTTTTTTGTTTTACTTTTTTATGCATGTCTTTTCCAGTTGCCCCTAGGCTGCATCCCTTTGCCATAAAACGCAGAGTGCACTTTCAGGTGTCAGTCAGTGTGTGGAGAAAGTACTGTGAAGAATTTTACCTGCTGGCAAGTCTCCTCCTCTAAAGCAAATAAAAGTTATTTCTGTGTGTGCAGAAACAGAAAAATATTAGAAACATCATTTTGCTGACTTTATGAATCTTTTGTCTATGGGGAGACTAAAATAACAAGCATTTGATTTGACTGCATATTTTTCAGTGAGAAATTTGATCTCCTCCTCTTTTAAGAGCTTACCTCGAGATTCTAGTCCAAACATGTGTAGGCCAATGCAAACTAGCAAGTACTTCTTTTTCCCATGATACCCAATGTGCTTTATATTGATTCACTCCTTGCACTCCGACCATCATCGATTACTCACATAAGCCCTGTTTTCACTGTTTCGCTTTGGAGTGGACTTGCGGTACAGCCGAAAGTGACTCCACTGTCTAAAGTGAACCGTACCACCCCATTTGAGGGGTTCATAGCGGACTCCTGAGGGTGCTAGCTCCAAGAGGGGCCAGCGCAGTACAGATTGCTTTAGCTAAGGTGTGGCTACACACGGAAACAAGATGATTGGACATGAGAAAACACAGACTCAAGACGGCAGATATAAACAGAATAATTATTATATAATAATTTCTCACAAAACACTGACTTGATATTGTGATAAGCCGCCATATTACCGGTGATGTGACTTAAATGTTGAATCAACGTGCTTTGCAAAACAAAGCTAGTTTGCGAACAACAGCTGTTTCCTTTTAATCAATGCATGGCACTTGCATAAAGATTAAAAAAAAAATGATATTCCCAGTGCATAATGCATCTAACAGGAGTCAAACTCACTACATTACATAAAGAGAGGTTAAAATTTGGCAAAAAGGCACAGAGAAGTGCAGCAGCAGAAACTGAACATAAACTAAAAGTAGTTTAGTGTTTACTCTAGCTTTAACGACGTCTCAGCACCACAAACGTGGAATTACTAAACCTCTTGTTGTGAATCACTGAACTCATCCTTATAATTACAAGTATACTTCAGGTACGATTTAGAATTAAATTTAAATTTATTAAGATAACATGATTTGTGACATCAGTTGCTCACAGAACAAAGACCTGCCCCTGGACCCGGAGCCTTTCCCAGGGCAGGGAAGTGCAACTCAGCTGAACTGCTCCGATGGAGAAGAGGCTATATTCACACAAGCAAAGTGAATTACGTCTTACCCAAGGACACAATAGCATTCTACCATCTGGAACACTATTGCCACCACTCTTCCTGTTCTTATGACTAAATAACGCTGAGATGTGTACAGTTGATTAGATTTCCTAAAATAGTTTTCCTTAAGTTCATTCTCATGTAATAAACACATCCAGTGCAGTCTGCAGCCCCCCAGTCGCCTTCTGCTCTTGATCACAGATTATGGCACTAATTAATAGCTCTGAGAAGTCCCCTGCAGTGTGGAGGCACAAAGACAAGTGATGGCTGTTCTTTAATGAGCCACTTTTAACTCTGGTCCACAGGGCAGTGTTGTTGCCTGCTGCAAAGCGGGTTTATTTAAAAAGCTATTATTGCAAGACACAAGAATGTGAATATACTGAAGTAAAGCATTGCTGTCCCACAGGTTTTATCTACACGGGGGATGTTGTTCACCGGATGCTTACAGCCACTCAGTACATCGCTCCTCTGATGGCGAACTTTGACCCCAGCGTCTCCAGGAACTCCACAGTCATCTACTTTGACAATGGTAATGATTTTAACTGTATGATTTATTATTACACAATACATATCATTTTGGTTGTTAAAATGGGTTATGCAGTCAAGAACAACACTTGACTGAACTCATACACAATGATTATGCTCAATTTTAGTCTTAAGTGAATAATGGCAATTACAGTTGAAATTACTGACTCTGAGACTGCGAATGTGACTATGCTAAAAATGTTATTATAGCGTCCAGAATATAGCCTTACCAGCCAAACCTGTTGGGTTTTTTTTTAGCATTGTAACTTCTCAGTTATTGGTGCAAATAAAAGTTTTTTTTTTTTCATTCAATAAAACATTACAAAGTTTTTTTGTTTTTTTTTTTGTTTTGTTTATTGTTGCTATGTGTTCATGTTTTTGGTCCCAACAGAATTTTATACAGAGACCGTAAAATATATAGAAATTTGTCAGTCAACTCAAAGAATTCTTAACACTATCAAATGTCCCACTCGTCTAAAAGGCTGCCGCTTTCCATTGCATTGTTTTTTTCCTATACCATCTCTGAAGACTATTATCCATCATGCCAGTCATTCGTCTAGTCCCTGAGCTGCAGACAGAGCTATAGACCAGCCCTGTGTGTCTGAGGCGCATAGAGTGACAGCAGTCGATTCACAGCAGCCTGCTCCTCAGCACACTGTCCATCTATCACTGTCCTGCCAATACAACATCAACTATAGCACACATCAACTCTGTAGGTGTTGTGTGGTGGACTGGGGCCTTTGTGAACATTATAAAGATCTGAATTGTTCCCGGAGATAGTGTAAATCTCACAATCACAGCACTGTGCATTGTGTCCGACAGTGATGAGGGGGTGAAATGATATACTGGTCTTTTTGTTTCATTCTCAGTTACAAATCGTTATTCTCCAAACATTTAGCTTAGGGCGGTGCACATAATACAATTTTTGATTCAAATTGAGTTCTAAACTTTCAAATGGTCAATGATCAGCATGGGTCTTTTATAATGGAGAGGTCCACAGCCAGTCTGTCCATAAAAGCCTGTGGTTTGGAGCAGAGTTCAAATTTTGGAGGAAGAAACTGGAAAATATTTTGTGTTAGCGGGCCAATATTATGCTATTTTCTGATCCGTGTTATAATGTTGTTTCCCCATCACAAACATAGCTGGAGTTGTGTTTTGCTGCATTCAGACGTTTAACATGTGCATATTTAGATTCTTCTCTCAAATGGAAAACACTCCACCTTTAAACTCCACTTCACTTCACTAGAATCATTTCGATAATTCCCACCCTGGAATTGCCAGTCTCTGCAGAACTAAAGGTAAAAGGTAGCTGTAAACTTGAAAACTGCTGCTTCATGGCATCACAAGGTGAAACAGAGCATTTTGAGCTGTGGGAATGCAGACATAAAAGAGGATTAATGTTCAACATGTTTTAATGAAACAAAACACAACTCCAGGTATGTTTTTGATGAGGTAACAACATTATAACAGGACTTAAAGCTCACAGGAGTACATTTTGTGTAATACAGGGCCTTTAAATGACAATGATTAAAAGTGTGTCAGTTGTTAATAATATTAACATTGAAAGCCAAAGATTTAAAAAACTAATCTGAAATTGTGATTAATTTATAAAATGACACATCTCTCAGGACTAGGTCAGCAATTGATACAGCAGACACATATCAGTACTTGAAGATTCAAAGTTTTAATTCTTTTAGTGTTTGCTATATATCTGTGAGCTGATGAATGTACAGTAACTATATAATATATGAGATAGTTAAAGCGGTACATTCACATAATCTTTTCAATATACAATTAAGTGGCACAGCTGTAAAGCTAAAACTCATTACTGGCTCAAATGCAAGTTAAACATTCGTTTTCAATAGCGTAAAATTGTACTGGAACAGAATATCACCATGCTGTAAATGTCTAAATTACAGAGCGGCCTATGCAGAGTCTTTCCATACATCTCTCTGTGTTGTATATGAAAAGACAATAAACCATATGAACATGAATCTACCACAGAGGCATTGCACTCTGCTGAAAGGGTGGTCTATGGGTTTTCTTTGTTTGTTTTACTACTGACAAAGGTTAGTGTGTCTCAATGCTCAGCTCAATCTGATAGTTTAACCAAGGAACTCCAGATAGCAGTAGTAGCAGTAGCAGACCCCTCCTTATTTTAACCCAATGGAGCAGGGCATTTGAATTAGCGACAATTTAACGCTCCACTCAATCTTCTCTCCTTATTGCACAGCACAGCACCGCACTGCCATCATCTTTCATTTCATTTTGCATTGCTCCTACTAGATTAACATGCATTTTTACAGGGCTCCAAATCTTCTCTGCTAAAAATGCATAATTTGTATTCACCAGCACTGGGGCAGAGATTAGCAACTGATTTATTATGGGGTTTTCTGTACAAACTGACGGCAGCGCACTCCAACCATGCAGGACAGGAGGTAAATATGAACATGGCTGGGGGGCAGAGAAATGGATGAGTTGTGTTAACAAACCTTTATTGCCCTGGATCTCAGCCAAATCACTGTAGCTGTAAGGGCTCAATAGATTCCCTCAAGTCCGCAGTCAGTCAGAGCAGTGTGAAGAGTAATGTGCTTAGGCAGGAGTGACTGCAGTCTCCAGGGACAACAGTGTTGATTAAGTTCTGTAAGTTGTTGGAAAAACATGCTGCCCCAACTCATTCCAAATTCACTACTTTTTAAAGGATCACTCCTAACTTTTTTCAACTTATTTGGTTGCTAGAACTTTTTTTTTTCTTCCTGGCTATCAGCATAGCGTCTGCTCTGTTGTGTGTTTGATGCAGTTATAGTAAACACCCAAATTACAAATTACATAAACCTAACTCGTGACAAATTTCAAGATGCAAAGAAACTAAAAAAAAAAAAATCTGATCTAATTTTGACTTTTATTTGGAATATTTTTTGGAGCCATTACAACCACTTTGCCACCTCCAAATGCACTTTAAATGCCAGAAAATCAAATTCTTTACCTTAAAATAAGTTGTTTTCTCAGCTCTCGTCAACTTCCCTGTGTGATTTGTTTTTCTCACCGTTAATGTCATTGCTATCTCCAGCTCTGGTGAAGTGTTTCCAAATCTGTATCAGTGCTGGTTCACTGTCAGTCACCTCACATCCACTGGAAAAAGTTTGTTTTGTTCAATGATATAATCTTTCAAACAAACATGAAGTTCATTTGCAATTCAACTCACTACATCTGACATTGTTGTTAACATTGTAATTCCCCATAATCCACTCTCCCTGCATTTTTTTTACTATCAATGTTTGTCTTTCATTTTAGGCACAGCTCTAGTGGTGCAGTGGGATCACGTCCATTTGCAGGACTACTACCACCTGGGCAGCTTCACTTTCCAAGCCACGCTGCACAACACAGGGCGCATCATATTTGCATATAAAGAGGTACTTTTTGTATCTCAGCTTTATCTTTGAGCCTGACATCTGTGAGATTTTAAATAATTGTTACGGTAGCTTGTGTCACGGTTAGACTTATCTTATGTGCTACTTGTAAGTCAGCGACAGATTTGAAATGAAAGAAAAAGCAGTCAGTTATGGCCTGTAGATTGCTATAATTAAGACGTCTTTGATAATTGAGTTTATGATGGGGCTCTTTATATCATTCTTTGCTCATATGTTCTTTTCACATAAGAGTAAAATTATACATGATTGCACTGCTGCTGCTGATGGTGCAGTATCTCTCACTAGCCAAGTCTCTTTTGATCTAATAAAAGCCTGAATTATGTTTCTGTCCATTATAGTTGTTTTAGTCGTTCTGTTTTTGTTTTTTTGTCTAAAATTCTACAAAATATTCTTAAAAGGAAAATATTCATTACAAATAAGGCTATTCCAAATCAGTAGTTTTAACTGTGCCTTGTGCTTTGAATGCAAACACTATTCAGGCCATATACTACTATAGAAACTGATATTGCACAGGGAAATAGTAATAAATTGGTTGAATTTGCTGCACTGTCAGACTGCCCCTATTTCTCTGGCTGAGCGGCAGAGATGTGGCCATGCTAGTTGATTTCCGCATATTGCTTTTTCAGATTCCTGTCGAGGTGTCTCAGATCAGCTCTGTCAATCACCCGGTGAAGGTGGGCCTGTCTGACGCCTTTGTGGTGGTGCACAAGATCCAGCAGATTCCCAGTAAGTGTCATCTCAGCATGTTATTATAAATAGAAGTATGTACATGAGGAAATAATCAGGACTGCACAATGGAAAAGCGTTTATACACCAATCTCAAACTTCCATATTACAATCACGTTTTGTCAGTTACAGTTTTCAAATGAATAAAACGAATTTTAAATGAATGGGACAAAATAATATGTGAAGTTACCACGAGGGCTGTCAGTTGACTAAATATTGCATTACTTCTTTCATTGTTTTATGTGAATTTTAAAGTTTTATATACATTATTTATCTTTATTTATCTTTATTTATACAGGGGGATCCAATGAGAGCACTTGGGTTCTCTTTTTCATGGCCGCCCTGTTTAAAATACAATACAAACTGAAAAAACTAAACAAAGTCCATATAAAACATCAAAAACATGTGCAGGTGTTTGTATAAATGTTATCAGATTATTAAATTCCGACTATGTCACCACCGTATCCAATTTTGCTTTTCCTTGAAGTGTATTCCATTTTTGTCAAGCAAAACAGCTAAAATCCCTCTTTCCCGTCTCAGTTCTGGTGCGGCCAGCCCTTAGCCTTATGCATCATGTGATCTGGTATTAAATGTTCCAGTATCAATGATTAACAAACAGGTGAGGTACACGGCAGCAGACAGGACATGCAGTGAGTTTTGAGAGTAACAGTTTAATCTGTCTATTCAGTTATGAAGATGCTGTTTACTTGTACTTTTGTGCATTTTTTTTTTTTATTCTTTCCAGAACCTAATAATTTTGAGCGCTTTTGCCAGTGCCACGTCCCCTTTTTTTCAATTAACCCAAAGACAGGTCATGTCTGAGTGTTTTTAGTTACTATTCTCTCACTACTTCTCCCAAGACAATTGTTTTATTTCTTGTTTATCGTGACATTTTTTTTTTTTTGTGACAGGTCTAATTTAATTCTTATTGTCTTTTTCCACTAATAAACCTCTAATAATTACATTTTGATGTAATTCAATGATTACCAAGTCTGCAGTCCTTGACTCTTTGTCTAGTATCCAGAGATCCCAGTGAGCCTCATCTGTTTTGCTTTAGCCTGGCCTGTCAGCAGCTCCTCTCCCACACTGCTGCACCTCTCCTGGGGCAGAGTGGGCAGAGCTGTGGGCACCCCTCCAGAGCTCCTCTGTCCCACTCACTACTCACTCATAATGGCTGCTATTTGGGCCCATTAAATTAAAAACAAATGCAAGTAACTTAGAGGCACTTTTATCCTGGGGCCCTGCTACAGTAATGAAGTGTCAAAAATGATTTATTCACTAATTTAAATAGCGTGTGTATAACATGAGGAAGCATTTATTTGTCAAATTTAATATTGAACAAATGTAAAGAGGGGAGGGGTGAGATGTTTTAGCAGTGCTGTCTCAGGAAAGAGGTTGTGGGTTGGATTCTTGAGTCAGGTGACAGTCCCCATCATCTTAAACATGCACAGGAGACGCTTCACTCCAGTGACCATGAATTTAACCTCATTTTTAACCATGAACTGGCCCCTAAATGCATCTGAAAAGTTACACCAGTTGCATTGAAATAAAAAATCTAAGAAATTACCAGCTCAAGCCTAAAAAGGTGAATTAATTAATATTGTGGTTAATTTGTTTGAATCTAGTCTAAATTTAAAGAACCTTTGCCTTGAAATATGACTGCACAATAAATTATAAAGTAATAATGACAATAAAATAATTTTACAGAAAGTAAACTTAACTTAAAATGAAGCCAGTCGTTTAGACCTGCTACAAATATGAAATGTTTGTGATTCTTATATTATTTTAGCAGTTCATATTTCAGTCCTCTCTCATATATTATTGCTTTTGGACGCTTTTTAAGGCGCATTTAATTTAAGTACATTCTGAACTGAATCCTGATTTCAAAACATCATTTGCATCATTTTTACATAGCCACCTCTGCAAGTTCAGATTCTCTTATAAACTCTCTTCCCGCACCATTCATTCTTTATGAGGATTTAGCAGAGTCTTGCTAAAATAAATCAGTATATTTAAATTTCAGAAAGAGGACAGCAAGTTACGGATGGATAATCACAGGCGGCTCGAGCTTTATGACAATGTCAGCACTTAACCGGAGGAAACTTGTGTGTTTATAAAAGTAGCTACTTGTGTCTCACAGCTCATGCCACCCTAATACAGATACATCTAATGACAAGTCAATTGTTTTTCTGTACAAAATCATTCAGAATTAATTTTAATTTCAGTTAACAATTGCTTCAAGACACAAATAGCACAAAAGCTTCCTTCAGTGACGTATTTACATCATGGTAAAGGTCTTGATGTTCTGTCTGTGATTATTTATCCATAACTTGCTGCCTGCTCCCTGGTATTTAAATATTGATTTATTTTAGCACAACTCCGCTATTTTCCAATACACAGTGAATGAAGCGAGAAGTGCAGCTCCATGCTTTTTGAGAGAACCACAACTAGGCAGGTGACTCCTATTGCAACAAATTTTCCAAAATGGTGTACCCCTAGCTTGAATGCTTTTACTTTTTAGTTTTCATTGTGTATAAAAGGTCTTCTCAGGAGACTTGTTCTTTCGCCCTCTCCTTCTCATTTAAAGCCATGGCTCTTTGATGCCAGTGACACAATGTGATGACATCAGCATGTCCTGCTGCAGCTCGTGTGATGGTGATGAAATCTAGAAAGGAACATACTGGGAATGTCAAAGTTGAATGACATCTCCAGCAATTCTTCTGTTGGATATTTTCTGTCAAATATTTATTCATGTCATAATCATATCTGAAATACAAAATGTTGAAAATATTATTAAAGCAATTCTTGGTAAAGGTGGAAATCTTACCAGACAAACATAACGAGTTAACTGTAAACAGAATCAAAACAGTTACACAAGTTTATACAAGTAAAGTCTTATTTCAGAGACAAAGTTAATGGGCCTGTGCTGTTACACCCAAGTCCACTTCTTCAGCAAAAAGGACAGATTTTACACTATGAACCTGTCATTTATACGCAGATTTATGCTCTAAGCAGGGTGCAAATATCAGAGGTTTCATCACTGTGGCGTTTCATATAGAAATGCAAGTGCTCTATAATGGAGAGGTAATGGTTGGAAACGGGAGGCTAACCTTTCGAAAGAGTGGGGATCAGCATTTTGGACTGTGAATATATAGGATGGTTTAGTAGTTCATTTCTTCAGGACCTCCAGCTTTCAGACTTGACTTTTAAACAATTCATTTTGTTGGGTGGATAGAGTAATTGTGTGATCGCAATATTATTTTTTTGTATGTTGTCTGTTTGGAGGAATTGAATTTGCAGTGTGGCGCTTTATAGACTGAGTAAAGTTTTATTAAGACAGATTTAATATTATGTTCGTTTTGGTCTTGTTTTTACACCGAGCTGTATCTTTTATAGACTCGAAATTGAGTTCTCTGTATTTTTAAAACTATGCATTACACCAGTGTTGGTTTGTTTATTTTTTATTATAAACTTTCCTTGTGGTTGAATCAAGATTTAATTTGGCTCTCAACTAATAAAAGTAGACTTGCAGCATTAGATCATCATGTTCAGAAGTTACGCTGCATAAACTGTGTTAGGATGAGCATCACATGTAAAGGTTATTTGTAGGTGAACATGAAAATGGCCAATGCACTGATGCACCTTATACTCAGAGTTGACCCACATGTAAATCACTTCACTAAGAACACAAGATGAATCAATTAGTGTTTGTTATCTTCCCATAAATCTCAAAATAATGACACACTTTTCACCCCAAGCCTACTGTATCATGTTTTGACGCTGTCCAGCTTCAAGGAGCACTGTGGAGGACCATGGCAACGAGAGGCATTTTAACCCTGAGGGAGTAAGGATTAAGACATTTCAGTGTGTCTGCTGCACTCAGGGACATTAGTGAAGAGGAGGACAGAGGAGAGGGAGATGTACTTCTTCAGACATGCTCCACCAGGTGTACCCTTAGCTTGAATGCTTTTATGTGATGTTCAATATCACCCCTGTGTCATTAGAGCTCCTCTGCCAGAGTGGATTAAAGATGACTCAACAAGTCATTTATTGACAGCTTAGATAATACATTTTTACCTTTAAGCTATGATCTAATTAATGAAGTTCTATGAAATTCTTGCACATTTGAGTAGTCCTGCATCTTCTTGCATTTGAGGTTTGAGTATGCAAAAAATGTTGCTCCTACCCTCCCACCCACAGCTCTGCACTTACTTGCTATTCTTGACTAGCCTAGCCCCTGCTAGATCATGATCTGCATTTCTCATAGTTTATCACTAAATAAAGTACATTTAAAAGGAGTATGCAAAACAATATGATTAGGTCAACTGGATATGTTTCTGTCTTTTCTAGCTGAAAACTGGTCATCCAACCATCTTCAGTTGTAATATTTTGTAATTATTGTTTTGAGTTTTGTCAAACCTGGATGAGTAAAAACATGAACTTGGAAAAAAGGAGTGTTTATTAACAATTTTGGACACTGTAGCAGTTTTTGTAACCATAGTCTCAGTAGTATTGGTAGTAATATAAATGCAGCAGTAGTAGACAGTAGTAGCAGAAATTCTTCCAATTCTTTGTGTATTCTTTTATGGTTTATATCTGTCTTCTCCCACAGTGTAAAGCCAGCAGGACTTAAGTTTACCAGGTTATGCTAGTCTCGTCACCGCACATCAGTGTCCCAGAGCAGGATGAGGGATCTGACCCTCCCTTGAACTCCCCCTGTGTCATTAGGCACCTGATCACCCCTGCACCAGAGGAGAGAGGAAGTGTGTGAGCATGGGGGGCTGAGGAGGGGAGAGGAAGGTGCTCTTAAACCTGGGGTAGCTTTGATCACTCGTCCTGTCGCTAATGAACACAAGCAGCTCTGCAAGGGAACAACATCCGACCAGCAGAAACGCTTGGGAAATGTACCAGGAACAGTAGCAATGGATTTCAATTGGTGCATATCTAATTATGTAAGTTTGCCAATGGTTTAAAACAGAGGTTCCCAACTTTTTCTGTTTTGAGTCCCCCCTAAGCTTTGTCTAATACTTTGAGTCCCCAATAGCTCAGTATGAATCCATTTACTAATATATTATCAATTTTTACTGTTCTATTTTCTATTTTTTTTATATCAATGTTGAAATCATCCTACAAAAGTATGTATAATTGTCCCTCAAAGTACATTGTATATTCAAATTCTATTCAATTGCAACTTTTTTCTTAATATGAAATCCTTTCAACTATCCCCTGGTAAGTGTACCCCTGATTGGGAAACGCTGGTGTAAAAGACCCATGACCCATTCTTCAGTGCCACTGCGGCAACCTGTGAGGAGCTGTGAGCAGGGCATGGACCCATCTCCAGATCTTGCGCTAGGTTTGGGTCAGGACTTATTTAGCTATAGAATTTTACCTGTCCTGCATGTTTTGGGTTGATAGAGCGTGCTCAGAGGAAACCTGGGCAGGTTTGCTCAACTGTGAGTCAAATTACTAATATTTTTTAATTTCACTCTGTCACATTAATGTAGCTATACATGGTTACATTTGAATGCAGTTGTTTAGCATCATTTGGGATTCAGAACTTCCTTATTTCTTTGTATAGAAGAACAAATAACTTTATTATCACATCAATAAAATACATTTAGTGGTACTATTCTGCATATTGCTAACATAAAAGTCACATAGCTTGAGAGCAAATACCACATTTTTATTCTTAAGGAGTTATGTTCATATCTGTTCAGTTTTCTTCACATTCAAAAAAGATTCACATGTCCTTTCCTAATGCCAAGATGCTTGCAAAGATGCGTGGCCCAGATAAGCAGCAGCCCATTTCACACTGACCTGGGAGAGTTATAAACCAACTTCACAATGAGGGTCAATGATACACCTAAGTAATCGCTCCATCTTTTTCCAATTGATGACTTGATGTTACAGATGACTCAAGAACCCTATTCTTTCTCTGATTGATGTCCCCTCCCTGGAGAAAGAACTACCATCCGCTGCCAAATTGTTTACTGACACTGCACATCGGGACAAAGAGAGTAATAAAGTGTTTCCAACACACAGTCTGACCTGAATCTACTCTTAACCTCTTTCTCTTCAAGGACTTCTTGTTCTAATTCATGGAAAATTTGTCATCAAGTTTGTCAGCTTTCACAAACTTTTTTTGTCCACAGATGTGAGACGGCGAACCATTTACGAGTACCATCGCGTGGAGCTGACCAAAACGAGGATCACGAATTCTACAGCTGTGGAAATTCTGCCTCTTCCCAGTAAGATTTGACCCTATTTGACCACCTGCTGTAATAACATGCTTTTCTAATTGTCATGTGTGAAGGCCCTTTAAGCCGCACAGGAACTCCGCTGTTTGTCAGAGAGGTCAGCCCGGGTGTAAATTGTGCGTCTGACCTTTTGTGACCTTTCTCTTTTTGCAGCGTGCCTCCAATTCACCAGCTGCAGCTCGTGCATCTCATCGCAAATCAACTTCAACTGTAGCTGGTGCTATAGACTCAACAGGTTAGTCATCTTTAAGTCCTAGCACACTTAAACACAAGCATTAGTTTAAAATTTTTACTTCTGATTGTGACTTACCTGAGGCTTTCCGAGATATTTCCATTTGGAGACTCAAACATGGAAGTTACTGCTAGTTTTAGAGGAACTCATACATATTACAGAATTAAGCAGGCATATTGTAATGTAGTGTAGTGTAGAGTGGAAGTTGTTTATAATACTCGTCATTTCATCATGACACAGGGTTGGACTTGATCAGTTGAGTGCATTTACATTCACACGAGTATCCCGGTTTTGTGCCTTATTCTGGTTTTGGCCGAGAGCAGCACAGACAGCCGCAGAAATGAATATGGTGCTAAATGATGACTTTATTATACAGTGGGCAGCAATATTTTGTTTATGAATATATGTAATAATAGGTTTTAAAAGCCCTGGTAGACGTTTGAATCATTTTGGGAAAGTTGTTGTTACTTCAGTTTGCACGTGCTCAGTATGAGAAATCAGGATACTGTGTCTACATGCCACAACACCCTGGATACTATCAGAATATCCCAGTGAGAGTATTCTGGTTTCTCATTGCCTGGATACTGGCTTATCCAGGATAATTAAATCAGGATATTGTTTATACATGGACAGGATACTCAGAAAACCTGATCATAAGCAGGATACTGAAGCGCATGTAAACACACTTAAATAAATATTACATTTTGGTCATAAAACCACTAATATCATAATAATTTAGAATTTGGTTTCCATTTTTCTTTTTTGACATCTCACCTGCTTTTCATACTCGCTTGTACAAAGACTGAATCAAAGCACATTAAGTTCTAATTTTCATCCAGAGTCGTGTGTATTGTGAGGGCTGCCTTCTCATTAGTCTGCTTTTTAATTGGACTTCTAACTGTGTTAATATCTGAGTGTTCAGCCTCACTTTGGCTTCAGCCACTCTTTGAAACAGCAGAGAGCACGCGTTACACACACCTTAATTAAAACTGTGGTGGCCTGTTGGCTCCAGGGTTAATGAAGGGCGGATGACATTTTAAGAGAACAGCCCCGGTGAACTTCCCTGACTGTGGAGTGATGAGGGGCAATGGGGTACCACATTCTCATATTCAAGTTATTGACTGAATCTGGAGCTAATGTGTTCAGCCGCTACTGAATCGGGTTAATAAAGCATGACACATATCCCACTGTGGACCTGAACTGGCAATGGTTTACAAGTTCTAAGGCTAAGCTGCTCTAGTTCAGGGATATATATTCCTTTTTCACTGAGACGAGGCTTGCATTGACTATTAGAATCAATTAAATGCATATATACTTGCAAAGCAGAATCACCCTATCTCGCAATAATATAAGTCATAAAACATGGACTCAAAATAGGCATCTTCTAATTCTGTTGTCAATGTTTTTATCCAGCAAGCCACGATATTTACACATCTCATCATGGTAAAATACTGTAATATAACTATACTATACTTTTACTGACCCCTTGTGGCCAGAGATAGTATCTTTGGCCTCAACTTGCAATTGTTATGAAGCTGAGTAAATATTCAAGTGTCTGGATCACTTTCTGTCATGTAAACCAACAAGGCAACCAATCAACAAATCTGTACTTCCAAATGACAGTGAAAGTAATTATTGAGTGATATTTTCCCTTTTGGATTGCTCACAATGACAAACCTCGTCCTGTGGCTCATTGATTTACATGGCAACTGGCAGAGAGGAGTGTCACTGAGGGAAAAAACAGCTCAAAACACAAGCTCTCCATGGGGACAGGTTAGAATAGACCTAATGTAAAATGGCGTCTCGTTCTGCTTCTCATTTCTGGGGCCGAGCGACGCTGTGCAGAAAAGGAGAGAGGGGGATTAAGCTGAAGAATCTGTCTCGCCTGATCGAACTGATGAGGCTGTGGTATTTTTCAGGAAATAAAGGGAAGAGGATGATTAGAAAGCAGCAAAAAATGGCCATTATATAAAACCATTACCATAACAATATGCAGGAGAATAAGAGGTCTGATGGTCTCAGATGGGCATAATTGTTAAAGATGCATTATGTAACTTTTCTAGTGGGGGTGCATGACCATCTGTCTCCATGGAGATGTTACTGATTTGACTGTAGTGTTCCACAGTATGGCATTAAATCTATCTATCTCCATGGAGACAAGCAGATGATGCTACCAGGCTAATGTACAAGTCCTGTTTATGGAGAGAGTTATTTAAGGTTCAAGGTATTTATTTTGTTGTGTACTGAATAAATGTGTAGTGTAGGACATTCTGGGTAAAGCAATAATATCTCCATGGAAACAAAAAGTACACAATCCACTTTCATAGTAAGTTTTGTGATTTGGCTGAGGCGTCTTTGAGCGGTGTTGCTGAGACTTGTTGGATAGCCCAGGTGTGGATTTTTTTACTGTTGCTGTCTGGCATGTTCACAAAGTTATGTTTTTCCATTTATACCCAGACAACCCCATTGCTACTGGCTTGATTACTGTCTGGCCTTTGGGTTTGGTACTATGTCATTCATATTCTCATGACTTGATAAACAGTTGGATATAACAGTGGAAACTTTATTTTTTGAATGTTTAATAAGGTACAGCTGGTTAAATCATCCCAACTAAAACCCACTTTGCAACAGCCACAGATAACCACTCAGAAATAATAGAAAGATGTTTTTTTTCTAAGAAGTATTTGAAATGTCTGCTGGAGACAGCTTGATGAGAGGTTGCTTAATTGTGTGGATTACTTGATTAAAACAAATTGGCTCTGCATGCCACTTGAACAGTTTGAGAGTAGCAGACAATTAATTTCAAAATTGTGTCCATAATTTGTTTTGTGAAAATTCTCCTCCTGTTACTATGGGTTTGGGCACTTCAACTTTCAACCACTGTGTAAAAAAAATACATGACTGAAGTTGTGATTATAATGTTTTGTGTTTTGCTCTTGTATATTTATGAAAAATGGACGAGCAGGAGCATGGCTTATGTAGACTGGGTTGAACCTTATACAGGCATGTGCTGCTGACAGTAAGGAGGGTTCGAATAGAGAGAGAGAGAGATGGCAAGATTATTCGTACAACATGGAAGGATAACATATAAAACCACTTCAGACATGAGAGAACAACTTAAAGCTTGCATAATTTAATAGTTTATTTACTCTAGCTTGCATCGAGAATGAGAATAATTCCCTGAGGACTACATTGCTGCTGATAATACTAATATAATACTAATGCTTTGAACTAATGAGATGTATGATGTGTGATTCATTAACAGATGCTTTTGTCTCTGTTAGATGCTCCAGTGGCTTTGACCGACACCGGCAGGACTGGGTGGACAACAGCTGCCCGGACGAGGTCAGAAGGACACACAACTATACTATAACTGTATAACATGACTATAACTTAAATGTCCGTGTTTAGACTAAGGACAAGATGTGCGACCTCATGGACACCACCAGCCTGTACCCCTTTACTACCTCGAAAACCTCCAAAAGTAAAGACGGGGACACCGCCTCCACCTCTTACCCGCCCACAAGTGTCCCGACTGAAGGTAAGAGCTGGACCAGGGCCACACTGCACAAAACACCACACAACCTCCTGTTAAACAGTGATGGATGCATGCCACCAGAAGATGATAATGAAATGCATTTACTGGAAACCCTCTCTACTAGTACTGATGAGCAGCTTTTTATGAGACATTTTTGGCATACGCATAAACAGAGGAGCGTTCCAAGTCAGGTCAAAGAACCGATGATTAAAACTATGGAGATTGAATCAGGGCTATGATGTCTCCAATATAGATACACACCATCTATTTTTCTATAAAGCTTTACCTATAAAACTGAATTTATCATCACAGAAATACTTGTAAAACAAAGCAAACAGGGTAAAAATAATTTGAAACTCTACTGCAACTTGTTACAGCAGGATATTGTAAAGGTAAAAAAAACATATATAAAGGTACAAAAACTCACTCATACTATAACCCTACTAAACTTATCCTCCATAAAATCACACTTTAGTGGAACTGAGAGGAAGTACTGGTCATTTTTGTTACTATTATTTGATGCTTTGTAAATGAGTGTGGAGGTGACCGCTCAGAATACTCTACCAATGCAAAACATTTTGGATTGCCAAATTGCAGCTTCGTATTGTAGTTTTCACTCTCATAAGTGCCTTTCTTTGGATCCTCTGGTCTTATCTATGAGCTTTAAACAAAGTGTCAGTTATTTATTTTTTCTACATGTGTAATGTCTAGATCACACTTCTGTGTGTGTTTTATAATACATATAGTTTTATTATGATATTTTTCTTTTTGTGTACAATTAGGCTCATCCTGTGACTGCATCATGTGACCTGTCATTATTAATACCACCTGTTACTTAGTGCTCACTATTACTTACCCTGGTGAAGACCACATAAAGGTTTAAACGAGTTGGTATGTCGCAGCTTGGCTCTGTCTAAAACATCTTACCTTTATTACCCACATTTGTAACCCACATGAGAAGTATCACCTTACATTTGATTTCAGGGTCTTTTCTTGTCCAGTTGTTTTCTCAAGGAAATCTGATGCACGGTATATTAAATTATGCTTAAATGTTTGCATATGATGCTTGAAAGACGCATTTTGTACTAAGGCTGATTATCTCTGAAAATCTGTATAAACATAACACTGAAAAGACCATAATAGTTTATTTGTTTATGTAGTAAGAATATAAAGGAATAAAACACGACTCTCGGCTATGACCTTGCTCTATTTGTTTAGATCCTTATTTTTCCAATGTGCAAAGACAATGTTTATCTCTTCCACATTACAGGCTCACTGTCCCAGTGTCCTTAGGGTGGCTGTATTTTTGATCTCGCAGTAGAACATACAGTATTGAGAGCGTGATCCTGAGCTCCAGCAGGAGGCTAACCCCAGTGATACAGCGGCATAATTTCACAGTTATCTAATGCAAATCCTTGGTCGAAGAAACAGACTGACTTTGTGCTGATGAGGGAAAAGAGCATGTGACCTCCAAAGTGTGTTTACTTCTTGCATCTACTCCCTCAATTATTTTATTACATCAGAATTATACCTAAATTGTTTTGACAGTTGGGATATACAGTTAAACTAACATGCTTTCAAGCTTTATAGGCTTGACATAAGTTAATCTAGTACATGGCATCTTGTGCGTCTTATGTGTGAGAAAGGTGAATGCAGAGTGCTAATGGACAACCAATCATCCCGGGCGCCACTCTGCTGTTAAAGCCAGTGTCTAACTCAATTTGCGGTGACATGGAAACATACAGCATTCCAGGGACTGCAAACATAACCTTGTTATGGATTAATTTACTGCAGGCTTTTAGCACCATGTGTGAGATGATTGTCATAGCATTAGGAAGTGTGTGTGTACATAGAAGAAATTAGAATAAGTCTACCTGCAAACTAAAAGATGTAAAGTCACTTCAGTCACATTTTTACGATACACTCAAATATAGCAAAATGTAACAACATTTTACATAATAAAAGTCACATTTGGAAAATTCTGTTGCAGTTAACAAAACAGACTGATGATATTTAGTGTAATCCTAGTTCACTGCCAGCTCAGTCCTTGTTATCTTGGCCTGGTGCTTTTGTTTATTACAGTTTTGTTCATACCTGGTGTTTAATTTTATGTGCAGCCTTGGTCCTCCAGCCGCTTCTTCTTTGTTTTTCTTTCTTCTTCATGTGTCCTTCGCCTTGCCCCTAGTATAAATTCGGGGTTTGACTCCCGCCTCTGCCCTTTGTGAATCCAGTATTGGGAAGAGATTACAGGTGACTTCCTCCAAAAATTCCCGCTGTGTCCGTGGCTCCTTAACCCCTCCCAAAACAACACAACACAGAAGTCCACCGGTCACACATATCTCCGGGTACTAGGTCCCACACTGATCACCATCATCATGCTCTTCTCCTGAGCTTTCAGGCTACTAGAATTTATTCTGTAACACTATCAGATTAAAAGTTATCCATGTGAACAGAATATTATACTTAATATTTATTATGAACTGCAGTATTTAAAGCAAATTGCATTTCACTTCAATTTTGTTTGGAAGTGACTTTCTTTGCGAGTGAAATATAATGAATTTCTTGCCAGTTTATGCTTTAGTTGTCTACTATAGCCTTTAATGTAATTTGAGATTTTTTTTTTTTTTTTGTGTTATTTTCTGTTCTCAGAAGCCCACATGTTCATGTTGTACTAAGGTGGTGTCTGCATTCTTCCTCTTTAATCATCTTGTGAGGGCTAAGTTTAAACAGTCTTTGTCCACTCAAAGGTCTCGATTGTCAGCTAAGATAAAGGTGGATGCAGTAAGCTCAGGGAGGTGTGTAAAAGCGCTCCAGCTGCGACACAAAACTCGCCCGCTACTAACCCTTCAGATCACACCGGGGCGTGGCGACAAGAATAACAAATACAATATGTGTGTTCATATCCTTGGGGTCAAAAGGTCAAGCGGCGGTATTTGTTGTGAAGTTGACACTAAAAACTTGAATGTTTTGACATGCACTACAGATTGTTTTCGCTGTCATTTCAGCTGCAGGGGTCAAAGGTCAGGGTAAAGTGGGGGGGCATATAAGAGTATCACAAATGTGCAGCTGGCCAAGACAAGAGGCAATGCTAATGTGTATGGGTTAGAGCGCCTCTTTCATCTTTATACCCTCAATAACTCCATATGAAATCCCTTAGAGAACAAAATCATGGCCATCCACATATACATCGCTGCTTGTTTTCCCCAAGCAGCCATTATGATTCATATTCATAACCATAATGCTTTTGTGGAACGGAAAAATTCCAGCTGGTGCTTACTGTACTATATCCCATTTACTGATGCTTTTCAAGTGTAAAAATATATAGGCTTTCATAACAAAAATTGGAATGAACTTTTCAGTGCAATATTTCTTCAAGGGCCTGCACACAATTTGAATAATGTATGGTGTGTGTGTGTGTGTGTGTGTGTGTGTGTGTGTGTGTGTGTGTGTGTGTGTGTGTGTGTGTGTGTGTGTGTGTGTGTGTGTGTGTGTAGATTTCTGCTGGAGAAGTGGGTCATTGTGCATTTCCACTCTTTCTATGGGTAACCCCCAGTACGCTGTACCCCAGACTGCTCCTATGTGCTAAATTATGCATGATATCCCAGACATTTATTTTTAATCTGGTTAAGTGAAGCAAATTTCAGTCTGAGAGCAAGACAGATAGGCCATTGAAATGTGTGTAATCCCATTGGGAATTGTTTTTGAGATAAAAACCTAAAAATTAAGTACAGATTTTTGTGTTATTAATTTGTTCATCTTTGTTGTTTACTTAACAGATGATACCAAGATTGCGTTACATCTCAGAGACAACCAAGGTAAGTAATTCCAGGGTCACACAATCTATTCCAAATCTACTGGAGTGTACTTTATTTTAAAACCTGCAGATGGACCAAAATTATAATGTTAAAGTCTCATGCTGTCAGTATATGGATAGACATCAGCTAATGTAAATTAAACAAACCTTATGCTTGTTATTTTTTATAATATTTGTAATGCTGTAAAACTAGATCAATGTTAAACCAAACACTATCTGGAATATTTGCTGGACATGTCCACACCTTTGTGAGTTATGTAAGTCCCTGACAACTGCCGTCTCGCCCTTTATATCAACAGCTGATAAGAACAATTGTTGCATGTTGGCCATCAGCTTCACTTAGAACAACTGGACAAAAATGGAGCATAGCAAATTTCTTCTTCTGTAAAATAGGCCATTGATATTATTGTCCATTGCATTATTTTAATAGTCAAACATTAAATGTGATATTATATCTGTTAAGGAATGGGTAACAGGTTTCACATCAGTGTCTTAGAATCATAACTCCTACTCTAAACTGTATCTATTTTGAGAGACCACATTGCAAATTTATCTTGTCCATCTTGTGAAGAAAATGATCCATCTTTATCGATTTTGATTACACATTGTGTGCTTGATTGCTGCCTTGTACATGGCATACTGTATTTTTAACCTCAGTTAGGTCTGATTTTGAGCACACTTGGCACATAGTCAACTAAGATTAAATTATTTAATGATCCAAGAATATTTCACAGCCTTATTCAGTAGATATTTTTATTTGAGTTGTTTTTTCCACTGTACAAGGTCATCTCTGCAGTAGCAAGAATATACGTAGCAGCTTCGTGAATAAGCCTTCGCTATCTATCAATCTCCAGCTTACTTTATTCATTAGTCAGTGTGCACATCCAGTAGTAAGAGACCTGCTGTGGTCATCTGTTATAGCTATGTCACTAATGCCCAAAAGATCTATTAAGAACTCCCATTGCTGTTTTCCAAAAAGGTTTCACATTGTTTTACTGGATTAGCTCGACGCTCTGGAGATGTAAAATACATACTTATTTAGGGCATAGATAGCTGCTTAATTAACTGATACAAAACTTAACAAGCAGCATTTCAAAGAACATTACCAGACGTGACCTTGTATCATCAACTCTTTATTTTGTGTGCAGTTAATCAATGGAAGCAGGTGTTCAATACAAATAAATCATGTAGTAAACTTTACACAGTATTTTTAAATATTTAGTAAGTAAAGTGAATTGGTCATCAGCAAGTAGTGATTCTATAGTTTTTAGTCTATTCTTGCTCCTAACAAATTGCAGGTGAAAAGCCTTAGTTTCTCATGTTGCATTCATTATATAAATGAAATCCGGAGATCCTGCTGGTTAAGGACACTCATATCCACTGATATCGCTTCAAAGACTGTTCCAAACACCTGCTGTTTCACTATGAATCTCTTCAAAGGGCTAGCTGAAGGGCAAATTAAAGTTACAGTTGGCATCAGGCTGAAAGCAATACTGGCTATTTCAGTATACTCCCTTTTTTTGGCTTTAAAATCACCTCTCTGTTAGTCCCAAAAAAAGCACATAAAATCATTTACCAGGCTATAATTTTAAACATTATTTTAGTGAAGGGAAAAGTCTTGAAATAATTATGCAGGATGAGCTCCAGCTATAGGCAGTTTATGGCATTACAATAACACTGAATAACTATCGCTTACCACTATCTTTTAAAACATGAGACATAATTATATGAAATCTATTTAGCAATTAAGTAAAATATGCAGGGTAAAAATCTATAATTACATATCAAATGGTACTGATCAGGCTTCTATCTTTGTTCTGTAGCAGTTCCAGCGGAGAATACAGTGGACAGGAGCCCTGGCACACACCCCCAGCATACAGGCCTAATTCTGGGCATCCTCCTGGTGTCTCTCATCATGGTGGTGGGCGTTCTGGTCACTGTGTACATCTACCATCACCCCATGTCTGCAGCCAGTCTCTTCCTCATTGAGGTTTGTATTGTATTGAGGTTATTTTATGTATTTATTGAATACACAAGGATTTACAAAGATTTAATCCAAAGACAGATATTAACCAAATCTTAACTACAGCTGGAAAATGATCTATTTCTAATAAGACATTTCTAAACTAAACCAGCTGTACACTTCCTCTCCTGAAGACGACAGAGTAGTCTTCAGGAGGGAGAAGAGTTACACTAGTCGCTATAAAACAAACTGTCTGTATGGAACCGTGTCTCTGGACAGAGCTCAGTGCATTTTATTCTCCAGTTTCTGCCTCATAAATATGCATTATGATTTTCAGAGGGGGTGATGAAACTGCGGCTCTGTGCTTGGTAATGAATGAATGTGAAACCCCAGAGGAGGAGCTGTTTGAAGCATTGTGCACCAAAAGGTGTAAACATGTTTTAAATAAGGACAGGAGAGTTGGTTACAAGGTCAAAGAAGGAGCGAAGGTCTGTCTCATCATCCTCTTGGCACACGACACGCTGAACTAAACAAGAAATGCTGTCTTGTTTACATTTTACTGCCAAGGTCTGGGAATATTAAAAGTTTTATAGAAGCAAGGCCATTACAGTGAGTATAAATAGCTTAAGAGACATTTGCATATAAAGGCAACAGATAAGGGCAAAAGCAGTACACTGCTTCCCAAACTGTATAAATATTTTTTCATTAATTACATTTGTTCTGCAAGTGCCACAAATCTGTAATAATCTACATTTTGGAAATCATTATTTTGGAGCAAATATATTTATGATTTATATTAGCTATGCCGCGCTGGTAACATTGTTGTAATGTACTTAATTCTGTATACATTGTCCCCACATCCCCTTCCCTGTAAGTGCATTATGAGGTTGTCCTTGCTGTCAGTCACATCGACTCCAGAGACAATGGTTCTCCTTTGTCTAATGACATCAGTGCCATCCTCAATCAAGCTCCTGGATGTTGTCTGTCTTTCTTAGTCTTCTCGAACTCCATTTAAATGAGAAAACTAGATGTCGTTTCCACCAATACAACGTGAAGGCCTGATTTACTAATATGGAGGTTGTCAGACTTCATTGTGCCTCCATCTGGTGGCATGCTTGTATATTTCTTATTTATGGTTGGGGATTGTACTTGTTTTGGACCTGGTTTACACCTAGTTTAGTCTTGGTTTTATCCAGGTCCTATTTTATTTAGTTAAGGCCTGATTTTGACTAAGTTCAATGTGTTTAAGAATGTTGGAAAACCACTACACTAATATATAATTTGTTCCATTTTACCATGCATGTTTGAATCCTCATAATGTGATCCTTTCCTTTGACAGAGACGTCCAAGCAAGTGGCCAGCCATGAAGTTTCCGCCGTGGTTCGGGACATCCAGCCTATGCGGAGGTGGAGCCCGTGGGCCAAGAAAAGGAAGGGTTCATCGAATCAGAGCAGTGCTGAGAAACATCTATAAAAATTGTTTTTAAAAACTCCAAAATGTTCACCTGCTCCTGCCAGCAAGTCTTTGAACCCTCCTGGACCAGACGACTTGTCCCTTAGTGCTGTGTGCAGGTTGATTCCACACGTGACATTTGGGATATTGGATATGGTGATGGGCAATACCTGGGAGTGAGAAAACATTATTGGTTGGACTAGAGTCACTGACGTCGGCAAATCATTTGTTGCCATTGACGACAGAGCAAATGCTCTCTGATGAGGGGAGCTGGGGCAATTTTACAGTATATATTTTCAGAACAATACCTGAACAGAAATGCTCACTATATTGTCAGTGGGGTATACAGTATATGCCTTTGTATATGTCAGGTTTGTTTTTATTTTTTTATTTTTAGGGTTGGCACATGTTTCTGTATAGACCAGACTGTGGTGGCTGTTCCCATTGACTTTTCCACGGAAGCATTGCCACATAATGTAGAGCTCTTTTCCTGTCACTGCAGCTGGGAATACGCTCAGCAATCACTCTGTTTAATGATTTTTTTTCTATAAAAATATAAGTAGGGTTTTTTTTTTTATTGTTTCGGGTGATGGGCACACGCTATCTACTTTTACATAACTACTGTGCCATGTTGTCCATTGTTTTGCACAATTATTTGTCCATGCACATTTTATTTTTTTTCATTTGACACGTGTTACTATTGCAGATTGACAAGACAGGCGCTTGTGAGTGTATGTGGATGATATTTTCTATAGTGTACATGACGTGTGGGAGAGGGCAGTGGTGACCTGGTGTCCTTAATACTGGTGCATTTCTTCGAGCTGGCTCTGCACAGGCGGGCCCTTTGACACACTGGTTGGCTTCGGTTTGGTGTGGTTGACAGTATGGATATTCGATTACTATTATTCTTTTCTATGTTGATAATTTAATTCATTGCAGTTAAATTGCAGGTTGTGTACATACTTAAGTCCTAAACATTTGCAGATTCAGGTAACTCATGGCAAACCTTTGTTATTTCACAGTTGAATACAAGGCATTTTATTCCGTATGAGTGGCCTTTGTTTTGCTACTTTTTCGCTTAAATGTGAAATGTACAAATGTTGCCGTCACATACAAATACAATTTTCAGTATCTCTTCAGAAATACATTTTTATTTTTTACAGAAATCATACGAGAAATAAAATGTGCAATGATACCCATTCGCTTTTCAGAAAATAATTTTATAATTTACTAATAAATACACTCTGCTGCTTATCTCCTTCATCTCAAGACCAAAGAATATTCAATACGTTAGCAAGATGAAATATGTACCTCAACTGCAGATACTCAGACCATGACAGTTGCAATCAATCAGCCATTTCTAATACAATTCATTTTCATCACATTTTCATCATAATGCTACTAAAATACACATTTGCACATATAATCGTGTTCAGATTAGCTATAACCTTCACGCTCAAAGTAATTCACAAAAAATCAACAGAAAGATCCAATTGATTCAGTCCATATGGGTTGTTTTACAGCAAAAATCCTCATATGTTTTATTCCCGTAACATCTCTCCAAGTCTAAAGAAAAGGATCATCTGTTTTTGATGTGCACTTGTCACCTGTAACTGCAAGAATGTGTTTGTTCACCAGGTAATGTGACAGAGAGGTTTTGTATCAGCTTAAACATAGAAGCTCAAATACATTTTATTTCTTTGTTTCTCTCAAAGGACATGCTGGCATTCGATTGACTGGAAAACAAAGGTTCTGGTTTACTCATGACATTTCTCCAGAGCACAAAGCAGGTGTCCAAATCTCACAATATCACACGTCTGTAATTTGTGTAATTGTTTTGATTACTTTGGAAATAATAAATATGTTCTTTAAAGCAAAGTGTTGTTTTTGGTGGAAGTTGGTGATGATTTTTTTTTCTTTTTTATGCATTTAACCTTTAGCAATATGTTAAGGACCATCTATATTTATAATGTTGGCCTGGGTGTGGTGGGATTGGGTGGGATGGGATTGTACTACCAAATACATATATCACGAGCAGATATTTGCGTTCACTGTGGGCTGAAAAGAGTGCTAATTATGTGTCCTTGTGGTAATTACACCCCTTAAATCATGGTAATAAATATAATGAAACGCAAGGTCAAGAGAACTTCCAACGCTGTTTGAACATGACCTCTTACTGCCATCTGGAGGAGAAAACATGCAATTGCACAACCCAAGAAGAAATAAAAACGTCAAAGCCACGCCCTTTGTCCAGGAATGACCTTTCCCTTCCTCAAGTTTCCCCTGAGTTATTTCCTGAAGTGATACAATATTTATAAGAAGACTTACATTATAAATGTTTATTGATTGAAGTTGCTTGATTTAAGTACACAAGGAGAAACATGAGAAAAGAGCATGAGCCTCACAAACAAAACACTTATGTGGGACAAAGAGCAAGGCCCTGTCCAGAACAGCTGACTAACAGGAGTATCCTGAGAGAAGAGACAGTATGACAGTAGTACATGTATCTTTAGAGCATACAGTACAAACACAACCCAATAATAGAGAAGACTAATGTGGCCTAAAACCAGCTCAGCAATAAATTGGTATAAAACTATATATTACTATATTATTGCTTGTTGTGTCAGTAAATATATAGAAGTAACTTTATTTAATCTGTGTATAATTTAGGGTTTTCCTAATTTGAACATGTTTGCAGTACAGTACAGTCACAAGATGGATGTCTTTTAAAAGTACGATTGTTTTTATATGATATACTTACATTATTAATCATTAATTACATTAAAGTTTGCAGCTAGGGCAGGGGCTAAAATGACAACATACACACAAGACATTATACCATTTTAATGGTAATATACATTTAAAAAAAGAAAAGTTTGGTCATAAAAATTGAAACTACTAAATACATTTAACAGTTTACTGCACTGTAGTAACAATGTCATAGTGCATCTTTCCTGAAGAATATACTTCATAGGAGTGTTGTACTATTAAAAATGGTAATGTCTGTCAACATAACAGCTTGTGCTTTTTTATCATCATTCATACCAGTCTGTCACTGATATAAATAATCACCATTGTTTCTGGTTGCATGTATGCACACACACATAGAACCAAATAAAAGTGTTTGATTAAAAATAAATAGTCACACAGTTTTGTACATTCTTAACATTTCAGTAACACCCATTTTGAAAAATAGATCATCTTTACCATCAGAGAACAGAGCTTCTCATGTACTGAGACGGAGATGTCATAGGTATCGGGTTAATCTGAAACCAGAAGACGCAGGTCCATTATTCATAAAGGTCTCTTTGTCATGACACAGAGAATATAGAAAGTCTTGAAATATGTACTCACTTGAAACTGGTTCCACTTCCATCGCTTTGGACAGCGAGAGCCCAGAGTTTTGTTTGGGCCGTGCCCCAAGCTCTCTGACATCTCTATCCTGGTTCTGATTGTCATTTTGTGGCTTCTTTTCCTCCACCTTCTCCTGTGGGACAAAGTGACCCCCTTCTTCGGCCACCAGCTTTTCCACTCTCTCCATTAAGCGTCCCACCTGAGGGTGCTCTCCAAATACACAGTTATTAATGACAAAGTACCTCCGCTTGCACTTCTCCAGCACCCACAGAAGGTCCTCGCCCTCTCTTCGAATGTAGCGCTCTACAGAAATCTTTCTTAGAAGTTCCACCCAGGGGAACACCACAATTGTGTGTTTCCAGACATTTTCACCAAAAAGACTGACATGTTCCTCAATGCGGGACCGGTCCACGTCTGTGAACATTCCCACTGGGATGACCAGGAGGAAGGCATGAGGACCAGGGGGACAGAGAGTGGCCCCTTTTACTAGTTCCTGTTTATAGGAGGGTGGTGTGTCCTGTGCAGAGAACCAGCCCGGGGTGTCCACTACAGTGACCTGCCGCCCCTTTACCTCTGTCTGTCTCTTCACACAAAACTCTGCAGCACGCTCCAATCGAAAGTCCTCTCTGCCCAGGATGGTGTTTCCTGTCAGGCTCTTCCCGGGCCACCTCCAGCCCAGGACCACCAGACGGATTTCATCCAGGTGGGGCACAGGTGCTGCAGCTGCGCTGTCCTGTTTGGTCTCCTCTGTGGCGCCAGTGGCAACGTCTGAGAGGACAGAACATTATAATCACGAATTAGCAGCAAAACATAAGTAAAAGAGAAAGTATACTTAATAATACAGTCTTAAGGTGTCATTACACATTTAATTATCCACGAAACATTATTCAATACATATCCTAAATCGTTTTTTCCCTGACTTGACGAGTTCTGTTTTCTTTTAAAAGTGTAGTAGGTGTAAACCTGACAAACGTGCCACATCTCACATCCCGGTTCACGCAGTAATGGCCTATCTCCAGCTAAAATAGCTCCTGCGTGAAGAGGCGCGCGAACTCTTTGTGCGTAAATGCGCCAAACAAAGCTCATACTCACTCACCTTTAGTCTCATCGGGGCTGCTAGAGTCCATGACCGAGTTTACCCGACTATGTGGACTTTGTTCAGAAAGTGATCCAGAGAAGGATAGAAGTTTGCCTCTTGGTCGAACTTCCTGTACTTTTTGACAGATGCGTCAGTCATTAGTCGCACTCGTAACAACCGCGGTACTTCCGGTGTTTCAAAATAAAATGAGCTCAATAGAAAAGGTCCCAGCATGGACCTATTATATCTATTATCCATTACTACTATTATTATTGTTAGTAATAGTAGTAGCAGTAGTAGGTCTGTGTTGTGCAAATAGTAATATAGTAGTTCTAAATACAAATTGGCTGCTTTTGTAAAATTGTAAAATATTGGAATTTTATAGGAAATGCATTTTTCTGTATTCTTTCAATTAGCATGACACACTAATACTGTGAATGTTCAGTGATATTTTTATTGTTTACACAGACAGGCCCAGATCAGCACCTTCATGTAGCAAAGTAAATATTTTATTACAATAATTATATACACTATGATCTAATGCCAGTGATGATTGTGGCATAGAAAATATAACTCTACATGTTTACAGTGGATCAAATGTATTTACAGGTCTATCAAAACATTAGAGCATCTTGCCACCTTGCATTTCAAAAATAGTGCAATTTGATCAATAAAGACAGGAAAAAGAAGCTGCAAAACCAACCAACTTTGTATTTATAAATTCCTTCAAATTCCTTCACTTAAAACCTCATTTTGTATTATATTACACATGGTGTCATCTAAAAGTTCCAGATACAACTTTGTAGTTAAAAACAAAAGTTTGTCAAGTATTTTATAGACATGCATTAGGTTCCCCATGATGCCAGCATGCGCATGTCATCTTCCTCGTCAACCTTTCTTCTGGCTGCTGCAATACAAAAATACAAAAAATGTTAGTTATAAAAACTGTATTTATCCTAAAATACTGCAAGATAGTATTTGTACATATTTATTTATTAATACTCCCAGGATTTTCATCACTTTACCAAATTATGAATTGTGATCATAGAACAAACCAAGAAACAGATGCAATAAAATGCATTTTAAGACCACTTTGTGATAATTGATTAATTCTAGTAGGGTCCAGTTATGTCTAATCATATGTGTACAAACGATCGGTGTTTATCGGTGATCAACTTTTTCCTTACATGTTCGCTGGCCAGGTCGCACTGAAGGTAGTTTAGATGCAGGAACACTGGGTAGTTCGCCCATCGTGTCCTCTAGATCTTCCTCCTCAAGCTCAGCTAACTCTGCAAGTAGCTCGTCCTAAAACCAGATCAGTTTACATGTTTAGTGCATGACAACAGGCACAATAAATCAGATTTGTTCACAGGATAGAAATAACACAAACCTCATCAAATGTTTCTCCAATAGGTCCAGAAATGGCCTCAGTGATCTCCCTGGCAAGGTCCTGTTGCTCTCCAATATCTAACATCAAGTCCTCAATATTGTTAACATCCCTAAAATCAATACAATTTAAGAGTCAGACATGAAAGTTTTCACAGTATTATTTTTCTCATAATGTGTTCCGATCATCTTACAAGCTCTCGTGGACTTTCTTCATAGCCTTTGCAGCATAGCCCATATTTTTGAGAACTTCTGTGTTGGTATGCGAATTCTCCAGTGCTTCTCTTTGAAACTCAATAGTAGACAAGGTCCCGTCTATCTGTGTAAGCTGCTGCTCGTACCTCTTCTTCCTCTTCAGTGCTTGTAAAGCAGCTAAGAACACAAACAAACGGGAATGATACAGTCAAGTCCACGTTACAGTTTACCATCTATCCTCACTGCAGGTCTATCACTGCAACCTGGGTTAGGCATTCACAAACAATGGTCCCTCCCAAAACAGGTTCTTACTTTTAGACTCACATGATTCACTGTACTGTGCGTAACCATATTTCAGGTTTATTATTTATATTTTGTAAGACTAATTATGACTAAATATGAAGTCGACAAAATAAGACAAAATAATTCAAAATAAGTCATAACAAAATGTCATTTAAACTTCAGCAGTGATCAGATTCATTAGCCTATATGAAACTGGACATTAGGCAGGATACTTTAAAAAACTTGAAACAGGTGCACAGGCTAAAATCAGGTCAACTTACCCCGTTTGTTTTTTGTGCCATGTTTCCTTGCTGTTGCTATTTCCTGCTGTATCCTCTGCTCCAGGTAGGCTTGTTTTTTTGTCAGCATGTCCTCCGTTTCCCTGAGTTTGTGGATGGCCTCTTGGGGAGAAGGACCTCCTCGTGACCCATGTTTGGACTTGGAGCTCGATGAATTTGAACTTGAGCTCCCCTTGAAAAGTTTAGAAATCTTGCTCATCTTGGCAGCTTCTGTAGGCCTGTGTTACAGCAAATCCTTCTAACACCCTTTCAGGTATGGACAGCCGTCCTCACCTGTGTCTATAAACAGGTGTGTGGAGACAGCAGAATTTCCAGCTTAACAACTTTATCGTGGTTCCGTTCAAACCAGCCAGTGAAAGCCTGGCCGCACCTTTCCCTGTTACCTCAATGACGTGATCACCTGAAACTGCCCCTCCCCCATTGATATAAAAAAAAAACCCAAAACACTTTAATTTTACATGGATCTTCTCTGGTCTTTTTCCGAATATATGTTTATTTTGTAGAATTAACTGTAGCCTTTTTACAAATGTACAAATAAGTACACATAACAGATATATTTTATTATTTTATTTTGTAAGCGCTTGACAGGAAAACAGCGGCACCTTTTCCTTCCGGGGGTCAAAGTTGACAATCATAACTCACGCTTTGGCAGGTGTTTATATTTGCTGCTTGTTCTTACCAAATTTGTAATGGCTGAATTGGATATCGGAAAACACTGCCAGGTTGAAACGTGTAATCTAAAAGGTGCGTGTCCCTTTTCTGTTCGTAAAATATAAGCTTAACTGTTTTAGAGAGGTAGCGTTTAGCTAGTTGGTACCTAAGCTAATGCACCAGACACATCAAAGCTGTATTTATAGTCTACAAGTAACTTATATAACCTTTTCGGTGCTATAAACTCAACATTGAATCTTATCTTATCATATTTGAATGTGCGTAGTATGGCTAGTTGTAACCTAACAATCCTTATTTCAGACTTTCTCCCTTTTGTCTGTGAATTCTGCAGTGGAGTTTACTGGTATGTAAATATTTTGCATTAATGCATTTTTTAACATTTACATATATCATCTCTGAATATCATCAGGATTAATTAAACAATCAAGCACTGTGCAGTGATGTTGAGTTATTTTATCTGCATTTTTCAGCCTTGAGCACAGAAACAGGGATTCTCATACATGCAAGGAGGTAGGCATCACTGAATAGATAAAAAGTCTGTTAATTCAGTGTCCAGTTCTGCTGACTACTTCTCCTTTTTAGGAACCTATGAAAAGAGAAACCCTGGCATCAAAAGGCAGTACAAGTTATCCATGCTCATTTCAAGGTTGTAGTGGGAAGGAGTTGTTGCCTGTCATATGTCCACAGTGCCAAAAACATTTTTGTTTGATGTAGGTGTATTTTTAACAGTGAATTTTGTTCTCCTAAACCTGAATTTAATTAGATACTTTTTTTTAAACTAAAATGCATTTTCAGACATCGGCATCAAAGTGATCATCAATGTGAGAAGTTGGAGGTTGCTAAACCACGAATGGCAGCCACTAAAGAGCTGGTGCAAAAAATTGTAGGTCAGTTGTTTTTTTGTTTTTTTTTCATGAAATGCTGTTGGGTGAATTCTCAACATTTTGTAAAGCAGTTTTTATGTGGTCTGCAATTCGCTGAATTCCAGTTTATTATTTTACAGAGTCAAAGGAAGGACAGAAACCTAAAGGACGCAGAGGAGCAAAGAACAGTGAGACTGCAGCTAAGGTAGCTTTGATGAAATTAAAACAGCAGGCTGTAGGCGATAAGGGGCTTCCGCAGGTACATACTTCACATTGTATGGTTGTTCATTGTCAAGTCATCATATAATTTATATTAATAAACCCTTTTCTAGATGGAGAGAATCTACTTTCAAGTATATCTTCCTAAAGAATCAAAAGATGTATGCAAACCCATGTTCTTCTGCTCTAAATGGAGTGTTGGCAAGGTGGTTGACTATTCAGCCTCTCTGGCTAGCTTAAAGAACAACAACAATGTTTTGTCGGCAAAGGTAAGTGTTACATGGTATATCAAATAATAATTACCAGCAGTATATGTGATAACTAAACTATAACCACAACATTTCATAATTTATATGACCATCTCAATTACTGCATATTTAGCTATCCTACATTTTATTTAATCAAACAGTTTGTGTAGTTAGTTGTACATTGATAATATACTGTAATATTAAATTCTATGGTGTTTCCTGCATATTCCTGCATGTTATCAGTTAACAAAGGAGACAATATTCTGACTAATTGTAATAAATAAAATGTTTACGTGGTGTACGTTTGACTTGTTTGCAGAAACTGCGGCTATGCCATCCCTTGACTGGAGAAGCATTCCAGATGGATGATACCCTCCAGTCCTTACTGACTCTATCAGAAACACCTCTTTACAATGGGGGAAATGTGATTTTGGAGTATTTAGAAAATGACCTGACCAGTCTGAATGATGTTTCTGAATACATCACTCTCAAGTGACCTAAGAGCTGTTAGTTACTCATTGTTATTCATTACATTATGTTATTGTTTTACATTAAATTCTTATAATTCTCTTATCATTTACTTTGAAAAAAAAAGTGTAAGTGTATTTTAGATATGTATTGGATGAATGCAAGTTGTCACATTGGGTATTGTCTATGAAATACTCAAATCAAATTTATTTAATCAAATTTATTTCACCCGATTGGTTGTTTATTTACTCTAGCATGAAGAATAGGCGTGAGTCTGCGTGAGTCCCACGTAACTCACGTATTACCTGTTAATGCTTTATGGACATAGTAGTGAGTTTTGTTAAACGATGCAAATATTTAACAAATAATAGTACAGCAATTTTGTGCAGAACAAGCCTATATTTGGAAACGATTAAACTGGTAAAATATCTAATACGCAACAACATCCTTAAGCCTTTTGACAAATATTCCAAAGGGGAGGACTGTTGAATTTTTTAACCAATGAAATCTGTTAGAATTTTTATTGGCGACTGCAGTAGCCAATCATCAGAGAGCTTAGAGACAGGAGTAGGCGTGTTCATCTGGCAGCATATATAACTGGAAGGGGGCTGGGCTTCATCTAGAAGACGATACGCTTGTTTTGGACAGAATTGATGTATTGTTGAGTCTGTCGACGGATTACTGTTGTTTTTACATTTTTACCTTTCAACACAAGTAGTTTTTTGCTGCTTTTCGATCGAGTCGCTGAGAAAAAGCGACTTGGTCCCACTAATCCAAACGTCTTTGAAAAATCAGGTCGAAAGGGATGCCGCTGCAGATAGACTCCGACGTTCGCTCTCTGGATTTAATTTCATCGCATTTAATCGGCCAGAGCAGTTTTTGTATAGTCTTAAAGGGTTTCAGTAACAGCCATTCTCGACCGAGTGCTTTTGTAAGATGCATAAGTTCTTGTTAAACACTCATCTGTGAAGTGAATATTCAGTTTGAGCAGCTAACGGCTAGTATTAGCAATTTGACCAAGCGGAGATATTTCATTGTTTTCAAAAAAAGAAATATTGGTCCAAGAAGACATTTTACTCGTTTTTAAGATTTTTACCGAAGCATTTTGACAGTGCAACTGAAATTGGTAAGTATTGTGTAATATGATGTTTTTTATAACCAGGAAGACAATTATTTCCCTAACATAGTGGGGGAGGGGGAGTTGATTTACAGAAAGCGGAAATGGGGTTTTGGTGATTAAAGCGCCCCCTAGCATCATTCTTACTTTATTTATGTTGGATAAGACATTTTCTATAGTTCAGTATTTATTAGCATGACATTACACTTGAATGGCAATTGCTGCATAAATATCCAACTGACTGTCTCTATCTGCAGTAATGTTTTTCTGTTCATAGCATTTTGGCTTTCCTTATTTTATTTATTAGTTTATTTGAATAGGGACAATGCACATTAATAAACATTTCTGTAAATGCGCCAGTATTAGCTATACAGCTAGTTTCCAACTGCAGTCCCTATGGCAAGATGTAAAATGCCACCTCACATAAAATACAAAGTTAGTATAAATAGTTTGTTTATTAGTAAAATGTTGTAAAAGTTAGTGCAGGTAAGCAGGCAATTAGTAAAACACTGACTTATTTATTATTAATGGTGCTAGTCCATCACTTTTTCCTTGTAGGTCAAAATGAAGCTTTTGGAAAACTCCAGCTTCGAGGCCTTGAGCTCCAGGCTGTGTGTGGAAACTGGGGAGTCTCGCATTCTTGGCAGGTAAGGGAGGGTCTTGTATTGTAACAACTGATAACACTGCAGTATTGTACACATTCATATGTTCTCTTGACAGCTGTAGTGTTGAGTCTATTTTTATGCTAAGGTGTTAATGTACACACTCTAGGGTGTTGCATAGTTTGAGAAGTAAAGTCTGTTGTTGCTAGTTAACATTATTTAAAGGCATCGGCTTAGCTTGAAAATCACATGTGCAAAGTCATTAAAGAGTCATAGTATGGTAAACTAAAACTAGGAAGCGGTGTTCACATAGAAAAACAGTACTGTGATGTAATGGAAAAAGGGTTAGGAGAGGCGTGGTTCAGAACAGTGCCCCAATTAAAGCTAGTGGAGCAGACAACTATCAGTGTGTTGTGTAATATCGTGATAAGCGAACTTGTGCTTAGTTCTCCTCAGTGCAGCTTAATGGTTAACTTATTTTATTTGTTGGGCTAGTTTAACATTCTTTTTGGTTATGTAAGGGCTTAACTATCTTGTCATTACAGTAACAGTGTTGTTGTTACATAAAGCATTTTTTGTGGGTTTTGAGTGTGGGCAGCCTGTATTCCGGTGTTGTGATGCAGAGCGACTTGTGCATTCACATCTCTCCCCCAGTGCTGGAGTCAGCTGTGAATTGTGATATGCACGTTATTTTCCTGTGTATGTAATAACACCGCAGTGCTTCAGGGGTTAGACCACACTAAGTGTTTTTTTTTAAGGCAGGTCATTATAACGGCTTTACTTTGGTTTCTATTTTGATGTGATGCAAGTTTAGTGCAGTCCCCAAACTATGTAAAATAATTGTCCACCAAAATACAACCTGTGTTGTGATAAGTCATCTGTTGTGAGTGAAAAATGAGGACAGTTATTTCCACTGTGCTGTCCAGCCAGAGGCTTCTATAATTAGACTGGAAAGACCAATGAGAGGTTCCTTGGCCACTAGTATGATGTTGCATAACCCTTCGGTGGGCTGGAGCAAAATAAACATCCACGCAACAGACATATCAGCGGTGTCTGACCCAGAAAATAAGAGACAGCGTGTTGGAAATACAAACCCAGGTTGGCACTAGTGGGGTCATGGATATCCAAGGACACAAAGTACTGTGGACATGCTGTATACGTATATAATTTACAGGTTACAGGTTGTAATTACCTTATCCAATATAGTTTGGCCAACTTCATGAGTGCAGTGAAAGTCATAGGGTTTGAGTTGGGAGCTCAGGGGATTACCAGGATTAGAGCAGATTTCAAAACTAGTGTTTGTTTACAATTTTTGCTTTCTTTTTAGCGATCAGTGGATTTAAATAATTTAAGACTAATTTTGTTATTTTTGACTCCAGGATTGAGAGCTACTCCTGCAAGATGGCAGGGGATGATAAGCACATGTTCAAGCAGTTCTGCCAGGAGGGGGAGCCTCATGTCCTGGAGGCCCTGTCTCCCCCTCAGTCCACCAGCACCATCAGTCCAAACCAGTAAGTGCCAAGGCAATGATGTGTTGGTGAACGGTGACACAGTTTTCACATCGTCTTTCCCTTGTGTATTCTGAAGGCTGGCCAAAAGCAGTGAGGATGGGGAGAACCCACTGAGTGACAAGTGTTGCAGGAAGACCATATTCTACCTCATCACCACGCTCAACGAGTCCTTCAGACCGGACTATGACTTCAGCGCTGCACGGGCCCATGAGTTCAGCCGAGAGCCTAGTCTCAACTGGGTCAGTATACTAAGAATTAGTAGTTTGTTCAGACTTACAACCAGGGTGGTCAATAATGCCAGTGCCTTTGCGCTTAGGTGGTGAATGCTGTAAACAGCAGCTTGTTCTCAGCTGTGGGAGAGGACTTCAACTCTCTTGGACCAGAGCTCTGGAACTCCATTGATCAAGAGATCAACCTGCAGAGCTGTGACATTTACAGGTAAGTTGATTTTTCTCCTGACTTAACTAAGAGCCACAAACTTTGTGTAAACATTTTTCCTCCTTTGTAGCTACAACCCTGATTTGGACTGTGACCCTTTTGGTGAAGAGGGAAGTCTCTGGTCTTTCAACTACTTTTTCTACAATAAAAAACTGAAGAGGATTGTGTTCTTCACATGCCGCTCTGTCAGGTGGGAAAGGATACAATTTCCATAGTTGATCTGTACATATTTCTCATGCTGATAAAATGTTTTTAATGATTATATTGCGTACCTCTAGTGTCCTGAGCAGCTATGGCTTTGGGTCCCTGGACAATGAGCTGGACATGGAGCTTGATGATGAGGAGGAGATGGATGGCTTCACTGAGGACAGGTGGGAATAGCCAGTATTTCTTTAAAACATGATGGTTTAAGTCTGTTGCTAACCTTTTTATTTAACCCCAGGTTCCCCAGTGCCCTGTGTGTGTAGATTTCCCAGGATGCACCTAGCCATCTACACTTTTTCTCCTTTTCATGTCGGCTCATTTTAAGATTTACTGCATTGCCCAAAGCCATCTTCACACCTAAGACTTTATGCATGCCTGAAGCATTCTTTGTTGGCTCCAATTGTGTAGCATTGGTGGCAGACTTTTAGTTGAACCCTCCCTTTTCATATGATCCTTCTATGTCCTGTTTTATTTTACTCATACCCAGCAACAGCACAATTACACATCTGTTTGACTCCAATTCACAAAGCAAGAAAAGACTTTAAGAGGGACTATGCTGCAAAGATTACAAAGAACTGAGAGGCTTGCTCCACACCAGCATCGATGAGACATGACGGACTTGAAAGATGTCCAGTATAGCAGCCAGCGTTGTTGTGCTGGGTCCATGAAAGACTGCTTTACGTTTGGTTAAAGGCACCTGTGTGTTCTGCGTTTACTGCAATTTATGTGTTGCTTTTTAAGTGTGACATTGATGTTACTGTGAGTTTTTTTTAGCATTACGAAACCTTATCAATACTACGGATGCTTACCTATATTTGTTAGGCAGGTAGCTCCTAAAATTGCAGCTTACTACATATCGGCTATTCCCAGGTTTCCCGATATTTTCAGTTAACTCAGTTTTAATGTTGTCTGTCAGCATTTTTTTTAAAATTGTTAACCTGAACATTTTAATCACAAATTCTCACCCATTTGATTAGAGGCCAGTGTAGTAGCTTCACTGAATGTGTAAGAGATTGCTTTAAAAATGGGTTGTTATATTTTTCTGTGTTCAGGAATGTGATTTTTGACTGCTCTAAGCTTTGAGTAGCCAATATATTATAAATGTGATTAAACTGATAATTCAGTCCAACTTGTGCCTCATCTATCATTTGCATTAAAATTCACAACACAAATGTAGTTTTACATTTTTATTATAAACCATCATGTACATGACTCAGACTGGTATGCACTCAAAAAGTCAAAGCATTAATCTAAAATGCTGCTTCAAGGCTCTATAATAGTTAATCTTTCATAAAATTCAAAAATATGAATTCACAGGCACTGCCATACAAGATGGTCCCCTCTATTCATGTATGCATTTATTCATGATCACAAAAGAATCTCTGCTGCCTTTCCATTTCAACCCCTAAGAGAAAGGATGAGGGGAAAAAAGGGGAGAAAGAAAGCAAAGTTTCAAAGTGACCCTGTGCATAGACCTGTTAAGAATTCTCCAGAAAGAAAGGTTAAAATTGTCGACAAAAACTACAGTTCAGCACACTGCCCACAAATGTGCAGCAGCTTCATTAAGGCTGAGGATCAAGTACAATAGTCTCTGGTGTCCAAACATTGACAAAGGACCACACCACTAAACCATTATACTTCCATACAAGAGTCTTTAATGTGGCACATGGCAGCAAACTGCCTAAGTGGTACAATAGCAGTTTTCATTTGCCCACCAAGACTAGGAGTCAATGTAATCCCTTTAAAAACATCACATAATTATGTTTGGATGAATGTCCCAAATAGTCAAATGAATGAAATGTTTTAGGACAGTCACTTATATTTGCAGAGCACCAAAATCTTGCAATACTAAACAAGTTTGCATCAGCACCGCCTGACAGCTTACAAAACTTAAAAAAAAATTAAATTAAACAAACATATAATTGACAAAATACATTTAACTAAAACCATTACACAGGCATTGTATTAATGACTTACCGCCGCAGCCAAATCATGCTTTGTTAAAGTAGATTCCATTTGCATTAGGGAGATACTAAAATGTAACACAAACCACATGGTCCAATCATTTACAGGCTCAATGTTAAGACGGGCAATTTCATCACAACATTATTTTATCACAACCATTATTAATTCAACATGATTATTTCCATCACAGTGTAGCTTATGAACTCTTGTAACAGAACCACAAAAAGTAAGAGAATGTAGAAAAGTGTAGTGTAACTAAAGTAGTGTCAAAATGAACTTCAAAAATACTGCTGCAAATCCCACATCCCTTTTCATGTTTTCCTGAATGTGAACACACCTAAATGAAGGCAAAAATATATAGAAAAATCACACAAAATAAGTAAAGTATATGGCGTACATTGATATGATGCAGATGATATGTCTGAGGTGTCAACGATCCATGTCCACTGGAGCTGAAAATCTTTATCTCCTTTATGGTAAAAACTGTTCCATAATTAGGCTAACCCCACGATGAGGCAGTCTCACTGTAACAGGTATTTCAATGCTCTTGTCCTATGCAGTTCCAAGAGATCAAGGTCCATCACCGTCCATTAAAAAACATAAAAACAAAAACATCCATCTTGTGAGTGATGCAGGTAGTCAGGCAATGGCAAAGAGATGTTATCTTAATCCAGCCCGCGAGGTCATCCACTCCAGGCCTTGGCATAAACTAAACAAAACCAAAAACATGTCAGTCCATAACTCAATAGTATCCCACATTAATAATGTTGTGCAATGTTATTCATATGCATTTTAAGGATGTAAATTTAAATTTATGTCAATACCCAAATGCTGCCTGGAGCCATTCTGAATTGAACATGAACAGCTATAAATGTGTTCTTGCTCGCGGGTACAATAGAGGCTGCTTTGCTCATCGAAACAAAATTATGAAATGTTGCAGACTAAATCAAAGCAAGAAGCTTATTTTACTTGATGTTATTTCAAGCTACCATTTGTAATTAGACTGACTGACATGGCCTTGTTGTATTCTCACATAACATAAGGGGGTTTATTACATAAAAAATAGTTGTTCCTTAAGCTTAAGGTCACTTCATTGTCCCCGCAGGGAAATTTGTCCCTTTCATTTGACCCATCCTTCAATGCCACTGGGGCGTCTCCTCAGGAGCAGAGAGCACCGCTGTGATGCCCAGGGACCCATCTCCGTGATTTTGTTGCTAGACTTGATCTGGACTATCTTAGCTGGAGGATTTTACTTATGGTGCATGGGAATCCAGAGTGCCCAGAGGAAAAACATGCAAACTCTGCACCAAAAAGTCAGGGCAACCTGGGGATCAAACCTGGAACCTTCTTGCTATGAGGCGTGTGTGCTAGCCACTCAAGACAACAGCAAGAACTTAGCGGCACGATGGCTAAGGTGTGGTGAAAATAAGCTCTAGGAAATAACCTAACATAGAACTGTGAAATAATGTTGCGCTAGACTAAAATCGAGGTAGTTAATCTCTTACCCCTCTCCAGTAAGTGCACAGCATGACTGTATGTGCCAGGGGTGGTCTTTGATGGAGCTCAGGGTGAGGTATTTAGAAATCTCAGCTGCAGACATACAGTTCTTCATATCCTGTTTGTTTGCAAATATCAACACTGCTGCTTTCCGGAGATCCTGAAGAAGTAAAAGAAATAAAAACAGAACAATAAGACCACATCCCTGTCATCTTGTACCATACACATTAAACAAAGAACAGGGTGGTAGGGGCCAGTCTCAAAGGAAAATCAATGTTCATTACAAAAACAGGGTTAGTGTTGTATAGTCTACTTCCTCCGCTCCATTGAAAACATGCATTTACCTCATGAGCCAGCATCCTGTAGAGCTCCTCTTTTGAAATGGCCAGCCTCTCTCTGTCCGTGCTGTCCACCACCAAAATAATAAACTGTGAATTACAAGAATACTCAATGTCAATGTCTTGAGAGTCACTTTGTATAAATATGCCTTTTATGCAGACCAAAATGCACCACAGTGGGTGGGCATATCCGGACCCTGGGTTTCACAAAGGCTGTTTCTAACAGCTATGCTAATACGCCTCATGAGTGTGACCTTGTATGACAAAAGACCAAAGGCACACTGATTGTGAGGAGATGCAAGAGACGGCAATTAAAATAGAAGGAATAGCCCAGCCTCTATACACATGAATGGGCCACATGCATTTTACCAGCAACAGCGACCTGGCAGATTGGAGTTAACAGGCCGGTTGCTCCTTTACTTTGTAATAGTATTTGACCGGTATCTTCTGCAGACTAAGTACCATTTTAACAGAACAAGATAATTTCACACAAACATAGCAGTGTTGTTACTGCTATCACAATCTGCTTTTTTCTATTTCACACCAGGCTTGTTTTAAGACAGCCCTTTGTGAAAAGCTGACCTTTGACATGGGTGGCCCCTGCGCCGTCTGTGCTCTGACCACACACACCAGCTGCCATGCTTACGGCAGGCTGTTAGACAAAGCCAAAGAAATAACACACAGCCAACACGCTACTTGTTCTGGAACCATCTCCACATATTTATACCGCTCTCACCTCTGTATTGGAGTAGTAGGTGTTCCAGGATGACCGGAGAGACTCCTGGCCTCCAATATCCCACATCAAGAAGTGGGTGTTTTTCACCACTATTTCTTCCACATTGCTTCCAATGGTGGGAGATGTGTGGACAACTTCATTCATCAGGCTTAAAAATGAAATCAAACAAATATTATGAGTGAATGCATGTTAAATGATTTAGCTTTATAACACTGATAACTGATGTAAACCAACTTACAACTGGTAAAGAATGGTAGTTTTCCCAGCATTGTCAAGTCCAACAATAATGACTTTGTGCTCTGTAAAATAAATGCCAAAGTTTATAATAAAAAAAATGTGTGCAATATTTGTGAATTCACAAACTCAGAAATAAATTCAGCGTGCTAGACAACACAAATCAATTTGGCATTAACAGGTTAAAACTAAATGGCTTGATTTCTGAATCCCACAGCAGCCTCCATTTCTGTATCTCCTTTTTTACTATTGAAGGCAGGCAAACCTATGGGCAGAGTGCAAGTTAACACATTCATGCCAAAATGTCCCACTCCGTAGTTTGACTTTTCCACTCTCCTGACAGCTCCAGCTGCACATAGGGAAGGAAGTCTGGTTAAAGGACTCACAATGCAGGCCACCAGAGTATTGAAGCTACTTTAACTACAACCACGTCACCATGTGTTTCCCTGTGGATATGTTATAGAAAGTGGATATATGTCAGGCATCTTTTCACAACACTACTGTAATCTCTCTACATAAGTAAAACGTGACACTGGGAACCATTTAATCCTGAATTAGTGAATGGACGTGTAAATAACTCCTCCCATTTCACTGTCAGGACAGAGAACAGAAGTAAATACTCCCTTCTATAGGACAAAAATCCATATTCCAAAAAATAACGTTCACGTCACATTGTTTAGCCTCTGCATTAATTTTACCTGAACATTCACACGACCCGTGAAAATGCAAACAAATCACATGCGGAATACGCGCCCTGGGCTGCACTGACTTAAGACAATTAAGTTGTTTAAGACGGAGATGATCAGATTACCACCCTGCGATAGTGATGACGGATTACTCATGGCATTCTCCTTTCAATAACGTAGTTCAAACAC
>JAIEZT010000021.1:2068268-2153268 GCA_019594935.1 Periophthalmus modestus
AAAATCTGTAATGCTATCTTTGTAGCATATAAACGACGTCAGGTTTGAAGTGCAATTGTCAGATGAAAACAACTAGTGTATTTGTCCTGTAAACAGAGGGCAGAGTGCAGTTAAATTGAATGACCTGTTTGACCTATGCCTTAAAAAAAGATTTGGAAAGCCAAACGCTGAAGGGTGCAAACAATATAATTAATATAATTTTCCCATTTTGATTAACCTGTGAAACATATCCTAAATTAGTATGTAGGAGAAATGACTGAGTGAGATTCCAAGAAACGAATATTGTTTACTGAATAATTTGGGATTAAAAGAGAAAGGGACTTAAACAACATTCATTAGAAAAGGGATAAGACTTAATAAAAGATTAACCTACATTCAGATTTGGTAGTGGACCAGCAGTAACTATTAAGTTTGTATCAAATCACATGATTACACTTTGAGTAGTATAAGTGCAGAATCAATGATGTATCAGATTCCATACAGATTCTCTGGATCCAAAGAACAGCACTTCATGTAAAAGGACATTATTGTTGAGCACCTCAAAGGATGCAGAAATATGTCTTTTTATGCCCAGTATAATTAAAAAATAACTAAGATATAGTAAGTCAAACTAGCCCCAGTAGTAGTCTGAAGGAACACATGGTTCAAGTGATAGCAAGCAAAACAAACTTTAGGTAATCACAAAAAGCACAGCTTCAGAAAAATACCTGCCTTTGTGTCATGCCTTGTCCAACACAGGTTTAAGATGCATATTTGAGAAAGTCATGCATATCCACACATAAACATTGTCTATGCATAGATACACATACATATATTTATATTTGTATCTATGTTACCAAAACTCCTGTTGATGAAAAACAGCATTTACAAAGGTGTACATAAATAGGATGCTGTGGTTTGGGGTGTAGCAGCACAATTGGACGACAAGATGGTCTTTCTAAGGAGCCCATCCTTAGTGTATTTGTGATTTAGGGTTTTTGTCTGTTTGGGTGGATGTATGTGTCTCTGGCCCATTCCCCTGTGTCTCCCCTCTTTTTGGGAGCCACCTCCCCCTCTCGGTCCCTGTCTCTGTCCCGGTCATAGTAGTGGTGGTGGTCCCGGGCAGGCCGGTGGTGATGGTGTGAGCGCTGTTTGTTGCGTTCGTTATGGTCCTGCTCGCGCTCTTTGGACCTGTGGTGTCCAGTGCCATGTCCTGTACTATGTGCTGTACCATGTCCTGTAATGTGCCCTGCCTCGTCCCCTCCTCTGTGATGGTGGTGATGATGGTGGTGATTGTGGTCCCGGTGGGGCACTGGCTCGTAACGCTGTTGCTGCTGGGGGTGCCCCTCCCCTAAATCATCCTCCTCCTCTTCCTCCTCCTCCTCCTCCTCCTCTTCCTGGTGGAGGAGCTGTGTCCGCTGCTCCATGTAAGCCGATTCTTTGCTCTCCCTGCTCTCCCTGCTCTCGGGCGTCTCTGAGTCCAGTGTTTCCTGCCGGGACAGGCCCCTGACGCGGCTGCTGTGATGATGGTGGTGATGGTGGTGATTGTGGTGCTCAGTCCTGGTGGAAGACGACCTGTGGTGCACGTGCTGAGGTCTGCGTGATGAAGGCTCAGTGCGCTCCTCTTCTGCCTCCTCCTCCAGTTCCTCCTCAGCCTCATTGGTGGGTGGGTCCTGACTCTGATGGTGGTGGTGATGGTGATGATGATGGTGCTGGTGGTGATCTTCTTTGGAGCTCTTTCTCTCCACCAGAGCTTTGTCACTCCTCTGCTCTGTGACGCCCCCCTGTGGTCCATAAAAGACTAGTTAATATAATGAAAAAGAAATGCATATCAGACATACCCATGCACAGAGCACAAAGTGAATAAGAGTATCGACAAACCAAATGTATCCTATGTGGAAAAATTACCTATGAGTAAATTGGGAAATAAGGAATGCACATCAACCTTCAGATTTCACCCCACACACTCACCAGATAAGCAACTTTTACATGTTAAGCTCAATCCTCCTCTTCTGACAGCTCAACATTAGCTTCATTTTCAGCCTTACAAATCCATTTGTGTTGGCAGTGAATGGAGAAATGAAAATGTAGCAGGCAGGACAACCAATAAAAGCTGTGAATAGAGTACACTGCATATATCTTGCTGCTATCGATAGCTATTTTCAACCAAACTCATTCCACTATACATGCGACTATATCATTGAGTTTGTCTGAAACTTTTCACATACACATTTTCATCATGGTTAAGTTAGAACATGCTATATATTTTTAGTTTAACTTGCTAACTAACTAACTAACTAACTAACTTCTTTGACGGTTCATCTTGTACCTGCAGTGCGGGGAGAGGGGCTGTGCTGGAGGGCAGGGTGTCCGTGGGCAGCTCTGTCAAGAGTGGGTCAGGCGGGCTACAGCTGCTGGGGTGAGTGCTTTTCCAGTAGGCCTCCAGGTAATCAGCCATGTGCTCACAAGCATCCTCCAGCTGGTTTTCATCCAGAATGATGTCAAACATTTCCTGAGATAGAGAAACAGCCAGTCAGAGAACACAAAAATGGAACGGGGTCAGGACAACAGCGCTGCACTAGTTATGAAGCATCTCATACAAAATTTAAGCTTAGACAACGGACCACAGTTAAATGCAGTATTTACAACCCCTAACCCTTTTAGAGTTACGCACAGTTTTTCTTTACCCTATTACTCACAGTCATCTTAAACCAAGTGAAGTTTAATATTTTTTTTATTAAATCTCAATTTCTCATAGTCTCCTGAAGCAGGTGATGCAGTTTGAAATTAAATTGTTGAGAACCTTCACATTTTCTTCATTCTGGCCTTTTGAAAAATATCACTAAGCAGATTACAGAAATAGAAGCGAAATTGAACTGGTAGGACTGATAACGCTTCTAAAAATGTAACTTATCAGATATGCACTAAGCTCACAGCTCCAGGGGGCAGAACTGGGTTTCGGTCAGCCACTATTTAGGTTCAGCACTGGGACTCACAGGAGGGCACTGCGCCAGCTTGTCGGCCGCCACCATCTGCACGTTTAGGTGTTTGGCCTGAGACTTGCCTCTGGACTTGATGAGACGCTGCAGCACCTAAGCATACATGACAGACCATAAAAGGGGCATCAACGGTTCATGTTTACATTATACAGTCTTTATACATATAAAATATAATATGTCATAGCACACGCTGGCAAATTGTGCATGTTCAGGTAGAAAAACAGAGGTGGGATAAAATGTATTTTTTGTACAATTCTAGTATTAAGAACTAGTTAGATGTGGGTGAGTATGTAAAGAGAGAAACCATAACATGCCTCCAAACCAAATACACTACGAAACATACATGTGTACTGCAGAGTTACTGCAGCAACATTCAGACCATGTTTAAAGTTTACCTTGGGAGAGGTGATCTTTACATAGACTATAATGGGTGCAAGTGAGGTCTTCCCCAGTTGTGACGGATGGTTGATGGTATCAGCGTCAAGAACTACTAACTGTAACGTCCGCGCCAGTTCGAAGATACGCTCAATCTCACTCTGGACTTCAGCTGTGGGAAAGTAAGGACCAGTTGATATAGCATCAAACAACTTCATAGAGAGACAAACTAGTCTGCATTCATATAAATTTTGTTAGTTTCATTATTGGAATTTAGATTGTATTTGTTAGATGAGTACACAGCCTACTTAATATACCCCAAATCCATCCAAGTGAGGGTGCAGTACAATTTAGAAATAGTGCCCTCTGTGGTTTAGTATTTAACAATTCTAGTTTGCTTTGTATGAAAGCTGCTTTCGTGCATGTACCCTCATTCCAAACTAAATAAAATAGGCCAGTGCTGCTAAGGGCTATGTGGACTTATCGTTAGTAATGTCAAAAGTTTCTTTAAATGCTTCCTTCCATTTCCACACGACCAAGGTCTCCTTGAAAACATTACCAAATCAAAACACCAGATGTTTCCAGGCATCACAGTAATTCTAGACAAACATACCCAAGTTGGAGCGCGTGTTGGAGCGTTCGATGATGGCGTGCTTGCTGGGGTTGTTGAGAACCGAGCGTTTGGCAAGAGAAATGTCTGCAGTGACACGAGTTATTGATATTCTGCCATAAGAGACAAGAGAAAATAGAATGTTAACAGAAACATGCACATGTTTGGGATGCCCAGTACAAAACTACAGCCGTATTTCAATAAAAAACACAACACAAATTGTTATTAGCACTTAACTTTGATGAGCTGATCATCTTACTGACTGCTTATAGCACCAGAAAGCTGCAGTAATTATGAATAAGCAAGAGTAAAGTGCCCATGTAAGTGAGAAAACCATCCCTATGTTATATATTCATTTAACATACATTGTCTTCTGTTGTAGTTTTTATCAGTATATGCAGCTGTTGATGCTATAAGTACATTCTTAATGTTGTGTAACTTTATGTCTCTTCTGTTCTGGCCAGTCAGACTGCAGGACGACAAAGTAAAGGACTCGACATTGTGAAGGAGAATCTGCTCTACTCTAGAGCCCATTATGGCCTATTAAGGACATGTAGAGGGCCTATTTAAAGCAGCAGCACACATCTCCGGGCCAAACAAACTTGTTACACACTCTGGGCTAACCTCTAGGGACACATAAATACCAGCCTATAGAGCTGGAAGAAGACAAGGAATGAGGAAGGAAGCATGGGTTTACAAAGTCACTCTGAACTCACCTTCCCTCAAATCTGTGTTTTAAAAAGTCAAAGAGAGCTTTTTGCATCATGTCTGTCACCTGGAAAAGCATACAGCCATTATTATGAACCATATAAAAACTGAAAGGTAGAATTTGAGAAAAGCTGCAATCTACCTCATAGCCCTTCAGTGACGGTCCAACCAGAACTACGGGCCGCATGGAAGGCACAACATCGTACGGAGGAATGTGTTCCGTCTTCAGTTAAGAGAAGAGAAAAAAACACTGGCTCACATTTATGGAAACGAAGTGCACAGCCACCATCACAAATCACCAGAGGGTTAGAGCAACAGTGAGACACAGACGAGACTCTTAGGAAAACACACTGAACCATGGCATGTTGGTGTAGGCCCGTCCACAAACAGCAGACTGACATTTGATTTAGGACAGATTTGGATATTTTCTCACATTGTCAACATCGTACTGCTGAAATTAGGTTACAGTAAACTATGAAAGTGCTTCAATAATAACAGAGGGTGCCATGCCATGGTTCAGATGTTATAACGGGAAAGTGTTAGTTCAACTGCCACAGGACATGGAAGGATCCCATCATTTTATCTAGGATACAGTGAGACATCAATTTAACATGTAACTTTTGATTCTTCTATAGACAACTGTATAACACTTTGCTGAGTTCTCACAGCTTAAACCTGTCACACTGTCATCATGTTAGATTGTACTTCACAGTCCACCACTTCTCTCCAGTTTATTTGTTTTTTTGTCTCATGTTTGCTGCCGTCATCAGGCCTCCTCCAGGGAGGTTGTGGGAACTGAAGCACACACTGGCTAGCACGAAAGCAGACAGTTGCTCAGTGCTTCTGATAGAATGGTTTAGTACGCATTTACCATGTTACAGGGTAAACTCAGTAATAATAAGAATAAGGTGTTTTAAACTATTAATTGTATATACGAGTGAATGCACAATTTCTAATAATAGTGACAATTAACTGTCCCATTAGTGTTTATTTAATTCAATTATTCTATATATCATTTTTATTTGCAGTTTAGATGATAATAAGTAGGCTAATAGGCAAGTACTTTCTAATTTATGGTATGGGGACTAGGGAACTTTCAATAATTACATGTTTTATATAATGTTACCATAAAATAAACATGGAGGTTGCAGGAAAAAAATTGGGGTTCTATTATTTAAAATGAGAACAGTTTTGAAGCTGTGAGTTTGTTTTTATTATTATTTATTATTTTGTATAAAGTGATGTCACACTGACACCACACAAGTTCAACACAAACACAGCACAGTTTGCGGGGCCATTGGAAAGGTGAGAGGTCAGGACAGGGTCAGGAGCCTGTGCTGAGTGTGCAGTGTTCTCGACGACTTACCGACTTTTGCTTCTGCTTAGCTGTGGTGGAGAGGAGAGAGAGAGAGGTTAAGAACAGGCATGCATGCTCAGGGCTGTGGACGGTGTTATGGACAGAACAGAGAGGGCAGACTGAGAGAGCAGCCATGGGCGTTCAGTGAGAGCCGAGCGGACGACACACAGGGGCACATCGCGCAGTCCTGGTTACCTTCTTAAAGAAAGGCATTCGTTTCTCTTTTGCTAGGGGCGTGACAGTGTTTGGACTGGCTTTAGGGGAGCGCAGGTTGGCAGGGACCTCATTGTCCTCTGGGTCTAAGCCTGTGGCATCTATGTCAATGGCTACGCACACAGACACACAAGAATGGCATCACACTGGGCTGAAATATGATACGCCTGGACACTGTTTTTATTGACAAATATATGAAATCATCAAGGACAATAAAAGCATTTCAATTGCAATGTACTGGTCTCATCTTACCTGGATATATAGAGAGTAATCTAAAATATCTTTCAAATACTTACCAGAGGACGGAGGAGTAGATTTCCTTGAGTTAGGAACCACTTCACCTAAACTAGAGGAAGAATTTGCTCCCAATTTACTGAAATGAAAATAAATAAAAGAGAGGGAGACAGAGTCTGTGAATGATGAAACTTTTATGTGACTGCAAAGCAGTAGTAGTAATTGGACAGGAGGCATCTTTGCGTTTACCTGAACTTGCCCTGCTTCGCTCGCTGCTCCTGGAGGATACGGGTGTTTTCAAGCTTCACTGGACTGGGAATGAAACCGATTTCACAGCCTTCTTTCACCAGACGTCCAATCCACCAGTCGTTGTTGAATTTCTGCACATAAAAAATAATAAGAGTTAGTCGACACGTGTAATTGTTTTGAATGTTGTGTGGTTGGACTGTACCTCTTTGACATGCAGGAAGTCTTTAGCGTCAAAGGAGACAGCCATGCCTGGTACAGGAACATCATCATCCAGACTGGCGCTGTAGCTGACATTTGTGCGAACGGCGAATGCAACTGGTTTTGTCTGAAACAAATAGTTACAAAAAGATAATTATTTATGACAGAACGATTTTGGATTTGTTTGTAGTTGTAGTCTAGTAGCAAATATTGATGTGACTAGATTTTCTTCACAAAATAAAGATTAAGTTCACCAAATACTTAAACAAGTATTTGGTGATGCTTTCTTGGGTGAAAACTACATTAGTAACTACACTGCAGTATTAAATCTTCCTTAGCAGTAGTGTGAATGGCTGATAGATCAGTGGATCCTGCATCCTTCCTCTCAAAGGCCTATTGAGGTAGTAAAGTGTTTCCTGTACTACTTCTGCCATGTACCCCTCTCATGTGTCTGTGCAGAGAGCTTCTATTTGAGTCAGACACATGTTTTTGTACAAACATATTTTAGGTAAATCTCTGGGACTCACTGTGATGCAATTTGTTTGGTACAAAAATACACCACAGTAGATTTAGAACAGACAGATCAATTCTAATGTCATAAAAGAACCATGCTTAAACAGTCAAATCTAGATATCTGGGCAGGTTTTATAAGCCTAGATTTAGCCATGCAAGACACACATGCCTCCAGAATTACATAAAATGCTTTGGGACATAATCGTGGAGTCAGCCTGGCAACGCTGGCAGCAACAGTTGGACATGCCCACAACCAGATTACATTCAGTGGGCCTTAGAGAGCGTGTGCAAGCTGACAGGAGGCGAGTACCAGCCAAAACCAATGCACAGAAATGTGGCTTAGAGTAATCTCCCAACATAGATTTGTACGCTCAATATTTACTTGCACATGAAAGAGGCCCGTGAGAGGGAGACCTTTAGCCACAGGTGCAATATTTAGTGCGGAGCTAAAGGGACATCTAGATCTGAGCTTTCATGTCCCAGCACACACAAAGACTATAAAGATTTGATTAAAAAAAACAAAAAAAAATTGTTCCAAATATCAGTAGCTGTAGCAACAACATGCCATAAGAAACAATGTTACAGGAATTTAGCATAAAATATTGCATGGATTAAAGGTGCGTTCACACTTGTCCTTGTTGGGTCCTGGTTCGAGCCGAGTTTAGTTTGGATGGTAGACATGGTGTGGGTCCTGAAGTTAATTCATAAATTAGTCCTGGTTTAGTGAATGGTATGATTTTTTTCAATTAATACTAAGGTTTCAAAATGACTTTTTTAGCTTTTGGCTCCATAGTTACTGTGTTTCAACCACATAAACATTAATAATATATATATTTTAAGATTCAATATTTTTTCAACTTTACACATCAAGTCTACATGGACAAATAAAACTCTAGTGCCGTGTGTCTTTAAAGATCTGGTAACTTCATATCCATGCTGCTGTGTTGCTGTTTTGTTACACTACACTAAGTCCATTTCCATGCTGTTGTTCTGCAAATGTGTAAACCACAAGTATTTTTACCATATACATTATTTGATGTATTACACCATGAAATACCAACACAAATGTGTCTAAATGTATAGAGAAATTTAGAATAATATGAAATGTCCAAGCCAACTCATTTCGGTAGTTCATACCAATCCAATACAGATATTTTCCATGTTCCTTTGCAAATGTAGTAAGACAATTTTACCCATTAACACACATAAGATAGGACTTCAACTAGCTACAGTGATTAATTCCTCTTTGGAGTTTCTTTCTAAGAGGTTTTTACTCTCCCAAAACAGAACTCTCCCATTCTCAGTAACCCCAGTATTATTACAGATATATTCCTTTTGACCTCCTCCACAGATAGGTGCTGATTGGATTTGTTTGGATCGATCTGCTGCAGGTTTTAAAAGCAGGCTGCAGGACTGAGGGGAAATATGCACTCATGCTGTCATGAATCAGAGCTTTCCAGGAACGCCTTACAAGGGACATGTGTCTGCCTTTCACGGCCTTCACTGCTCACTGTACTGAGTTACAACAGGTGAGATAAACTAGCTGCGATTATGGCTGTAATTCATAAGTGAGCCCTCCTCTGCTGTATAAATATTCACTGGTGTAAGCTGCTGGTTAGTGACATGTTTGAAGACAGAGGCATGGAGGCTGCAGAGGACAGGGCGACCTTGTGCAGTCACATGGTGCAGGAGGTACTAGAGGAACCCATTAAAGCCTGTATGCAGTAAATGTATTCTCACGCATCTCTTGGGTTTCTCCTCCGAGCTGCTCCATGCAGGCAGCTTGTCACATTACATGGCTTAATTGCATTTTTCAGCCAATCCCACACAGCACTGGTCAAAGTTTACACAGAGCAAGATGAATATGTAAAACTGCCTTGGTCCTATGTTGATTTATAACAGGGATCTGCTTTATAGATGCCATGACAATGTGAAAGACATTGAAAGAAGGTTATGAAGGAAGTTTCACTAGGAAGTAAAATAGAGAAGTGGAAAAAAGACAAAGGGGAGACATGGACAACTTGTATGCCCCACAGATGCCCTATGAGTTACTGGGACAGAGACACAGAGCAATGGACCACAGCCAATTAGCACGGTGTGGTAATATCACAGTGCTCTATGAATATTTTATTAGTTAATACCTTGATGGCCTCTTTGTGCGCTCAGACTGATGTGCTGGCCTTGTGGCTGTTGATTTGCCACCTTACATGCCTCTGCCTCTCCATTAGCAGCTCTGGTCACCTCTCTGCGGCTATAAATCTGCGATCCACATTGCTTCTCCTGGATGTTGGAGATTGATCAGAAATGAATCCTACGCAGCTCTGTGTAACTAAGACTGCACAGGAAGGCACGTCAGATTCAATTAATAGGGTGAGAATTCATTCATTAATATATATTACTAGATAATTCTATTATTATTTTTTATGGTTGTGTCTGCACTACATGATAAATCAGAGGGACCCCGTCATGATAATTACTATATCGATCATCACTGAATACATGATAGATGGAATTATTTTTGGGGGTTAATATTCATTGTGGAGGGGGATGGGGAACTTTTAGTTATTTTTCTGTATTATGATAAGATTTGAGCTGTAAAGAGTTGAATAAATAACTTTTATGACTCATAAAGTGCTTCATTTATTTATTGTAGCTCATGTGCATTAACAATACTGTACACATAGAGTCATTTTTAGGGGGAATTCTTGCTTTAACCTCATCTTGTCAGTGGCATAATGGCATTGATCGCTTTTCGTCTATCGTCGTCTCGTATTTTCTTCAACAATATATCATACTTCAAAATGTGTTATCATGACAAACCTTATTAGAGGCTACAGTAGTGTCTGTCACAGCTATAGGTGAAATGTTTACAGTACAGTGATGAAGCAGTGTATCAAATGTCATGTGGCCGGGATGAATTCGAGCTGTCGATTGTGTGTGTGTTGTCTGCCATGAAGGGCTGAGGTGACAGACTGAAACAAGAGAGCCAATGTTTCAGAGAAAGCCCCCAGTGCATCAATTACAGCTGAGCCACTTCATTACCTCAACCAGCGATCACATTCCATGTTTATTTATGCCATCATACTAGTCTGACAGACACCACACAAAAACAGAAATAAATAAAGGAATTCATATCACTAATTCATATCAAGATTTCTTGTTTTAGTCTGGTATCATCCAGACCTAGCAAGAACACTCTATACCAGAATGCTTTAAACAGATGCTGGGACATGTACAAGATAAATCATTAATTCAAAGTGAAAACCAGATTAGTTTTGCATTTATCAGAATCTGTATTGATCTGTAGCAGAAGCAATCCACTCTACACTTGGTGAGGCAAGGCTTACAAGTCAATTTAGCTGTCAACAAATCAAAACTTGTCTGACAATAGCCCTCCATCACATGGCTCAGCAAAAAAAACAATGTACCAACCCTAATAATATAATAAATAATAAAAAATAAGCCACACATTTAAGGATAACATTTTGACTTAATATAGGACCGGATTATGTGTTAAATTCAAAATGTAGACATAAAATAGAGCATTATTTAATTTATCTGCTGTCTTCACATGACATCAGTAAGGTTATGAGTTATAGTATAATCAGAGGAAATGCTGATTTAAGAGAGCAATGTAAATAGACACTTTGAAGGTACAGGCCATATTGGGTCTTGCAGGAAACAAATATGAGTGGTACGCTGCTGCTAACTCTAACAGTGCTCATAAAGACTGTCATGTTAAAGCTATTAGCATAATCCTGTGTGATAACAATTGTATCGAGAAAAAAAGTTTTCATCTACTGGCTAAGTCTAAGCCCTGTAGCCCCCTGCCGCCTTTGTCATCTTCTGACATTTTAACAGTGCTTTATGCTTGCTCTGGTGCCCAGACTGGACTGGGCCTTAGAGCTGTTTGGCATGGTTAAGGTTAATGGCAGAGTGCAATGCCATGCTCCAGGTCCAGAGGCAGGGGTCTGCTATGTGAGACTATCATCACCCAAACATCTAACTAAACGTCCTAAAAAGTCCTGAAATCTAGTAGTAACTCCAAATATCTGCTGCTGTGAAACGTGGCTAAAGTACAGTAAACACAAAATTACTTCCGGTTTATCATTTCCGATATGCATTTATTTCACTGTATTTATGTTTTTAATCTTAATGCGAGTGCTATACATCAGTTTACAGGAAACTGTTGTTGCAAAAGTGCACTAGGTTTGTTTTGTTAAGCATGTAGACTCAACATATAGGTTGCCATCAAAGGAAATATGACAATTTATGACAAGATCAAGTCAATGTTTGGTAAAAAAAAAAAAAATTGTCTGTTAATATCTGCTTTTTGCATCCTTTTTTCTCTTGAGACTGGGTTCTCTCTTACACAACAATATTGCTGTGGTGTATCTGAGGACTTTTGGCTATTGAAAAGTAGAATATTTTGTTTTGAATTGCCACAATACAAAACATTCTAGCTAAATTTTCATACTAAGAACAGATGCATATCTATTTCAGTGTCACAATGCTAATAAAAAGCTAATATGATTTTTAACACAAAATAATAATAACCAAAACTACTATTTTTGTCATTGTATACTAGTTCTGATACAGATCCAGACCATTCCAACTATTCAGGAATGGTTCCCCCAGCTGTTAAAGTCACCAAATGCACAGTGCTTCAATCGGAAATATTACGATAGAATATAATGAGCTGAAAATGACAACATAGCAATTTATACATGAAGGCACAAATGTGGACTGTGATTGGAGAGATTTGGTGGGAAAGTGCTCCCATTACTATTCCTGATGTGTGTGTTGTTTGTTTACGTGATGCTAATTGTGGCCCACAGCAGAGCAGCACAGGCGAGGCTTAGCTCCGTTAAACAAAGAGGAGCCCCCAGTGGCCCCTAACCTCTCACATCAACAAACATTAAACATGCTAGCCTGATCCGTGCAACAGGGATGATGGCTCTGTCAGAATCCACAGATTGTTGAGGTTTTTTGTAAAAGAGAGAAGTGATTGTTCATTTTTTATTTTATTTTATTTTATTTTTTTTTTTCAATGTTTTGGAATTATGAAGGAATACTAAATCAGCTATGCAGGCTCATAATCCACTATGTTTATATTCCATGTTAAGATAAATGAATGGACTTAAATACATTTGCATAATTAATATTTTTTAATTAATATTTTACACCACCATGTATATAGAACATTTGTAATTATTTGTATTATTCCAAGATGCTGTGTTTGGGAGCCCCCAAAGACTTTCACTGACACAATTGAATAGAATAACAAGTAAATATCCAGGTTGAGTAAATTGAGAAAAAAGACACAACAATGGGGTTGGTAGCTCTAATACTAGATGTAGCTAAAAAATCATTATAATTATAAACTCAATCTTTTTACAGGAAATAAGAGATATACTTATTTTCACTCCCTTGAAGCAATAAAGTGTAATTCTACCCTTTTTCTTCCTCTAAGCTTGTGTGCTCGGGAGCATCTTGGGCCCAGCGGGATGCCAGCGGTTATAGGGTGCAGGGTACAGACCTTGGCCTTGTCGAGCTGTGCCTGGGCCTGGCGCTCTGCCTCTCTGCGCACTGCCTCCTTATCCTCTTCCAGAGACACATCCGAGTCGGACGGGCGGCTGGTGTACGAGTCGGCCGAACCCTAGAACAGACAGTCACAACCACAGGGACTATTACAACTTTTTATCTGTAAAACACAAGTAAGTGTGAACAAGTCATTGGTCTTATTCTTTAAGCTGTGGAGTGCTTGGCCTGGCTCGTGCTTGACTTTGTTTGATGTTACTGACTTTCAAAATAAGCAGTTATATTTTCACAACAAACATAAAAGTCAAATGAATGATGATACAGTAAATTACAAAATGATTACAAAAATGATTGGTAGATTTTTTTGATTCAGTAATAGTTTTCAAAACCACTAGCAATCGTCGCCTGTTACTCCTTGATGAGGAGTAACAGGTGACAACAGACTTTTGGGGTAGAAATTAGGTTCCAGGAAGTGGTACATTTTAGTACTGCTGAAGATGATTATTCCATCCACAAGGGCATGATAAAACACCACTTACTAAAGTACTATTGTTGTAATGCAATACAATCCAAATATCTGTTTCTCAAATGGCCCAGTGGTCTTAACATTAAGACATTGCTCTTCAAATCCTGCTAACCCCACACTGTGGAGCAACCAAATCCTTAAACTGACCTCAATTATCAATTTTAATGTCATTAAAAATTGCTCTTTTAAATAATTTGTCTGATTCCAATAACATAAATCAATTAGTATTTGACATTTGCAGACTATCTTGTTATCTATAGTCATGTTTCGTACTGTATTGTCTGTGAAGAGAAGTGAACTAAAATGCCAAAGAACATAAAGTGTCCTTCATAAATACCATCATATCCTTGTCTCTGTGAGCCTGCACATTTATTTTGATCCTTTTATGACAAATACAGGAGGGAACACTCAAGAACAGCAAGTCCAAGTATGTATGCTTATAAATGGCAACACATAAAGGATAGAATCTCCTGTGTGCACTTATAATGCATTCTGCCATATAAAGATGCCTCATAAATAATTGCAGAGCACAAAGTAAAGCTTGTGGATGCAGTGCTTTTTAAATATACATGATAATAATGTTACATCAGAGCAGCACCCACAGCCTTTGTCAAACCAGGAGTTAATTGCAAGCCCATTGCTGTCTTTTCTTACCTGCACGGTACTATACCACCCACACCAGCGCCTTCATTCATCCCACTGCACCATAACACTGGCGTCTGAGTTAAAAATAGCCTCCTTCACCCGCTCCTGATTAGAATTACCAAAGCGTTGCACACAAAGACGAATCGTACCTCTGCCTCCTCTCCACTTATGCCGCCTGACTGATGACCCAAATGTCCCCCATATAGTAATGTTGCACAATACAACGTTATTCATGTTTATGTCAATACAAACATGCAGCATATCAATCATCATGCTCTGGTTGTCCCCCTCTCCCTGCTCTGTACCCTACTTGAATAACTCAATAACTCCATAGAGCGTTGGCATGCAGTAAACCGGATAGAGCTGTGTTTGGTATTCTGTTCAAAGAACATTGCCACATATATAAAATTATATGGAATAAAGCAATGAGCTGGAAAAAATCTGAATGTGTGACAGAAGCTTTGTAAAGGAAAAGTGTGAACATAGAAATTATTCTATCACTGAAGCAAAGACATGAGGAAGAGCACAGCCCCAGTGGGTCAGGAGGGGGTGATGTGGAGCTCAGCCCAGAATCTGACAGCTCACTGATAACAACCACCCGTGTGTGGTAATAACTGTCCAATAACCAGCCTGACCCCACCTGCAGCCTGATGGATACCCCCGTATACACACACCACAGGGCACACACTAAGTTTCACCCAGCACACAGCTGCTTACACAGGCATCGGAGTTCTTGACGCGACCTCCCTTGGCTCGTTTCAGCAGGCGGATCCAGGTGGCCTTCATCAGCCACACTGGTCATTCACCTGAGGACACTGTGGGCGCCCTCACTCCGGCTCCAGGCTCCTCTCCAGCTACAGGTACATTCAACAAAGCCACTACATCCACAGCCTCTGTGCAGTGTCACTGCTCCTACACTGACAACGCGCTCATGCCGGGAGGAACAGGCACCGCCGGAGTTCAGGCTCCTTGTTTTGCTGCAGTTACAACTAGCTCCTCTGCTACGGCTTTTGATCCTCCTGCTGCTGCTACTGCAAAAAATGGGGACTCCACAGGAGCTCTCTGCCCCGCGCATAATCTCAGCAGCGCTCTGCTCGTCCGCCCAGTCTCCTTGGTGCTCTGTCCGCTGCAGGTGCTCCGGTCTAAGAGCAGTCAAGAGGCAGCACAGTCCTTCATCTCTCTCTCCTCAGCAGCGATGTGCTCCAACAGTTGTACTACTCCAGTTCGATGAGCGTGTGCTCCTGATGTAAGCACTGCCTCAGTCAGTGCTGTGTCCCTGTGTTTCTCCTCCTCTGCCTCTCAGTCTGCCTCTCTCTCTCACCCCTCCTCCTCCTGTCACTCCCTTACTGTCTCACTGGTACCCCTCACACTCTCCATCTACTTATTGCGCCTTTGCAGTGATCACTACTGGACAGTGCCAGATCTCTGCATGATTTGAGTCATGCATTAAAAAGGCATGCAACAAAACAAGAGGTGGCTGTGAGGCAAAATTGTTTACCCAGAACAAGGTGCTCAGTCTCAATAATTATAAACAAGCCCATGTGACACAGTGTTAAGAGTGTAGCACAATTAAACGCATAAATAATCATTGTAAAACAGTTAAAGCCTGAGGTACATTTATTTTGGGGAAAATTACTTTGATCATTAAAATATGTCGCGGTTATGTCATAGTCCAACAGCCCACATTTGATGCTGCAAGGTCCATAACAGTGCTGCTTTATTGCATAGTGCTTTGCTGACGCATGAAGCTCCACAGTGTAGCCCATGGAGTGGTTGTGGTTGGTCAGAGGGCAGCAGGGAGGGGGCAGTCACTCCCAGAGGAGCACTAACTGTAGATCAAGAAATGACATGGTTAATCAGCGCTGGTTATCAAATCCAATCAATGACACGCCCCCATCTGCTGAGTCTCTTTACGAGAAGCGTGCAACGAAAAAGAACACATCTTACATGAAAGGAAGGAGGCCTGAGCTATAATGTGATTTCAGCTCATTAAGATCAATTAACCTAATGAGCACAGCGATTACCTGAACTTCAGTCTGTTCCATGGCAGACAGGCAGACAATGGAAAATTTTATTGTGCTGTTCGTGAAATGAGACAGAGAATGTTATCTTATAATCTTAGGCTATTGTTAAATTCTCCAACAGTGAGAAGCAAGCTAAAAATCAGTGCATTATTTCTACAGATATTGATGATCAGGGCCGGAATCAATACTTGTAATAAAAGACCAAGATGAGATTACTGTATCAATTTAAATTAACTAAATTGGTGCTTTTTGGCTGCTACTGTGACAAAAATACAGTGGAGTGAGAAAACATAACAAGAATAATACCACAGTTTTTTTCTGTACTTAAGTATTTGAAAGATGCCCTGTTTTTCAATTCATTCTAACTCTAATTGCATGTTGATTCTGTTGCAAATAATAATTTACTTTGGTCGGAATATCTTCAAACTACAAAACTTCTGCCATTTCAAATTGTGCCGTGTGTATATTAATGAATGTATTGCATGTGTAAAAAAAAAAAACACAAAAACATCCATATCTGATGGTCCTGGCCACTGCTCTTATTTTTGGATCGAATCCTGACTTGCCTGTTTTAGCCCGGCATGTATGGGGCACATATGGTTGTACTGTGCAGTGTGATGTGGCCCGCAGTGCTCTCAGGGCAGGGCACAGATGCTCTGAATAGGGAGCTCAGTGGAGCCCAATGGAGCCCATGGAGCTGTGAGGTGAAGCAGCACTGACACAGACATAGGGAGACAGACCAGGCCCCTGAGCACCTGCCCACTACCACCCTCTGTCACCGCACTGACTACCAGACAACAGAAACATGACACTTACTGTGGAGTGATGGCATGTGTAGTAGGACTTTAATAATTTTGTCTTTAAAGCAGACATTTAATGTTTTTTTTTTGGTACTTAGTAGTACTTATTTGGTACTTTGGTACTTATTCGGTAATAAAATTTAAGACACATAGATCATGCTTTTACATTTTGTTCATTATAAACAGCAATACTGTTCAAAAATGGACTTGATAATAGGCTTGAGGTTCAAAACTCATGAGTCCCCGCCACCTCATTGTGGCATTATATGGTAGCAAGATGCAGATTTTCATTCACATATTGTTATTTTTGAAAAAAAGCTTACATGACATCTTATAACCTTATGAGTATGACCCGGAGTCTACATTTTTGAATTATTGTATAAATACAGAGAGATAGGCATTGCGACATTGTTAATCTAAAAAAAAGCTCAAAAAGTCTATTTAGTATATAATGTCTTCTTTATGTGGTTATAAAAGCACACTATAAAAGTGGGCTTAGTAAATCCTACTCAGTAGCCACTACCTTTATTGGATGAAGAAATCTGTGAAACCTTAATCATCACACTGACTACACTCAGTAACTTGGAGACTTGTTTTTTTAGACCAAAGAGAATATGACACAATGCATGCTGTCTAAAAGTATAGACAAGCCTCTTTGACAAGGTGTTCATCAGCTGACAAGAACTAAAATAGCTTACCTTTCTTGGCCTTTCTTTTAGTGAGCATCACAGCTTAGCTTCTTTAGCTATTGACAGGCAACAGCATAGGTCCACAATATGTTAGAATATGCCAGCTTGCAAGAGGTAGGCCTATTTCATTCATTCATACAGTGGTTGTGGATTAGTGGGCTAGAATCTCCTACCTCTCCTCCCAGGAGTTTCCAAGTTAGATCTAGCTGTATTCTTATTTACGCAAGGCATAACATTTCACAATATGTTGGGGGTAAATGCCAAAGTTAAATCTGTCCACTGGACAAAATGTTGTAGGAGTGAAGATGTTTCACTACTCAGCCAAGCCACTTCTTCAGTTCTGGTGAGATTGCTGGTGGACACTGTCTTATATCTATGTGAAGAGAGGAGCTAATTGTACTGAAACTGGAAACAGCTTTTGTTCACTGTTTCTGCATAGAATATTGTTCACAATTTCCGCATAGAATATATTGGGGGGATATTGAAAGGACAATCTCTGCTTCTCCCATCGATTGGTGTGGACAGAGGTCTTCATGGTGACCTCCCTGAGCAGTGACATAGGAATCATTACATTACCACATTACAAATGACCACAGCCATTACTCCTGTAGAATAAAATGCTGCTGCTATCTGTTAGAAAGCGGTTAACAGAAAGCTCTGCATGGTCTGAAAGTACTTTTAGCTACCATAGAGGGAGGTGAGAGAGAAAATGGTGTGTCTAACAGAGCTCAGAGTTCGGCGTCGGTGAAATCATGGCAAACTATAATAATTTCTTCCTTTTTGACTGAATTTGAGTCACATTATACTCACAGCTGACCATCATGTCTTGGCCTCAGCTGCCCCTGATCTTACACTGTGCTTCTGCGTGGGGAGTGGCCATTTCTACTCCTACCCAGAGGTTTTACCTTGGCAAAAAAATGCAGCTCTATTTTCTCCTTCTGCAAAGATGATTTCTGATTGAAAATAGAGGTCAACAAATCTAGAAGTGCAAAAAAGCAAACAGGCAGTATCGTTGGTCTTGTTGCTAGGACCATGCTAAATTGTGGTATGGGTTTTATAGGAGACAAAATAACAGGGCTAAGGTGTAGCCCTCAGCTGGACTTCATCAACATCTTAGAAACACTACAGTTCATGTTCAGCCTGAGCTGTCCATCACATAGAGCTGCTGGACTCACTGAACCCTTAGAGGAGACAGGGTTATATTAGAGCGACTGACTTTTCACTGAAAACCATAGAAATTCATCAGAATTGATATAAGTCACATGATTTGGTTAATTTGCCTATGTATGCATATTAATGACTCTGTTATTGTAGGTGAGCTCTAGGCACAGATTGCTTCCATGTCCTGATCCACTTTCTGTCTTGGCTTGTACAGACTGGTACAGGCTACAGTTTTATATAGCATACACAATGCAGAGACGTGTGTGGTTTGTGGTTTTAGTCACTGCCCACTCACACAAACAGAATGAAAGATACAGACCACACTGAGTGTCTCTGCTGTGTGGTCAATGCAGCTCTCACATGTTTGAGTCCAGGCAGGTCCTCAGAGCTGTCTGCTGTGGCTCACAGGCCCAGGTTCAGACTTTGGCTTTGGTGACTCACTCTTGGCTCAAACCAAAGCCTCTTGTTTCACATCCATCTGTCCATCACTGCCTCATCACTGGGCACAACACAAAGTCAATTCAATCAGCGGTCAGCAAAGTGTCTCTTCATCAAGTGGAGACAAAGGAGGACGACATGACAGCCCGCACTGTGCCATAGTTTAAGGAGCTTTTGCAGATATTTAAACTTAAGTGAAAATGAAACATTAAGGAAGAACGAATGTGAAGAGCACAGTATTTAAAGGGGTTGGGGGTAGGGGCGCAAAGAGATTGGCCACACCATCTTCAAGGTGACACTGACAGGCCAGTGAAAAAAGTGTTTACCCAGCATTCAATGTGCCAGTGCATTAGATAAATGCATCATCCCAATGAGCAGATGAACTCTCGCCGACTGTCAATCACATGATCATGTCCCACAATGTAACTGGCAAAATGAAAACTCGATCTGATGACCAACTCTCAAGCTACATACTGGTCTTCAACAGTAAATAAATAAAAGAAACACATATAGTGTGTTGCTGCAGTCCTGAGGGTTCATATGTATAATTTACAGTTTGTCAGAGATTCTCGGTACCCAAATCTATCATTGTTGAAATTGACTGAAATTGTTTATCCTTGTTTCTTGAGAATTCCTTTGCTCTTATCCTAACCAGAGGACCAGGTCCCACAGTGGAATCGCAGCCGTGTACGGGATGATGGCCCGTCATGTGGATACAGTAATGGAAGCTGCTCCGGTCCCTTCTGGGTTGTGCTTGCATCATCAAAACTGTGGCAGTTTGCTGCTGTATGGAGCAGAATGTGGATGATTGATGACGACTGGCCAAGAGGGGAGAGGGAGCTCTAAGCAGCTCCACTGAAGCAAAACATCATTTCTTACAAATGGGACTGGGCTGGACCAAAATTATACCAGGATCATTTTATCACATGGAGAAAGTTAACAGTGACTATGGAGGAGTGTTCAGCTAAAAAGTGTTTATACATCATTTTTTTTTAAACATCTAAAAATATTTATAATAGGTTGTATTCAAGTTCTACAATTTCATTTATAACATCTGAATTATGTCATAATTTCAGATGCAGGACAAGGGCCTATTACCTCTATGAGAGATTTACTGTTTTCTTTACTTAAGAGGATCATTATGTGTGTATCATTATGAAGTTATGATCCACAAATGATGAACCTTATCATTTGTTAGATGATTGGCTCCACAAACTAACATCACATCTTTGGTGTTGAATAATAGCACCACTTTGTGAAACTATTGCAGGAAAAAAATATTATAATAGGCATGTGATGTTATGTTGTTGATGTCACATTTCCACAACCTATTACGATCATTCTGGGAAAAATTAAAAAATGTCCCAACCATAAACAGCTGACACTCCAACTAATCAAATGGATCTACAAGGGCCAGGGCTGGAATGGGTGGACTGTTGTTATGGAAAGGCTATGAGTTGCCAGTACTTTATTAATTAAGGGATTTGACTGTGCCCTGTCCAAACTAGGCCATGTAAACCATGTCACAGCTCTCAATGCACAACTTCATAGTTACTCCACAAATCAGAGAGGCAAGCTCTCCGGGCAGTCACTGAGATACAGTAGGTGTTGGCTGAAGAATGGGCTCACATAAACTCTTTCAGTTCGATGCTCAAACAATCAAACAAGTGCTTTACTTAGTGTACAGCAGAACAAACCTATGGTCAAAGAATTGGAACTGATGATTCAAGACTCCCCTAAACACAATACTACTGCATTGAGTCCACATCTTTCATATATCACACTCATCATTCCAGAACTAAATGAGTCATGTATAGCTGTAAGTGCTGAGTTTAATGTGTTAAAGTGGCCCCTTTGTTTGCTTTTAAGGCTGAGATAAACGTGCTTTGCATGAGTGCTAAGCCAAACTTTCAACAGTTTACAGTTGTATGAATTTTGCCCCATCGTTCGGAGCTCCAGAGCTAGCGTAGCATGTAGTGGTCTTTGCCAGTTCAAAATCCTCAACCAGTGAACTATACTCACAGTCTTGCTCACAATAAAGTTGAAAGTATAGAGTGTGTGTTTACGCCCCTTTAAGTCATGGACTAATAAGATCCTATCTCCTGCAGAGTTCCTCTTTGTTCAGAGAGTGAGAGAAAAGTGTGCAGGACTCACCAGATCTGAGTCCTCACTGGCGGAGTGGTACATTGTGCCCAGTCGAGGCCGGTCAGACCCTCCTCAGCTGCAGCCCATCTCCCTGCAGGAACTCCCTCCAGCCTCAACACTTCCCCTTACAAATCCCCTCGTCCGCCTCTGTCTCAGGCTCTGTCCCTGCACTCAAACTTTGAGACAAGTTCCTCTAAGCTCCAGCCCGCTTTACTCTGTGAGAGGCAGGGGAAAGGCGGACGTCTTTCCCACGCTGGGAGAAGACTCACAACGCGCAACCGTCCTCCAGCTCCAAAAACAAGCCCCCCTGCCCCCTGGCCCTGTCCCCTCCCACACACACACACACGTACACTCCGCTTGCACACACACACGCTGAGGAAGTGGAGTTTCTCGCCAGCACGGCAGGCCTGAAAATTCCAGAAAGCACCAAAAACAGCTGCAGAAGTTTTTCAAGTTTGAGCAGTGTTTAATTTGGCAACTTTACATGTGTCGTTGCACCGAAGAAGAGAGGAAGGCTACAACTCAACCTACTCCTCATCCCCACACATGCTTTTGAGAGCCAGATGGCAGGAAGTAATCATCTGCAAAACATCAACTTAAAGACATATTTGCTTTGATGACCTACAGGACAAACCAAACTTAATGGTGCACATTAAGGTACATGCAAAAGGAATGGCATAAAATAAACAAAAAACACCACGGCCATAAAATTAAAACTGTATAAAAGTATTCCACAAGCAGATGCCAGGGACTTGTCAAGGCGTTCCAAGTGCTCACCAGCTGCTATGTCTGGAGAAAGAAGTGGTTAAATCAAAGGCGCGAGACACTTTGTACTGAACTGTGATGTGCCCTGTGCTACGTCACAGAGGACAGTTAAGTTTAATGTGTTGAAGTTCAATCACAAGAGCATAAAATATTTACCACATCTAATGTGCATTTCACACCAATAATACTGCGTCTCCATCACTCTAGGAAAATGCTATATGCTACAAGCACACAGATGAATCAAGATTATCATGTTTAGCTTTTTATTACCAGCTCTTATTGTGGTATGAAAAAAAAAAAATAAATTACAGTATATTAGGCAGTCATAATTATAATCTGTTAGGTCAGACCATTTAAAGACTACACAATCATCTGCCCCACAACTGTCCTCCTATGCATTTTAGGAGTCCATATTCTTGTATACAATCAATATATTTATCGCACAGGGTGACAAGAGGTCAGGCTATAAGAAGGAGGTGAAGAAAACTAATGAAGTTGAGCCTCCAGCACAACATGATGGGTGTAATGACAACTGATGTGGTCCAGTGTGTGAATCACTAAAACAGAAATCTGACATTCAAAATTGAGTTGGGGTCTATGAAAAACATTTAATTATAAATGTAAGAAGATTAAGTGTTGTATACTAAAACATTTCAAAATTTAGTGAAGACATTTATTTTATCTGCATCACGTCTAAAAATGACAAACAGGCTTCTTTTGATGTGTGAGATGTCTGTAGAGAACTTTGTGTAGTAGTAACAGGCTTACTCCAAATCTTCACATCTGAGTATATGAAAAAGGGAAATTATAAGCTCAATTATAATTATAAAGCTCAATATAGTAAAGCTGTAGCCTATGTATGCTTATTGACATTGAAGAAGATTGAACAGTTCCTGACATCACATTTCGTTATCTGAAATGAGTATCAGTGTACTCCTCTCATGGTGATACAATAGATGGAATTAAAAGACTGGATGAATCTAATGTAATGATGGGGCGTCAGAGCAAAGTGCTGACCACAATCATCACTCCCTCTGTAAGGACTTGGACTCGGATTTGACAGATCAGTGTACTTTCTGCCAGCTCGGGGAAATCGGTGGCTGTATTGCTTTTGGCGTATCGATCAGTGCTTGCACGCAGTGACGTCAGCAGCCATTCACACTGACAGCTGCACAAAGGCCAACAAGCTCGGCTCACAAAACCAGCATACAGTAATTGGACCACAAGTAAGGATCAATACAACATTGTAACGCTGTGAGGGTTAAAGAGGGAATGACATTGACAACACCAGATTTTTTCATTAGATATGCACAATGAAGTCACCTTGTGCACAGACGGGACTGGTGAGGCACAGTGAGAGCTATCCAACAACTGAATTTTGTAGGATTTAACAACACTGTCATGTATTTCTGCTGTGAACCCTAGAATAGTAAGTCAATCAAGTTTTACCATTGGACAACAATTTAGCAAGATGGACTCAATATTGACAAAATGCAGAATGTGTTGTTTTCAGTAGTCTTCATCACAACAGCTATTGCTCATAAAAATGTGTTATGAGCATTTAGTCAACTTAAGATGGCAAGGAATGGGCCAAAACAGCACACAATTAGATCTCTGGAGGTCTGACAAAAAGGCACCTCTCAAGGCCTTTCTCTCTGCCAAGAATGCCATTAACCAAATGAAACTCTCCAACTAGACTTCAACTTCTTCTGGATAAATCTCTTGAGTTCCCTGGAAAATAGACCCATTTGAACTGTTGCCTATGAGAATATAAAGGATTAATTCAGCCTGTGAAGGGACACTGGTGCTCCGTGGTACAGTAAATCATGGGAGTGCCTGGATAGACCATTCTGGAGGATCCACATTAGTCCTTGTGGCTTTGATTCCCAACTAATGAAAGCCCCAGGGCCCGAGCCAGCATCTGACGGAGGTTACCTAGCTACAGCACATGCCCCAGGACCAGCTCTAATTACACCTACCAGAGTGAGAGCAAGAGAGACAGAGTGAGGAAGAGGAGAAAAGGAAGAAGGGATGAAGGAGGGATGAAGGTGATGTGGGCCACAGCTGTTCGGTTTTGTCCAGCTTCAGGGCTTCAACTTATTTTATTCCACTAAAGAATGTCTCTCATAAAATATACTGGAACCACTAATATAGAATTCAGTAATGTTGTGAGATTTAATCATAACAGCTATTACAATAAGCAAATTGTGAAGTAATGTCTAGGCTAGAAGCAATAGAAGAGCACAAATCCAATCAAATGCCACAAATAGCAGGATCCCAAACTAAAAACTTATTTAAAAAGAAGTTGTCAATAATTCATGCCAACTTGGGTCATTCTTGCATCCTCATGTTTTGTATTGTATTGGTTAAGCAAAACAAAAAGTAAAAATGCTTACTGCGTGTCCTTTATCAAAATTCAGATACTAATCAATAATAAAACCAGTATCAATTTAAGTATCAATGCTGAAAAAATCTTATAAACATAACAAATGTTATCTTTTTTTAACAGCTTTAGAATAATCTTGAGCTACAGAAGACATGGTAACTTAAATAAAGCTATTATTTTGTTTTGAAAATTACATTCTATGTATGTTTTTTCATCACTGTGGTATCGGTATCGAGTATCAAGCCTTTTTCTTTGTATCGAATCATATTTGAAATTTTAGTTTGAGGCAATACTATTAGAGATTTAAAAAAACATTTGTACAATCAACAAAATCAAACAAAATTCCACATTGCACATTGAAAGTTAACCACTGCTTACCCATGGTGTGAGGTGTATAGATCTCGGAGATATCGGATGCTTGTGAAGCACACCCAAAGGAATAAAAATCATGAATGCAGAGGTTGTGGACAGCTCCTGAACACAGCGACCGACTGGTGCAGCTCTGATATGGACTTGTGCAAACAGAATCACTTCACGCTCACTGGACAAATCACTACATCAGCTGTCCCACATGTCGTCATAGACAAATGCACCAGGTCACCACCACTCATCTGTCAATTCAAATGTGTGTGTGTCTATATGTGTGCCGTGCTGTTATAAAAAAGGATAGACCATCATTATTCTCAGATTACAGCATGAGGTCAGAACAGTTTGGGATAATACACACTTAAATGAGATGTCATGACATAACATTGCTGTTATAGATTTTATACATTATAGTTTTGCATAACGTGATATAAATACTGTGTGTTAAGTCATATTTATTTACCTCACACAAACCACCAGTATTTTCATGTCAAAATAAACCAAGAAATCAACCTGTATTTATGCATTATTCATAAGCTAGTCATTCCTGGTCAAACCTATTCTATATTTTACGATTGCAATGGAGGATAATAAGATCATGAAAAAGCCACAATGGCCAACAGGTTGGAAAATGGTTACAAGAAAGTAAGCAAGCCAGTAAGGGAATATACTGTATTTTCCGTACTATAAGTCACACTTTATTTCATACTTTGGCTGGGGGTGCGACTTATACTCTGATACAACTTATATGTGAAATTATCAAAATACATAATTTCACATCTTCGTTACTAAAGAAGTGGTGCTTCATCTACTTCAGGAGTTGAGTTCAGAAGTGACCCCGAGAACGAGAAATTCAATGGACGTAGTGATTTGGAGAGTAAACTTGTTAGCTTGTTTTTTATGCTTTAGTTATACGATTAACTGTTAATATCTTACGTAAACTTATCAGGCACTTATTCACTTCATTGTCTATGCTACATGTAGCTAAATTTATTGATAAATGTGTTACGTTAGCGTGCTGTACTGCTATTCAGCCTGTTGTTCTCTATTTTATTGTTATTATTATGACTTGCCTGTTCTAAGCTACATCAATAACTGCCATCCTGTCACATGTTGCCCGAGCACTACTGTACATCATTACAGTGGACACAATACCAGCCATAGGGACAGTTGATCCCCACTCTCACTTTGTAATGATTGCTTCTCTGTGTAAGGAGATTTAAATGAGCTTTAGCCTTTCAACCAATCCAGGATTTAAACTATAGTAGCAAAATATTTCATTGTAAGTCATTATAGTAAGTTATGTAAAGTTATGTAAGTTTTTAAAAACAGAAATAAAATCATTTTAATAATAACTGTATGTCAACAAGGGATTATACAAAAACATGATATGTACTTTAATCAGCTATGCAAAGAGAAAGATGACTCCATAGATTGTCTGTCACTTCTTAAAGCTGCAAAGAATCAATCATGAAATAAATTACAAACTGAATACAAAGTCCTACATTTGAACAGGGAGGATAAAAGCTGTAGCAAGCTCCAGAAAGCTGGATTGGGAAAGCTTACAATAAAAATCCAGTAATACAACTATAACATTCAATCCTATTACAGGGAATTTGATAGATGGGAAAAGCAAGTGCGCGTTTACCTTGGCCTTCTTGGACATGCTCGGCTCCCGAAACTGCCTGAGTCACCTGTGTCGCTCTCCGCTACACAGCCACTGTAATGAATTATGCAAATCCCCAGGTTTTTGTGCCGACTACCGTGACCCATGGGTGCAAGCAGCTGACGCCTGGCACAGAAACAACAGTGCTACATCTTTCCGTCAGGTCAAAAAAGAGAGTCAACGACACTATGTAAACTCGGCACAGTGCAGGACAAAGTGGAATGGTTTACAGTGGCTGGGAGATGCTATGTTGGTCAAAGGCTAAGCCATGTGGTGTCATGGTTAGCTCTCTTCAGATTCCTTTACTCAGATGGAAAGTATCAGCTTTAATTTGATCGTGTGACATCTGTTGCTCAACAATAGTAAAGCTGCGCATATAAGGAAACAGAGCTGACCACTATATGAAACATGCGACCTCCAGGAGACAGACAGGCAGGGCAGGAATAGCACCATCTGGAGTCCTAATCCTCCTGCCACTGCTGCTGCCCACGATGACCATTACAGATGTGCTCCTCGCTGTCATTAGGCTTATTGTTCAGAAGAGGAAAGGACAAACCTGGGTCAAGACATACACATGGAGCTACTGAGTCTACAAAGGACAGGACACATTTCTATAGTAGACTATGCCTTTAAACTGTCCTTTTGTCCTACTATATGATTAATATCTCTGTTTACTATTACAATTACTGAGTCAAACCAGGTGAAACAAAACTGGCATAATGTTCAGAATGTCTTCTCTGTGAATGGTGAAATTCTTATTTTTCTGTTAAGGCAAAAAGTGGTAGGATTATTCAATGTCAAAAGGCGACATTGTTTTCAATTGAAAGGACTTTTAGCAAGTTTATTGACTCTGTCCTTTACATAACAGTCAGTTTGAATATTTCTTTCATAAACACCAAATCCCCTTTAGAGTTATGTAGGCCCCTGCCCTCCATCAGAAATTATGGCATAAAAAATCTAAAATGTTGTCAGGCTCGATGTGTGGGGCACATGTTAAGAGCAAGGACCACAGTGCACAGGGCAGCAGCACATAGGCCCCATATGGGATGAGTAAAAATGGAGCAGTGCTTCCCTCCGGAGGAAAATACATGTGTAATGTTCTTATGCACAAGGTGTTAAGTCTGGTTGCAGTCACAAACAAAGAAGTCTGATTGGTCCATGCACAGAGTACACAAATTCAGAACTTGAGAACGTATTTTGAACAATTATAAGGACGTTTAAACTCAGTTGCCATAAAAACTTACTTGGTAGTAAACTCCTACTCCAGCCCCACCCCCTTTTCCCAAGTAGCTGATTTCATCCTCGCAAAGCCACTCTCACTCTAATCCCCCTGATCCGTCTGCACTGGCAAAGAATCACATATCAAAACCATATACATTCAACACCGGCATATGGGAGAAGGGCTTTGGGTTTCTGCTCCACTTATTCTTATCATTTATAATCAACATCTGGGCTCTTTTTTACTAAATCTTCATTGTTTCCTGTCTAATTCTAGTTGTTTGCCTATGATCATGGTGAGAGTTGTTGGCAACCAGTTTTCATAAAGCGAGCATGTAGTAGCTTTTTGTTATATAATAATAATAATCTCTCTTTAGAGTGGTCACTGGGCAGAGCAACAACACATTCAAATAACACTATCAAAACCACCAAACTGACTAAAGCAAGTTCGGATACACTGCTATAATGCAACAATGAAATGACATTTACCTTGAGTGGTATAAGCAAATCAATTGTTGTACCATTATTTGATTAGAGTTTTCCAGCCAGATGCCCTTCCTGACACAACCCCTTTACACCAGCACTAAAGAAAGCTCCCATTCCCATATTAGCACTTGTGGAGGCACTTGTCACACTTGCACAATGAACTTACCCAGGAGACATTTTTATTCTTGGTTTGTCTGATCATAGCGACACTTGGCCTGTAGCGTGGGCTGAGGAGCCGGGTCCTCAGTAGCTCCTATCTGTGCTGCCTGTTGCATGTGTGTCCGTGGTGAGGGGCTAACGCTGTTCGCATGGTCCGCTCATCCATGGGTCATGTGCACTCCAAACACTCTGCCAACCTGCTCTTACACAATCTGGCATCTGTCAAGTAGACCCCAGCATCATAACACACAGAGAAGTGGGTGGAGTTTAAAAGTTTCCAAAAAATAGGTCAAAAATTTTGTTAGAAATATCCTCTCTGCTTCTGACAATGCAGGCGTGATGGAGTGATTATGTATTCACGGTCTGTATGAATATGAAGCATCCACGCAGGTTTAACCCCGCCCTGCTGAGCTGCACCGGGCACCCAATCATGGAGCAGAGCCTAGTGGCCGGCTGCTCCTGTGGGTGCTGAGCTTATAGCAGGATCAACATACAGATGCTCTGGGGAGAATAGGGGACTGTCCTGTAAGTGTATTAATAATACTATGAAAGATAAATAAGAAATAAATACATTTTTCTGAACATTTGGTGGCACTGGAACTAACATGACCTGGTGTTTGTCTCAAGGGTTGTCGCGGCTCTGCCACCTGTTGTCATGGCACCTTCTTGCTAAGAGACAAGTGTTTAGAGAAATGCTCCACACAGCAGCTGATGTGTAGCCATTAAATGGTTATTAAGTGCTGCTATAGTCTGATTACTACTTGTAAATGTACCTTATATTTCAACCAAGCTAATATTAATGATATCATCCCTAATTCGGATATAATTTCTTGTAATATCATTCTATAGCCAAGTCTCTGTTTCATTGCTGCTCCATTTTTAACTGCTCATAATTAATTGTGTGCTATATCCATAAGGGCAGGCAGTCTCCTCTGGTGTGCAAGGTTGTCTGACTCCTTTGTTAATTGGCCTCAAAAAACATCTGCTCCAGTGTTGAGAGATGCTCCACTTGGCCCTTTGTGGAGAGCTGGGATGACAGCCTCTAAAGATAATATAGTTGTTTATTAACTGGAAATGTAAACATGAAACATAGTAAAATAGGGCTGGGCAATATGAGAATAACATTCTTTTTTCCTCAGATTGACCGTGGGTTTTGATTAGATTTAATTTTTTTTTTCTTTTCAAAAACAAAATACTAGCACTAGCATAGAGAATGGCTGTGATACTGCATAATCAATCGCTTCTTTCACTGTCTTTCTGTCATGAACTCACAGTTTCCAGACAAGGAGGACGCCCCTGCCCAGACCTAACTGAACCAGGCCCAGCTAATGGTATCAGGCCCGCAGCATCACTGACATCAATGTTTCCAGGCTATACTCTGGACGGACCTGCACACATATACATCACACTTTCCAGTCTCATAGTGAGATGATAGATTATGTGAAAGCAGTAAAAATGTCGTGAAAAATCCAGGATGCTCCCATGAGGCCAATTAGCTACTCACTTTCCGGAAATTTCTTTATTCTGAGAAAAAAGATGGTTGACTGGCTGCCAAAGGAAACCCTGCTCCATTCTGCTCTTTGCAGGCCCGACATTCCTCCCTGGGCGGGATTCCCAAAGCCTGGAAAAACTGGGAATTCCAGATTGATTGTGGAGATTATAACTATATAGCAGATACAGCAGACAAAATGAGCTCACACAAAGCCAATGCTTTTCTGGGAATCATTACACTCTTTATTATGAGCCATTATTTCATTTTTACTTTGTGCAACGTAGAAGAAAAAGACAAAAGAGATGCACAGTTGTACTTTTTGGAGCAGTACCTCTTTTAGTCATGTTGGCAGGGGCAAATTTGTCTCACAGATAGAAGTTACATAGTTTAAGTAGCAGCAAAGTTACAATATCTGAGAGAATTGGAAGTCAAAAGTATACAAATCAGATACTAATCAGAAGCAAGATACTCATTTGAGCAAGTATCAACACTTAACAAGTCACATTTACAGTACAGAAATAAACCATTCCTGAATAGCTTTAGATCCTCAGGTGTATCAGAACAAGTATAAGAACACAGACTAGGACTACATAGCCCATGGATCAATATGGAACCTACCTGTATGACTGAGGGATTACACAGATATAAGACCACATGGTAATATAGAACAGCAATTTAATTTAATGCTGAAAATGCCAATAATAATTGTTTTTGTTTTTTTTGTTTTTTTTAATTAATGTGGTATTGGAATCAGTATTGAGTCAATTCTTTAGTTTCAGTACTGAAGAATAGTAATCAAGTTTGAAATTTTAGTTTTGTGACAACAATCCAGATTGATGTGATATTTTCTGTCTAGTCCACAAATTTCCCAGGTTTGTGTCTTCTCTGGACTCTAGCCTCAGTGAGCTTCCTCGGATTCCTCTTTGGCTACTGCTTCATCAAGGCACTGCCAAAGGAGAGCCAGACTGCAAACCAGGGACCAGCAGGACCTTCTGTGTCCAATTAGCCTGTGCCTTTCCATGAGAGCGTCCAGCCTGCTCCGGCCTGTCACACTCACTCCCATTCAGAAGAGTTTCCGTGCTCCACATACCATCCAGGGCCCAGTTGTGTTCTGGCCCATTTCAGACGTTTAACAGCGGTTTGGAGCACTGTATTGGAAACATGTGAGGTCAGTTTCATTCATATAAAGAGTGGTATGGCATAGGACTGTCGAAAGTGTTAAAAATCAGATACTAATCAATACTAAAACTAATATCAAAACTAGAGCATGAAACACACTATTATTTTCTGTTGAAAATTGAATTCTGTTACTAAAAAAGTATGATTTGTTCTGGTCATAATTGGTATCAAGTATTGAGTCAAATCCTTAGTGTTGAAATCGAGTTTGAAATTTTTGAATTGTGGCAACACTAGTACAGAGTGACAGATGGGGTCTGCCATGACAGGCCTCACACATGCAAAACCATCATATTCATTTCATTGTAGGCTGCAATTAAAACCATCCATATGTTACCTGAGCTGGTCTGATTCATATGAGAACTCCTTATGCAAAAGGCTTATGCGCTCCAGTGGTACAACAGCTGGCCTTGCACTAATCCACTCATCAGTTAAATTAAAAGTGTACTTGATTGTAAACTAAATAATGATTGGTACCATGGCTCTGAGTGGCTGGAGTGACAGTGACTCTGCAGTATCAAGGACAAAAGTCCAGCTGTGGCAGTGAACCCTGCAATACCTGCATGTTCAGAGGTGACACTATACTGATCACATGTGTGTAATAACACTATTAACTGAAACAATATTCCTAAATACTAAAAACTGGAGTCACTCCTCTGTTGTAAAAAAACAAAAACAAAAATCAGTAATACTATAGTCAACTACAACTGCACAATTGTAAACAATGACCACCTCAACGCAGAGCTAACACTTATATTCAGACATTTGTTTCACAATCAGTTATTATTTCATCTCAGCGCCAAAGACTAGATCAAAGTGTCTTTGTGGAAAAAAAATATATTTTCAATGTTTCATCTCTCTATGTCTATTAGAATGATTATCTATACATGGCTCAGGATTAAGTCATTATTTACTGTATGTGACTGAACTCCAGCCAAGTCTAAGTGGAATATGGCCATCTAGTGGTAGAATGGACAAATTAAAGATCCCTTTGTAATGCCCCGGGACTGGATAGACTGACATTTTCTATGCTATTAAATTTGCTCCATTGCAGTCCAAACTTCATCTACTGCCATCAAGATAAAGAGCATGGAACATTCATGACATTTGATCAATATTCATTAAAACCACACATTCTTATGAGCAAAGCACATTTACACATTTGACTGGCAACTGCACATCTGCTTTGAAGGTGAACATTTAAATTCACAAACTGAACAATGATAACTACCCAAAGTGCGTAATGAAATCTAAGTCTTATTGTGTCAAGGCGCAGTAACGTGTACTGGCTACAGGACAGGAGAGAGAGAAGTCTAGCAGTCTGCATAGCATGTGAAAGCTAGAGAGGCATTTCCAGTGATGTTATGGGCTATGGGCAAAACTGGACTGAGGAGAAATAACCATACTGACATATAATAAAGTTTGACCCTGGAGAAAAGCAATACTCACATATGGAAGCTGTGCTCTACGGCGATGGCCCAGCCCACAGCACGGCATGAAGGGGACCCAGGAGGCAGCTGCAGTAGCATCCACTCAGCCTCGTTCCATAGCCCTCCCAAAATATGCAGTAACCAGGGTGGAACTTACTCAACTACTTAGAAAAAGCCTAATAACAGGAACTTGTAAGAACTCAGTGAGAGGTACCCCCGCCTCCTCTGCGTCTTTTGCCCATGTCTAGCTTGAGTCTTGGCTGGCTGGTTCTCCCTCTTCTTCGCAGTAATCTGAAGCAGCCCTCATTGGCATGGGGCTGCCAAATCCTCTGCAGTATTTCTGAGAGGTTACAGGCACATCCACTGTCTGGTATAGTCACAGTCGTACACACAAGTTGTTCCTCTGAGTGGGGAGGAAGAGGAGGAGGAGGAGGAAGAGTGGCAGCGTGTCCTTTATTGACCGCTGTCCGAAGATCTTAATGAAGAGTACACCGCCTCAGTGTTCCCCTCTACTACCACATCGTCTGACTGAAAGCTTCCTCTCCTGGACTTTTTCCCCTTTAATGTCTCCACTCTGGACTCCTCCCTATTGGCATTTATTTATTCATGCTTTTCCCCCATTTCAGCTCTCTAGTTTAATGGTTATAGATGAGACCGCAAGGGTTGTACTGAGAATTTGGGATGCACTGATCCAACATTAGTATCGAATATGAAAACAAAATTAAATCAAAAAGACTTCATTTATCCCCAAGGGGAAATTCAGATGGTAGATCTCTTCAAATCTTCATCTGATATAAGCCTCCTTACTGTCCAGTTTTATGCCAGCTGGGAAAGAGTTCTTGTGATATTCTGTCCAGGAGCTCACTGATCTCAGATATCCACTGTCTGTCTCTGTTGTTCAAAAGCTGAAATCAGGGGGTGGTCCATGTTGTTCAGTATAGCATCCATTGAGGGTCCATTGTGCAACTACCTCAACCAGAGTCTGTAAACTACTTCCTATAGTTGAACCAGCCCTCTCTATAAGTTTTTTTGAGACTGCCCCCCCTGCAGCATAAAAAAACAGACTTAGCCATTACCCCATGATAAAACATATGCAGCAGTTTGCGTACATTAAAAGACCTTAAAAAAATACATGCATATATATACACTCACCTAAAGGATTATTAGGAACACCTGTTCAATTTCTCCTTAATGCAATTATCTAATCAACCAATCACATGGCAGTTCCTTCAATGCATTTAGGGGTGTGGTCCTGGTCAAGGCAATCTCCTGAACTCCAAACTGAATGTCAGAATGGGAAAGAAAAGTGATTTAAGCAATTTTGAGCGTGGCATGGTTGTTGGTGCCAAACGGGCCGGTCTGAGTATTTCACAATCTGCTCAGTTACTGGGATTTTCACACACAACCATTTATAGGGTTTACAAAGAATGGTGTGAAAAGGGAAAAACATCCAGTATGCGGCAGTCCTGTGGGCGAAAATGCCTTGTTGATGCTAGAGGTCAGAGAAGAATGGGCCGAGTGATTCAAGCTGGTAGAAGAGCAATGCTGACTGAAATAACCACTCGTTACAACCAAGGAATGCAGCAAAGCATTTGTGAAGCCACAACACGCACAACCTTGAGGCGGATGGGCTACAACAGCAGAAGACCCCACCGGGTACCACTCATCTCCACTACAAACAGGAAAAAGAGGCTACAATTTGCACGAGCTCACCAAAATTGGACAGTTGAAGACTGGAAAATGTTGCCTGGTCTGATGAGTCTCGATTTCTGTTGAGACATTCAAATGATAGAGTCAGAATTTGGCGTAAACAGAATGAGAACATGGATCCATCATGCCTTGTTACCACTTTGCAGGCTGGTGCTGGTGGTGTAATGGTGTGGGGGATGTTTAGACACACTTTAGGTCCCTTAGTGCCAATTGGGCATTGTTTAAATGCCACAGGCTACCTGAACATTGTTTCTGACCATGTCCATCCCTTCATGACCACCATGTACCCATCCTCTGATGGCTACTTCCAGCAGGATAATGCACCATGTCATAAAGCTCGAATCATTTCAAACTGGTTTCTTGAACATGACAATGAGTTCACTGTACTACAATGGCCCCCACAGTCACCAGATCTCAACCCGATAGAGCATCTTTGGGATGTGGGAGGTTCGTGCCCTGGATTTGCATCCCACAAATCTCCATCAACTGGAAGATGCTCCTGTCAATATGGACCAACATCTCTAAAGAATGCTTTCAGCACCTTGTTGATTCAATGCCACGTAGAATTAAGACAGTTCTGAAGGCGAAAGGGGGTCAAACACCGTATTAGTATGGTGTTCCTAATAATCCTTCAGGTAAGTGTATGTGTATATATATATATATATATATATATATATATATATACACATATATATATATATAGATGCACACACACACAGTGGGGCAAAAAGGTATTTAGTCAGCCAACTGTGCAAGTTCTCTCCACTTAAAAAGATGAGGTCTGTAATTTTCATCATATGTACACTTCAAATACGAGAGACAAAATTAGGAAAAAAAAAAAATCCACAAATCACATTGTCTGATTTTTAAAGAATTTATTTGCAAATTATGGTGGAAAATAAGTATTTGGTCAATAACAAAAGTTCACCTCAAAACTTTGTTATATACCCTCTGTCATTGTTGGCAGAGAGAAGTCAAACATTTTCTGTAAGTCTCCACAAGGTTTTCACACACTGTTGCTGGTAGTTTGGCCCATTCCTCCTGCAGACCTCCTCTACAGCAGTGATGTTTTGGGGCTGTTGCTGGGCAACACGGACTTTCAACTCCCTCCAAAGATATTTTATGGGGTCAAGACCTGGAGACTGGCTAGGCCACTCCAGGACCTTGAAGTGCTTCTTAAGAAGCCACTCCTTCGTTTTCCGAGTGGTGTGTTTGGGATCATTTTCATGCTGAAAGACCCAGTCACGTTTCATCTTCAATACCCTTGCTGATGGAAGGAGGTTTTCACTCAAAATCTCATAACGCATGGCCCCATTCATTCGCTCCTTTACATGGATCAGTCGTCCTGGTCCCTATGCAGAAAAACGTCCCAAAAAAAAGTCCCAAAGCATGATTTTCCATTCTCATGCTTCACAGTAGGTATGGTGTTCTTTGGATGCAACTCGGCATTCTCCTCCAAACACGACAACTTGAGTTTTTCATCGAAAAGTTCTATTTTGGTTTCATCTGACCATATGACATTCTCACAGTCCTCTTCTGGATCATACAAATGCTCTCTAGCAAACTTCAGACGGGCCTGGACATGTACTGGCTTAAGCAGGGGGACACGTCTGACACTGCAGGATTTGAGTCCCTGGCGACATAGTGTGTTACTGATGGTGCCTTTGTTACTTTGGTCCCAGCTCTCTGCAGGTCATTCACTAGGTCCCCCCGTGTGGTTCTGGGACTTTTGCTCACTGTTGTGATCATTTTGACCCCACAGGGTGAGATCTTGCGTGGAGCCCCAGATCGAGGGAGATTATCAGTGGTCTTGTTTGTCTTCCATTTTCTAATAATTGCTCCCACAGTTGATTTCTTTACACCAAGCTGCTTACTTTTTGCCGATTCAGTTTTCCCAGCCTGGTGCAGGTTTACAACTTTGTTTCTGGTGTCCTTTGACAGCTCTTTGGTCTTGGTCATAGTGGATTTTGGAGTCTGGCTGTTTGGGGCTGTGGACATGTGTCTTTTATACTGATAACGAGTTCAAACAGGTGCCATTAATACAGTAATGAGTGGAGGACAGAGGAGCCTCTTAAAGAAGAAATTACAGGTCTGTGAGAGACAGAAATCTTGCTTGTTTGTAGGTGACCAAATACTTATTTTACTGAAGAATTTACCAATTAATTAATTAAAATTCCTACAATGATTTTCGGGATTCTTTCCCCCTTTCTGTGTCTCATAGTCGAAGAGTGCCTATGATGAAAATTAGAGGCCTCTCTCATCTTGTGAAGTGGGAGAACAAGCCGATATCCTGGTTGGACATATAATTTGATGTAAGACTGTTTTCCAGGTCTTAGCTGGCCCAGAAAATCTCATAATGTTTGAACTTTTATTTATGCAAAGTTGTTCAGTAGTTACTTGAAAGATAAATAACAGACACATAACACATTTGGATCAGTTCTGCTTTTTGATTTTTTGTTTAAAGGAAATAAATGTTGTTTTCTGTATCTGCACTGATACCAGTTCATATTAGGTATTGGCAGATGCTGTAGATTCAGAATCTGTATCGGAACTGAAAAAGTTTGGTGCAGAGGAATATACAGTCTGAGTTAATGCAGAGTGCAGCGTGGCCCTCTCCCCATGCAGTGCTTAAGTGACTAGAGAAATAGTGCTGTGACAACAAAACGGCCAATGAATACAACAAAATGTGTATGTTTTTAAACCACCACACATTGTCAGACGTAAACATGGCTTTGAACAATAACACAATTTTAGATTGTTAAAATAGTTTATTATTAAAAGCTGCTGCGTGTTAGGGAGCACAATCACAGAACTCTGACACGTCTTTAAATTGTTAAATCTCTTCTTCTCACATGGTTCATTTCTAGTTATATGTTAGTCATTATCCTTACAGTAGATGGCATAAACAATAGTTTTATGCTGTGTGTGGCCAGCTTAGCGCATATATGTAATATTTCCAGTTATGGCAGAGGCCGACAGAACTGCAGCACTAAAGTTTGTCACTGCTAAAGCTTCTCTCCTTATGGGAATATTTCACCAACCAACTGAAATGTTCCTGAAATGATGGAGCGTCATCATTAACCATCAAGCTGTGCATCCGACAGAGAGAATCCTATTATTCAGCTGTGAACGTTTCTATCCATCACAAGCCCCTTAAGGAAAGATCATTACTCAGCCTCACTACTCAGAGGAACACTGCAGGGAAGACATCAGCCGCTCACATTGTCAGAAGCACTTTGTCTTCTGAGAGAAGAAACATCTCACTTAAACATCTACAGGAGACACAAGACTTCCACTTGTTATTGAGTCAAAACACAAGGACAAAACGAAGGGTCTTTGTCATGCATTCACTATATGTAGTACACAAAATGGTACAAAATAATCCATCCGATGCACAGTAGTGCATATAATCACAGGTGGCTTACTATAGCCACCAAACATCCAAATAAAATTTCACAAAACTTCAGTAAGGATTTTTTTGATGGACAGTTATCAGCTGCATGCTATATTTGTTTATTTTCACATTGACAGCATGAACATAGTGGTCTACGTCTGTTGTCATCCTACATAGGGGAGAAGTTCATCAGGTAATGTTTAGTTTAGTGAACTGTTGCCAGCTTTCTGTTATAATAGCCTATTTCCGGGCTGTTTTTTGCTTTGAAATTCTGAGTTGAAAAAGATTGAAGGTAAATATTGCCACTTCTTGCCAACTGAGAGGCATCTAACCCTTGAGGAGTTTGGAGAGCAAGGATACTATTTTTTACTTTAGGTACATAGATATTATTGGATGGGGGGAGGTCAGGGTGAGCTGGGGATCACAGATTATGAGAATATACAGTATAATAAAACTAACATATTCCTGTTTAATGCCCCTGCGCAGATCTGCAAACTGCTTCACGCAAGATAAGATAATCTCCGAGTTTATCCTACCTATCATTGACTACTCTGACATAGTTTATCACAACACCTATAATATACATCTTAAATCATTAAATTTATTGTTCAACATATTATGTAGATTCAACTTAAAATGCCCATATAGAACTCATCCCTATGAATTATATGAACAGCTTAACTGGTTGCAGCCTGAAAAACAACGCTACCACAGGTTTCAATTTATTTTTAAACGTATTTATTTTGACTTTGCATCATATCTGAAATGTTTTCTTGCCCAGTCTACTATAATGTATTCTCTTCGACACTCTCAGTATCTAACATTTACTGTACCTCCCATTCGTAAAGAGGCAGGACGCAGGTCCTTTTGCTTTAAGGCTCCCTCAGAGTGGAACAATCGGCCTCCATCATTGAGGTATCTTGACACCTGAAAAGTGTCACTGTTGTTGAGTCTATTAACACTGTGTTTATGTTTATGACTAAATAAGATGGACCAATGGGCAATAGGGAGGGATGTGAGCAAAATTGTTATGAAAATGCATACAGCCTATTTGGACTGACCAGTGACTGAATAACTGTTAATAATGATGTCTATAAAAACATTATTTTGGAACAATTATACTGTAAAAAGCAAGATAAGTTGCATTTACACCACCCCTTATGTGACTGCATTCATACAAGGTCTACACATTGTATATGCCATAACGTAGCCACTAGATGGCAACAAATACTAAAACTACAGCCAGATTGAATCTCTCTTGAATCTTATGTGCAGGCCACAACTCTGCACTTTGTGCTCAAATATGAACCACATCCCACTGGAAAACCCTGGCATACATTTTTGGAGTTCACACAAAGGTCTTGTGGGTAACTGCAGATTTACAGTGGCCTGGACACGGTGCGACTCCAGCTCTAACCACAACATGTCATTGGTCTGAGCTACATCAGATACATGCCCAGATCTGATATCTTTAATGAGCTCTTTGCGTCAACCCTCTTCTCCACTAACTAAAGAAAAAAAAAATCAGAGGGACCATGAGAAGGAAAAATGTCTGCAATCAAGTGGAGAATTAGAGCGGGTTTCCTTCCACTCACCGCACCCTTCAGGACTTCAATCACACAAGGCATTCTCATCAGCTCAATGCACGACTTCGACATGTTATATAATACAAAAAAAAGATAAAGTATGGACATTTAAACAGACTGAAGAAGGCAAGTGGGAGTGCAATCATTTACATCTAAATAGCAAATGTGGGAGGCAGTGAAGAACTGGGCCAATGTGTGGTCATAATAACTTTTTCCACCTAAAATTAACTTTTGTTCATCTAAAACTGCACTTGTTAAATGACTATTGCTATAAATGCACTGTAATATTGGCTACTTTTACTACTATTAAAACTACTGTTACAAGTAGAAGAATAACCTAATATAGTACACCTAGGAGCTGTTTCAAATCTGTACGACTACTACTGTAAGTACTACTAATGTTATTATTAAGTATTAAGTACCACTACTGTACTTATTATGACTCTTTTGGTTTTACCTTGTACTTTACAAGACTTGCCTTCTTCATCTGCTTGCTCTATTCTGTTCACTCACTATGAAGCACTGTCTTTCTTAATTCTGTTTTTAGCAATGCACTATATTAAGAAGTGTATTATTATTCACGGTCATGGGGGCTTGGATGGTTTCCCAGGATGCACCAGACACAGGACAGACTCTTGCAGTCTGGACAGGTCTAAAAACCATCACTCTTTTTTACACTTAGGGGATAAGAAAAATCAACACTTAAAGAAACAAAGCCAGATGCTACAGCTGCTAGTAATTACATCTGCAGGTCAAATGAACAGTTTCCAAATCTAAGCATCATTTTAGTCTAAAATACCTACTTCCCAGGCTTTCATAATTTAGGAAGGAAGTAATCTCATAGCTAGTTTCTTCTATTTCGCTGATGGTATAAGGAAGTGATATGATAGTATCTGTATAAGGCATCACAACTCTACATTATGTTGCAGTCAAAATGTTCCCTTGGAAACATTTAGTGGAGCTGCTATAATTTTTCCACGCCACATGTAAAGTCTCCATTTTACATGATTTTAAAACCATGCTGATTCACTACAATGCACTGATGTCAATATGTACTTAGTAGTATCCAGAGATGGAAGTACTGAATTACATTTACTCAAGAACATTTACTAAAACTGTACTTTGCAGAATAGTCCTTAGAAATTATACTTTTAGTTCTAGTAGAGTATTATATTTTACAGTGAAACAGTACTCGTACTTGAGTAAAAGTTTTGGTTATTCTTCCCACTCTGAGTCTAAGAGTCAAAAACTTAATGGGACAACAGTCAATTATTTCAACATTTGTTTCTTTCTGAAGATATTGCTTATATAAGAATATAAGAAATGCTTTAATTGTCTAAATAAGAACTAAAATTGTACAGATTCAGATATTTCAAGGCAGTTATAATACAATTTGAGGGCACTCAAAACTATACATTTTAATAACTCACTACATGATATAAAATGAATGCTTCACCTGGTCATGTTTTTTCTTCTATCAGTAAAACACGCTTCAGTGCTCCCATGGCAGTGCAGTTTATCCTCCCCCATACACTTTCTCAGGCCACAGCTCCCAGTAACATGCCAGCCTACACACTCTGCCCTTTGCCTTCTCCTCCTATGAACCGCCGCAACTCTTCTTCCAGGATTGAGATACACAGAAGAAGCATATTCAGTAATAAAAAATATTATTATTATTATTTTACCTAAACAGCATTCTTTGCAACCTGAGTAATTTAAATGAGTACATGAATAGATCTAAGACAAAAAGGAAAAACAAACATGCAAAGATGTTTTTACAATGCCTTAAAAGTGTCACTCCATGAAGAATGAGATCAGATAAATAATGAGCAGAGCAGGGTTAGTTCTGCGTCAGAGTTTCCCGGCTTTCTATTACCTCTGCTATTTAAAATGCTGCGCTTACAGGAGATGACAGCCTCTGTGACTTACGGAATTTGGGGAAGTGATGGATTAAATTTAAGCGATAATACAATTGTAAACAGTGTCATTAAATAAACACAGAAGTTACTGGAAAGGACTATTTTCTGCGCACATATCTAACCAAGATATTTAACTGTTCTCAACACATTAAAACACATTTTTGTTTTGTACTCCACTTCAAAGTTCTGATTTCCATTTTGCTAAACTTTTTGCTGAAAGACCCAACTGTGGGAACGCACATAGACTCCCAAGGGTGCTCGGCATATGGCTGTAAATTCATGCTGTTTTGAACAAACTTAAAACAGGAAAAGTTACTAGTTTGGCCTTGAGAGATGCTCTGATCCACTCCAGCCTAGTGCCTCTGTGCCAAAGACAAGATCTGTGCCTCCTCCTAAAAAGGCAGAAACATTTAGGAACGGCTTGAGATCCTTCTGCAGGTTGGCTCAACAAAGAACAGACGCTGCAAATCCTCTAAGCTCTCTCCAACCAAAAAGCTTTAACATTTTGTCCCCGGAAATGTTTACAATCTCCTCCCTGATGGATGATGATGACCAAAGCCGGCCTCGTGCACCATATACTAAGCATTATATGAAGGAGTAGCCTGCCAGTTATAAGTCCTTACCTGGCGAACAAGGCTGTTGGTGGTTGTATCAGAGGAAGTGCTGCCATCTGAACCTTTAAGTCGACCCTTTCTCCGTGCTCCATTGCCCTGGGTCTGTAATGGTCAAAACAATTATGTCATAAGATACTCATACACATTAAAGGTTACACAGCAATAATATAATACAAAAATACTTTTAATAATGAAAGTACTATGTTGTTTTGTTTTTTTCAATTGTACAAATATGCATACAGATTTTTTTTAAAATAAAGTTAAGTTAATACATTTTTTTTTAACTAATCAGCAACAAGAACTGAGAACTGAGCGTTAGCATGCTAATTACATGTATGAGGCTAACGTTTAACTATTTATGTCGTGAGTAAAGGGTGTTGTTTATTAATATCATAGTTTTTTAATGGCTTACGTGAAACAGCGCCTGGTCCACAGAGTCCATGTGTTTGTCCAAAGGTGGTGAGCTCGTCTCACCGTTGAATGGAAGCGAACACGTGCGCCACGCTGAGTCTCATCCTCATCTTAGTTTCGCTAATTAAAATCTTAACTTTATCTTTTCTTTGCTGTCTGAACCTACCTCTCTGCTGTTCACGCCAAACTTCCTCCAGTACGGGACAGGAGAGCGGACTAGTCGGTGCGTAAAGATGCAGTTTTGTGGTGAGGTTTGATGATGTTGATGATGTGGATTTTCAAGTATAGTATCACCGAGCATCAGCCACTTGAGCTGTTGCTCTGCCCTCCTACCCACGTTCGCCCCCAGCAAACGCCAACACGCTCATTATATCATGATATGTCCAACATATGAGCTACATTCTCAGGGCGATGGCTTGATAACGATTTTTTTTGTATTATATTGAACAAATTTTAAGTTTTATAGACAACTTCAACACGAAACTGAAGCCATTATTAACAGACCTATTCACTGGGTCTGCTCCCATTTTGAACAATAATGGCAAAGAATAACAGTATTCCCATTTAGAATAAGTAGAAAACACATCGGCTTTGGCAGAAATATGTGGGTTTATGACTTATAAAGAAAGTGATAATACAACTTTTTTTTTAATTCCATTTTAGTTTTATGATAGGCTATTGCTTACTGCCCTCTTGTGGTTGTATCATAAATGACAACTTGTTAGGTTGCTATAGCAACAGTAAAGCGCCATTATCAGAATAAAAGGGACTACAACATAATATAAATTGTTATAAAGCGTATTTATATTTCACTGCCTAAATGTAATTATTCTAACCTATTATATGTTTTTATGTTCTTACAGCTTGTTAGATCAAATTAATCAATAGATAAGCACTTAGTAACAGTAGCATGCTCGTGTGTAGCTGGCATGTTTGTGTTCTGGTCCTGACTCAGATTTCTGATCGTTCTCTGCTGAGCTAGTCTTCACCCCACAGCAGTCCAGATAAGATGCTCTTCCTCTCTGTACTCTGGAAACAGGTTTCATAAGCCACATATCTTTGATACACAAGAGCAGGTGTTAAAATCAAGAGACAAGGAAATGCTTTGCATCCCCCCGACACTGTGAAAATTTACATATTTTGCTGAAATAAGCAAAACATCAGCCAACTTCCTGCTATTGTTTGAACCTTTCCCTGGAAGTAAATGTGTCAGCTTTTTTGGCTATGATTGTCAATAGCTTATCTCTTTTCAGTTTTGACATGGATCAAATAATGATACAGTAAGCTTTGACTAAAACGAATCATGTTTTTCCATTGTATTTTATTACAGCTATAATTCCATCTTCACACACTGAAAGTAATAGTCTGTATTGTGATATTCCTCTGTCAGTGGGCCCGCTCTGGCCAGCAGAGAGTGTGTGGGCAGTGGCTGCTGAGGCTCAGTCTTGCACAGTGAGCATTAGTCATCCAGGTTGGTGGATGAACACAACAGCCCAGGTGGGTGGAAGTGCCCTCATATTGGATCACACAGAGGGCCAAAACAAATAACAATGACACAGAGGTGAGAAACTGCCAAGAAGAAACATCTTATATAAAAAAAAAAAAAAGTTTAAAGCAGCTTATGCCTAACAAAGCTTCTGATTAGGCTGCTCAAACTTAGAGACATAAAACTGGTCTATTGCCGCTTTAACGGGACAGTATTATTGATATCATTGCTATTATTTGAACAAATTATATCTTATACTACACACACACACTTTCCACAGAAAACTTGTCTATTTGTCTATTTGGTATGACATATCATGAGTATAAAATACAATATATAAAAAGATACAATTTACATGCTTCTGTGATTTCTAAAAACACGAGAGCTTATGTACATTTAATTTCACTTTACTTGCATAACAGGGACTTACTGTGATAAATATGTTATATGAAAGTATATTGTTTACAGTCTGAGTTCATGTTCAAAGAATGCCAGCAGTAAGAGGCAGGCCCAGCCCATCAGGAGTCCAAGGTTCTGCAGAAAAAACATGAGGCAGGGCCGATTGGTCTTCACACGACTCATCTCCGGGAGCTGGCCAAAAAAAACAAGCTAGATATCACCATGGCATTGTAAACAACAACAAATTAGATATGGTTAATATAAAAAAGTGGCATAAAATAGTGATTACAAACTTGTTATTTGTTCATTCCACATTCTATGTTAGAATTATATCCTTTATAAAGGCACTTGAGTATGATTATCCTGATCATATATATTTGAAACTGGTTTATTTAAGTAATAAAAGACCAAAAAATCAAGTGATGTGAGTAGAAATAGACCTGATCAGATTGTATTTCTTACCATTTCTACCAGGGAGAGGTAGAGGAAGATCCCAGCTGTCACACTGAATATCCACTGCTGCACCTGGGCCTCTGCAGCCACAAACAGTCCAATGTAGAGGCCCATGAAGGCAGTGAGGGCGCTTAGGAAGTTCATGAGCACGGCAGTCTTCACAGGTAGGCCTGAGTTTAGCAGCACTGCAAAGTCTCCTGGAAACATGTATAAATATGTTAATAAGATAAGCCCGAAGTTTGTTTTTTTTTTTTTTTTTTTATCTAAATTTATCTAAATGTACTGGAGTAGCATTAAACATATTAGTGGTAGGATTAGATGTAGTTTCAGAAGAAGGGATGCACCTATACTGGTTTGGGAATCAGTTCTGATCAAGAAAAAAAGTGCTTGGTTGAAAATTGGTTACTGAATTATTATTTATTATTAGCTCAGTTGGGCTTCAGTTGATATGAGGTATCAGAAACCAAAAAAGTGCCTGTCAGTGCATCTCATCACAGAAGTACAGGTTTTGTTGTAATAGAAGCATAGATAACATCTTTTTTTTTTTCAAGTAAAACTTTCACTTAGTTTGTTGTTAATGTACAGTAGATGGCCCACAGTAAGATTAGAACTAGTCTTATTAATTGTTGTGGGCCTTAAGTTCTTGTTATTGTTAGTATTTTTCTATTATGTTTCATGTGTCCTGCTGACTGTCCTCTTTCCCAACCATGAAATCCTGGCTGTGTGAGCCCTTGTTGGTGATTGGAGGGCTGATTCTCCACGTGGCCAATCCTGTAGCTCACTTGCAGTTGCCACTCCCGACTTAAGAAGATTCAGTGCACCTGTTCAGGGCTGCTGGCCTGTGTGTCACCGGTATACCGTTTTGTATGTGTCTCTTTTGTTACGCTGCTAATGTAGAAGTGACTTTGTTTTGAGACACTTTTGTTGCCGTTGCTGCAGTAGTTAATGCTAGATTGTAGGACACTATTATTTCACAGCTATAGTAGATCTTCTTGACTACTTATGTGGAGTACTTTTTCCATTTTGAGCTGGACTGCTCACCCATCTCATGTGGTATCTCATGACACAGGATAGCCACTGTGGTCGCCATGCCAGTCTCTGCCGATAAAGAGAAGGCGGCCCCGATAACCAGGCCATCAGCAAAGTTATGAAGGCTGTCTCCCACAATTACCATCACGGCCAGCAGAGGAACGCCTTGTCCTGAAAACACAAAGGGAGTCTGTGCTCAAGCCCAAAGTGTGGCCACCAATTAGGAAGAACCCACACAATCAAAACTACAGTGATGAGTCTGGTCCATATGTGCAAATACTATACATACAAACTACACATATGTATCTAAGTAAAAATTGCGCTTAAGCCACAGACAAGCGGCACAGTTCCTAAGTCCCACTAGAAAAAAAAAAAATGTGTGTGTGTTGTAGTAGCAGTAGTAGTAAAGTGCTGTACTTAAGTACAAATTTTATGTATCTGTATTTTAAATTGGTTACTTTTTACTTTTACTTCACTACATTTGCGAGCAGGCATCTGTACTTTTTACTTTTTGAACAAGACTGAAAAGTAAAAAGTATTTATTATTGTTTGAGACCTGCTGAAAAGGCAAGTACGGTAGGTTTATTTTGAACATGTTAATAATTTGAGCAAAAAAAAAAAAAAATACAAATAAAGACAGAAAAACTATTGATTTAATTGTTTCTGTAGAAAGCTCCATGTCACTACATCTGAAGCTTTATTAGATTAAAATCTGCCAAAATACTTTTACTGTTTACTCTTTAAGTACATTTTTAAATGGGTACTTTGATACTTTTACTTAAGTACATTTTTTCATGAGATACTTTTACTTGCCCTGATATCTGTACTTTTACTTAAGTAACAAAAATGTGGTATACACCACTGTGTTATACCAGATGTGGCACTCATGCCATAGTTTGAGAACAACTCACTTTGTTTTGGATGGTTCCTCATGTTTGTGTGCTCCGGGGACATTTCAGCACAATCCAATTCATCCACAGGGCCCTGCAAGACAATATTATAAATATACAGAATCATACACAACGAGGAACAAACCCAGCTAAGTATTTATGGGCTGCTCCTCTGCTTGGGTTGGACATTTGCCATTATGTACAAAATGTGCTCAAGTGCCAGCACCATTTGCCGCAAGCAAAGAGCACTTTCTGAATGATGCAGTACTTTTCCAACAGCCTACATGCTCTGTTCTGTACCACCTCCTACACCAGTGATCATTCCCTGTTATGTAAGAGATATTATCATTATTATTATTATTATTATTATTATCATTATTATTATTGTTCAACTTCAACTTATTTCATTTAAAACAACAAACAGTTTTTATCACTAAACTAGCTAACCACTTGTTTGCATGTAGGTCAACACAAGTCTTGGAGAGGCTCACCAACTGTATAGTGGAGATGGACTTGCCCCTCTGAGACTGACTATTGCATTTGAGCTCCAAAGGAAGTCCATGACTCTGCTCCGGAAAAAGTAAAATATTTAGGTAAGGAGCTTTGAAAATAAACTGTAAAAAAAATGATGACACTAAAATGGACTTAACTAAAGAAAAAACAAGAAATGTTACTTACATGAGGATGAGATGGAGCCACAAATGCAAATATCTTTTCAAGGAGGAAAAAAGCATAGATTCCAGCTATCATGCCCAAAAGTTTCCAGAGATGGTCCTTTCCTTCAGCATGAATTCCTTCATTAATGTGATCGTGTTCGTGAAGACCGAGGATCTGTAGAAGTCATGTTAGTATACAAGCTTGATGAATAGACATACTATTGTCTTACACCTGTGGGATGAGGTGAAGCAGTGCATCCCCAGACAGGGTCCCCACTGCCAGGCCAACAAACAGCTGGAGGATCAGGGTGTATGTCTCCTGACAGGAGTGAAAGAAAATCAGGCAGGTGCCAAGCATAGAACCAAGAGTGATGAGCAAGACTGCAATTGTACTGTAGCCATATTCTGCAGAAAAGACAAATACATGATAAGATATTTTAATATGGTACTGCTGTTTGCATGAATTGTATTACTCGTTTTATACTGTATATGGCATTGCAAATTCATTTACATATGTTTATCAGTCCACCATGACAAAGATATTTACAGCCAAACACATTAAGATGACTAATTTTAACTTGACTTTATTTTGCATACTTGTGTTGAATAATAGTTGAACAGAATAGAATATGTAATTATTGCATAACAAAGTACACACTCATATCTCAACCTCTTGGGCGAAGTAGCAGGGAATCATAATGAGTAAAAATGTCTCACTCTCCAAAGCAGTGGGCTGAGGTCCTCTTGTGTTTGACTTGGTAGACTCACAAGCATTGCCTAGCAACTGCTGAATGATGGCAGGGCAAATTTGTCTGAAGTGGTCCTTGGAAATTGGCAAATAAGGATCCAGAGCAAAAATATCCACCAACTGATTGGCAGAAAAACAGACCTGAGACAAACCAAGAACATAGTTATAGATAAGGGCATATAGAAGTATGTGTAAAGTCTCCCCAAAGTTCCACCTGGGCCCAGTCACTGGTAGTTGCTTTATTCTCCTCGTCACGGACACCCTCACCGAACTGATGCTCTTTTTGTGTATTTCTAGTGATGCTCCGCCTCTTTCTGCTGTGATGGTGTGCTATATCTTCATGGCCCACTCCCAACTGATGAAGCAACTCTTCTAAATCTAAACAGAACAAAATGTCAGTAAGGAGGCATATCATAGTAAAATATATACATTATTTTACTCCCTTGTTACTTATTTCTACTATTACTTAAAACATGCCATTTAGGTGTTCCTTAGCAATGTTCTGAGTAATATGGTGTAACTTAGTTAGGGCTTGCTTTATGGCACAGGAGACCTTTTAAATCTTTGCTTGGGAATTAATTTACAACTGTTTTTTACTGCTAGCTGTTAAACTCACCAAATAGCTGGAGATTGCTTGTGCAGTTTAAAGATTCGAAGATGTAGTCTGTGAAGAAAGTTGGAGAGGGGAGATTTCTTTGTTGGAAACAGTGTCCCAACAGTATGTGACTGATGATGGCTGCAGACAGTTTAGGCACAGTGTACATGTCGGCACCAGGATCTTCTTCAACATCAATTTTCCTGAGAAGATGAGCTGCATCAACACACTAAAGAAGCACATAGATAAGCAGCTGCTAGCATACAGGCAGATCCAATTGCATGTATTTCTTACTTGCATATCAGATTCTTGGTGCACTGGGTGGTAATGTCTGTTGATAAGCTGTAGAATGCTTCCAGTTTCATTGAATGATAAAAAGAGATTGTCCTCTGCGGGGTGCAGGTTAGCAAGGGCCAACAGATAAAACTGATAATTCTCAGAAGATGATGAAGGTGAGGAGGATGTGAGAGAGGAAGCCATATTTGGCATGCACAAGTCTTGTAAGTTAATGATATAGTAAACCAACACTGTAGAAATCTTCTGATAGTCCTCTTCAGTGAGGAAGGGGCTTCTGTTATTGTCCAGGACAGAGAGAGCTGTGTCTGGAGTCAGGCACTACAATGACAAGAATGCAGAGGAATGATTATGAAATAAAGACAGAATTTTAGTTTATGTCTTAAAACTGACAACAAAAATGAACAGTTATGATGAATAGCGAGTAAAAGGGATGGGACAAGACATCAGGTCACAGGAGCTTGTGATGGAAATTTATGTATATTCATGTTGTGAAGAAAATGTTCTTATCTTGTCTCTGTGTAAATGGATTTGATTTGTGTCTCTGTCAGAGACCCAGGCCAGACATTAACATGTGTAAAGTGGATTAACACATGACAGATGTGAACAGATGTAACCCTGCTTTTGTAATGTATAATGTTTGTCATTCTGGTATAAATATTCAGAGCGCTGAGACTCTGAGAGAGACTCTGAGAGAGACTCTGAGAGAGACTCTGAGAGAGACTCTGAGAGAGACTCTGAGAGAGACTCTGGGAGGGACTATGGAGAGACTTGCTTGGGATGCCGGAAGGCTGCCTGTTTGTGGCCAGGGCAGCCCTAGGCCCTGTTCTCTGTTGTGACAAAGAATAAACCTTTTTGCATTTGATCACTTACCAGGGTGGTAAATGGATTATTATTCATCAAAATAGATAACCTTATACCTAACCTAGATTCCTTAACAATTTCATAAGATAAAATTTGTGAGATTTTGGCAGGAAACAAAACAGGGTTAAGCACCGGTGAGCTATGTCTCTTTCAGAAGCTGTAGTTAAAAAAGGAGTTCTAAAATGACAACAAAAAAGCATAGTGAAAATTGTGTGTCCAAATTCAGAAACAGAATCCTGTAGTTTATATAAATGATGTAAAAAGCTGGTCTTTTCTTGTTCTTATGTTCCCAATCTTGTTTTATGGGAATTGTGTCTCATCTCATTCCAGGCTGGTATTGCTCTGAGTAGGAAGAGTCTAAGAAGCGTTTATGGTTAGTAATGTTGGTATATTTATCATTTGGATAGGTTGATACTGAACTGGATGCCCATATGGGGTCTTCAGGGTTCAGCTTGGTAAAGGTCGACTTTCTGTACTTACTATGTTGTGTGTCAGAAAAAAAAAAGCCTGTTATTGTGGAACTGTGGTGGATCCGGACACTCGCCCAATTAGACCCACACTCTAAAATAAAAAAGAACTACTCCATCTTAGTGTTTAGATTCATGGACAGCAAGTGGAAAGTTTGAGAGTAAATATACAGTATAATCCCATTGTTCTACCACCTGCGCCTGCGTCACACTCTTTTGGAAAGTAGCTCTAAACTCCTCTGCTGTAGATGCCTAAAGCTACTCAACGTGAATGCCCCATGGAGGCAAATACTTAAGCCCTCACGTTCACCCACATTCCTACCATAACAAGTACATTTTCCTGGAATAAACAGGCCAGTATATACAATGTAACTTACATAACAATAAGTTAATTGCTAACAAGTACAATTGTCATTATTTAAGGGGCTCAGAAGAGTAATAGGGTCTCATAGCTGATCTCTATTGATCTTGTGGTCTTACCTTTCCACAGATGTCGTGTGAGGTGTCAAACTGCTCCTCACAGTGCACCGCCTGCAGTACTCGGTTGATCAGGAGTCCAATATGGCGTCTCTGGAGTCTGGGCTGGCCCTCTGCCGCCTGCACACCCAGAGCCTGCAGCACATCCTCAAAGTACCTGTACTCATGGCCTCCAGTCTCCACAGCACTCATCAGTAGCAGCACCAGCAGCAGGGGAGAGCTGGACCTCCAGTGCATGTTAACTGCCTCCTATTCACTTTCTTGGAGACTGAAATAATATAAGTAAATGGATGACGAAGCTGTGGAGTTGTGTTCTCTGAGGGAACACGTATGAATAAGCCCGCCTGGTTCAATATAGCACCAGGGGCTGGACACAACACTCCAGCTCAAACTACCCTTAACATGCCGAATGGGCAGCCTGAGCCCGGGCCCCTCGCACAACAAAAGGATTAGTGCAGCAAAGTGGGAGAGGGCAGGGGCATGCAGCGAGATAAGGGCATGATTGGGGAGTGAAATAATTAGAATTGAAGAACTACTGTTCCAATGAGACCAGTGAGAATTGCTACTGTTGGCTGTTCAAATTATATATTTAAAAATGAAAACTAATATTAAACAAGCTTCATGTTTCCTTAGCATCAGGTGTTCAGAAGGACTATAGTCATTTTAATATAGATAAAACATTTAATGCTTTTTATTCTAAGTGAGTCATCAAAGATCAGATGCACAAAGCAGTAAATTCCTCCATCCGCCCACACTGTTCGCCCTGCAGGTCAACCCACCCGATCATAGCTGCACAAACATGTTTCATATTCTCAATGCTACGCGATACATGAGCGACGTCAATAAGCCAATAAAACTGTAAACCGGCTAATATCTACCTGCAGCGTTGTCTCCTGTGCTCACTCCGGGTTGCCTGGTCACACTGCTTATCCAGGAGCTGTTATGGGTAGAACTCCTGTGTTTTGGTTAAGACCCTCTTATGGCAAGTAAGAAATGAGTAAGCTCCTGAAGGATTAGCAGCGACAGCCTCAGAGGGCTGCGGTTTCCATGGAGAATTCTGCCTCATTTTCAACAGTGATGTGATGAGAGGCGGGGGGCATTTACTGCTGGAGGTAACTAATAATTGTAGTTACTGTAGTTTTTATAATGGATAATTTATGGAGAAATCTTTAAATTAAAAAGTGTATCTAGATGCAATGATTATTTCACATATTAATTATTGTATATCTTGTTGGTCTCAAGCATGTGAGACAACAACAAAACCTTTAAAGTCCTAGAAACTAGCTTCAGCTATAATCTTTAATAAGTATCTTTAATGTTTTTGCACATTGTCCCTGTCAAAGAAACTAATAAAGTAAAGTAAATTCAACATATACAGTATTCCTTTTCAGTATGTTTATATTCTAACACATACAATACATGAAATAACAAAAATAGTACATCAAAACATTTTTATTAAACCATTATTTACAACAAGGCACAAATAGGCTATTATTATTGTTCATGATCATAGTTAATTTTTCAATTAAAAAATCCCATACTCATTTAACTAATCATATTGTGTAATGATTATATATTGGATGCAAAATTGTGATTTTGGCCATCAGTTAGAGTAACCACTGCAATCAGTGGGTAATAGATACACTTCATTCCTTTGCTAAGTGTTCTTGACGCAACAACATAGCAGGTGTAAAATGTGTGTCTATGCTTGTTCATTCTGTTCTATATTAGCCACCAGGCCCTTAGTGTCCACTGGAGCACGGATGGGATTGTTGAAATAAAGTTTGTTGTCGAAGTGGCTCTCTCCCAGGACGGCGGGCATGGGTATCCTTCTCCGGAAAAGGAGAAAGCCTCCAAGTCCTGCTACAGCGATTACAACCAGGACCACAGCCACTGTGATGCCTGCTGAGCTGTGTGTCTCCTCCTTTACCACATGGGCTAAAAAGAAACATTCAGGTAGTAACACACTCACCAGTAACCAACCATCTAAGTACTTCTGAACATCTGAACTCATGAGAGGACTTACCAACAGATGGAGGTTTCTCAGTGGGAATAATAACTGAAAAATAGTACACGTAACATAAATAGTTATTTTTTACTGTTTTATATGGAGGTTCAAATTTGGTGCGTCTTACTTTTGGGTGTTTTGCAGATGTAGGATCTGTATCTGATGCAGCTGGTTGTGCTCCACTGTCCAGTTTCAGAGTTGATTTCAACACATTGCTCTTTAGAAGGCATCCCAGGCTTCCAGTTAGTGTAATCCATTACTGTGTTATCAATCCACATCCACCTACCTGCCACAAGCACAAACATATCTCAAAACAGCTCTATGTAAGACCATTATTGCAAAGAAGCAGAGGTAACTATCCAGCCTTTAATCATATTCTCATGATAAAACTATAAATAATATATAATAATGCGCAACATTTGAACTTACTTGTGAATAAGTAACAGGATACATTCATATTTGATATATTAATGGGACTCAGTATACGACCACCACCAGCACTCACCAGATTAAACTAGGCAAGGTGGGTGAAGTATTTTGGTTTGCACTAGAACCACTGCTGCGTCACTGTGGCATTTGGTATTCCCTGCAGTCTTCACAGATATCTAAATTATACTTATATTTAAATTATTAGTTTAAAAATGTTACGGGTATGAGTAATTAATAACTAATAGTAATCATTTTTATATTATAGTACTGTACTTTGTTATGGAAAACAGTAACATTCTGGTGATATAATGGCCATTATCTTTGTTGGTGATTCGATGAGTATATAGAATGTCCCATGAACGATATTTGTCTACCCTTTTTATTACAATAAACCATATTTTTTTTTGTCCCATCCGTAGTTGTGTTTATGTTTTAGTAACTTATTACTATCATGAGTCTTGTAGAGTCCGGTCCAAAACCACTTGGCTCCGTCGTGTAGCAACTCCAGGTTCTGTTGGATGAACTGACTCTCCTGAGGGTCTTCAATACTGAGGAGAGCTCCACCTGAGAGATACAGCAGCCACTAGTTACTCCACCCATTCACCTGTGTAACTGTGAGTACCAATGTGATCCTATACGCACCCAGTTTAAGGCACGCGACGGAGGCATGAGCCCAGTTATCCACCACGGAGCCCAAGAACAAGTAACAGTGGCCCCTAAAAGGCACCCACGTCAATTTATTTTTTAGTTCAGGACAGTCTCCTGGAAGTTGTGGTGGTTGTGTAGGAGCTAAGTCTGAAAGATAATTAATTTTAACACATTTTTTAGGTGTAAGTGGTGGAAAGCACACTAAAATGTTCTACTTAAGAAAAAGTACAGTTACATTACTGACTAAAAATGTACTTAACCATGTGCCAGTACAAATTTGTAGTTGAGTAAAATTATAAAATGTGCAACTTTAGTAGTATTTTAGATTAGTCTTTTATTTAAAACATGATTAAGCTGAGTTCTGGTCAGTCAGAGCAGGTGATGCAGTGCTCTTATGTGTGTGTTATGTGTATTGGCTTGAATTATACTCAATTACAAGTGCAAGTACATGTTAAAAATCTACTAAGAAATCTACCCAATTAAAATAACTTCAGTATTTGTTGTTTTTAATATTTATTTTCCTCCCCGGCAAATAAGTGGGTGTCTTACCTGGTGACTTCTTACAGAGAGACTGGTAGCTGTTGGTGCATGGCGCTGTCTTCCAGGTCTTGTCTGTGTCCATGTACACACAGCCATAGTTACTTTTGGGTTCATTCGCGCCCCATTTAGTGTATGACATGAACCAACCATCAATCCACTTGAATCGTCCCCCTGTCTGCGTCAAAATAACCATTATGTAGCTAACACTTTATAATAACTACACTTTAAAAAGCCTTAATAAAGCACAAATAAATTTGTATTTCGTAATGAACAAGTAGTTTATTAAAAATGATTTAGGGTTAACAAATGCTTAATTAATACCCTAACCTAACCTCTTAATTAAGAAATTACTAAGCCAGAATGATCCTAATTAACTATAAGGTTTGTTTGTTATTAATACAGTCTTTGTTTATGCTTTATTAAGGCTAAGGAGATTTTATCAAGTGGAATTATTATGTACAGTAGAGCAGGTGTACTTTCATTGTACAGTTCTTTGAATGAAAAAGTACCATGTTGTTGTTAAGGCCGATCCACACAGGCTCATTGTGTTTGGACATCAGCAGGGTCAAGTAGGCCTGGGTTATGGGGTCCAAAATACTGGCCAAGTCTGCATCATCTGCCTGGCACTGCCTCCTCGCCTCATCCCATTTCATCTTCTGAGTCACAAGTTTGTAAGAGTCGTTGCCAAGTTTGTAAAATGACTTTGGTAGATCAGTAGTGGGCCCGACTTGAATCTGGGAATCTGGGTCAAAAATACAAAAATACAATTGTGTAGTATATAGTAGTAGTGTGTGTGTATACATATATATCTATACCTATATGTATCTATATATCTATCTATTATCTATCTATCTATCTATCTATATATATATATATATATATATATATATATATATGTATATATATATATGTATGTGTGTGTGTGTGTGTGTGTGTGTGTGTGTGTGTGGGTGTGTGTGTGTGTGTGTACACACACACACACACACACACACACACACACACACACACACACACACACACACACACACATTGGTGTATGAATGTGTGTATGTATGTATAAAAATACATACATATATATATAAAAACTCACCAATGTTTCTTTTACAGATGAAGCCTCTCTTCAACTCGCAGTCGTCTACTTTCCATAAACCAGTTTGTTTAGTGGAGCTTCCCACCATAACTACACAGTCATAAGTCTACAAAAAAGAAAATAGTACATGCAATTTGAAAAAGCTCAGAGTTTGTCCTTATTTACAAATACTCATAAGGATTGACCTCTGAGGAAGCGAATGAGAAGCGTCCATCTGGAACAGAGGCAGGTTGTCCTTTAGCCCAGTTAGTGTATCCAGTGCCTTTTCCATCCGTCCAAACAAAGTGCATCTCCCAGTTGACATCATTCATGCCAATCCAGAGGTCTTCAGTGTATTTACGCATCTGGATGGTTAGAAATGCTAATACAGAACACTAAACATTAGTAATGTTTTTGTTTCCTTTGGTTGTGCTCGTCTTGGTGCTAACCTTGCTCTTTATTGTTGAGGATGGACACTAGATTTCCACCCTGATTTTTGCAATACGTCCGTGCTTCTTGCCAGTCCTTTTTGTTATCCCCTGTTACAACTTTGTAGCACTAAAATAGATAAATCACATGTGGACATACATAGAATGTAATTAGATTTTGCAACTGCCAATGTAACAAAGGTTTAGTTACCTTTCCCTGAAATGCTGTCCACTCCGGGGCACAGCCTCCTTTGGGAATGTCAGTCGGAGCTACTGTTGTATTAGTGAAGGTAGAGCTCCTTTTGCAAATAGATGGAAGCTCCAAGCCACAGTTTATATCATTCCAGTATCCTGTAACATGTTGTTTATACTATTATATAATTCAGAGACCAGGTAGTATTAATATCCTGATTATGATTAAGTAGTTGATGGGTGTACTTTCAAACTTTTGTAGTATAAAATCCAGATAACTCATAGTCTTTAAACATGTTACAGTAATATACTTGGCCTTACTGTGAATCATATAAATAATTGCATAATTAACACATTTTGCATTGTGGAAACTGCCATTATTCCTTGCAGTTGCAGTAAAAAAAACAAAAACAATATATTATGCTGCAATAGTATTACATACTTTTGTTTGACTGACTTACCCATATTTTTATATATAGTTACACAGTTTTCATCATTATTTGCAAAGTTTGGCTCATTCTTTTCCCAGGCAGTATACGTTACAGGAGTATCATCCACCCAGCTGGAAAATAACAATATCATTCTTTTATTTTAGTAATTGAAATTATAAACGGAAGTTGGACTTACCTAAAGGACTTGTCCAAATTCACAGTCATGCCAATGTAGTACTGTGACTCAGGGCCCTTCACAATCTACAAGAAATCAAAGTTTGAATATATTCCTGGTGTGGTTTATGTGCAAAAACAATGTTAAGATCTTACAATTTTCCAAAGGAATTTCCTCTCACTCTCTCCTGTAATGACCGCGAGATCACCAAAGTTATTTCTGCAGAATGTCCGAGCACTTTCCATTGGCTGGAGTTCATTGTTGATATAATACTGTGTGTCATTGTATATAAACCAGCCATCATTGGTTTTGTTGTAAACTGTGAAGAACATGTTTGTAATACATTCACATGCATTCATTTAACGTGAGATATATACAAAGTCATTTTTTATGATGCAGTGAATGTTACCTGGGACAATATCAGCAGGTTCTGGTTTTGGGAGTATCCCTAAAAAACAAGTGTAATGTAAAAGCAATGTTCCAAACTAGCTGAAATAAACGTTTTTACCTTTGCGTATTTGGCAGATCCAGTCATTGTAAAAATCACAGTGCCTGTCATTCCAGGGTCGGCCATAGTACGAATTGATCTCTGTGCAGTGTTCATTGTCATTGTGGTTGTTTGGCTCACCATAACCCCAATTCTCATACTCAAACTAAACATCATCATTTTGGAACAATATATGTAAGAACTTTTCTTGCCAACATATAAAAATAATAATAATGATTAATATGTATATATATATATATATATATATATATATATATATATATATATATATATATATATATATATATATATATATATATATATATATATATATATATATATATATATATATATATATATATATATATATATATATATATATATATATATATATATATATATATATATATGTATGTAGTAAATGACTTACAGGTGAGTCATCGGTCCATTCAAAAGTAGTTCCTTGGAGACGTAGACCAATCCAAACTGGCTTTGTGAACCTATTTTTATCAAAGTCATTGTAGGTTTAAAAAATATATAATTTAATCGATGTACTGAGTATGTTACCCGGCATTGTTGAGATCGTCTTCACTGTGAATACTTAAAAGGTTTCCACCTATGGCTTTACAGAAATCATATGCTCCTTGCCAAGTCCTTTTTGAATCCTTTTTCCTTCTTAAAAACCTGTTACAAAAAGGATTAACTTTTCTGCTCAGACATGAACAATGTACAAATATTGCTGTCAGAATTTATCACTTTAAAGCAGAAGTTTCTGTTGGGGATGGGGGTCCACTCGGATGCACAGGTCAGAGAGGGAGTGGGTGGGGAGGCACTGTGGTCGGGGGAAGGCCTTCAGCTTTCTTTTTACAGATGTACTTCTCCTGTTGGTGCAGGTAATAACATCCCATAATCCAGCAAACACTCCAGTTGTCATAGCAACGCATCCCTGTTTTCTGTCTTTTGTGAAACATAAGACGTTTAAAAGAATAATACACATTTGTGATGTTTTACATCTGTTGATGTACAAATGCCTCACCCATTTTACCTGGCATGCCAACATTAAAGTTAGTGAATGTCACTTTTCTTGATGTGGTCCATTTGAAAATATGTTTTATACTGCTTTTTAAATGCTTTATTGTACAGGAGCTTTTTAGTTTATCATTAATATTGGAAAGTCCCGTCCAAAAGTACTTCTCTGGTCTCAAGCCCACTAAACTGACTAAGAAGGCACTTTCATACCTACAATGTACAAAAAACATATTGATTATATGCAAGAAATACTATAACATATTTTCTTTGTTTCTTTGTTTGCTTAAATGAGCCAAGAGAATAATTGTTTGTGTGTAGAAGAAACATACATAACCTGTATTCAGATACCAAGTCTAGTGACTAAATGGTCAGTGCTTTGATAGTAGTATGTTTATTGTGCTTCCTTATTTCATTTAGAATGGATGACTATTACTGTTATAATTACTATCAAAGATTTCTTGACATGAACCTCACCTATCACCCACATCCACCAAAGCAGATCCTTCCTGTGAACAGGCTGTTTTTGCATCTTCAAATGTCTTAGTCTCTGCTCCAATCTTGTAACAATATGGACCATACCTAACAGATCCCTGACACAAAAGAAAGTGTTATAGAAAGGATATGTAGGATATAATAATAAGGTAAACTCACAAGCTTGCATCCTGGGTTAGTCTCCTTGTGTGTGCCCTCTGCAGGTTTTGAGGACGCTTTCTTTTTGCAGATGTAACCAAATGTTTTCTCACACATGTGATCCCCCCATTTTCCATCCTATTTATATAAAACAATATTAGTTTGGATCTAGTTCAGACTTTCATTTGTGATTATGTATTGGCCAGTACCTTCCCTCTGATGAGCACACAGTCTTCTTGTAGATTTGTTGCATGGGATGGCTCGTCACTCAGCCAGTTTGTGTAGGTGACAGGGGAGTGATCTGACCATTCAAATAACAACGAATTTCTCTGGTCATTCAAGCCAATCCAAAGCACATCTGTTGGCACTAAGAGTCCAAACATATCATGATAATTGATCAGTGTGGGATGAAAATAATATTTCATTAAAAATACCACAATATGCATGTAAAATATTGGTACAAACTGAAGAACTGCTTTATACTTACAGTATCCCATTTGAGAGACAATGAAGCTCTGCTCTTCTATATTGGCTATGCTGGCCAGATCTCCTCCCTCTTTGTGACAGGCACTAAGAGCATCCTTCCACATCTTTTTACTCCTGTCCAGGTAGTAACAGTTTCCAGAGTATGGGACCCAGTGGTTTGGGCAGAAGCTAGGCTGGTCCTTGCCTGTTGGATGAAGGCAGCTGTCTTCACTGTAAGAAAATAACATTGCTGCTCATAATGATTGAATGTTATTTTACTTAGAGGTGCAGGAAGGTTTGTAGAGTTTCCTCGTCGACAAATGTAACCAAGTTTTTTGTTGCAGGAGCTGCTTTCCCACTTGGAGGCTTTTGCGGTGTTCATGGTTGCACAGTTGGTCCCGGGCTCTGAAGAAGGATGGCCTGTTGGACACATGGTGAAGACTCTATCATCTGACAGGTTTTTACACAATATTACACCATTATTAGCTACATTTAATCCTTCAACTAGGACTCACCTGGTGCCCAGTTAAGGTATCTGAATGGGTTTCCATTGCTCCACTGCCAGCCACTGTCAAAATCCAAGCTGTGTAGTCCAATCCATAGTGATGTCCCAATAGTAGTTGTCAGTCCTGCCTCAACAAACAGTAAACACTTGTGTTGTTATGACAGCTATTTAATTCCATCCTTAGAAAAGGGTTGGTGGTACATCCACAGAGAGTGAGGAAGCATGTTAAGTGGAAACAGAAGATAACTATATAACATTATTGTGCGTGCCCAGATCAGTGCTGTACCTGTGATGTAGGACTGCTCATGTAGCTCCACAATGCTGAGCAGCTCAGCTCCCTGCTGCTGGCAGCTCTTCCTGGCCTGGTGCCAGGTCAGCACAGCCTGAAGGTTCCTCTGGTACTCCACTCCAGTCACTGGGTCAGTGTCCCAGCCTGAGGTGGCTGCACAAAAACACAGCCTTATAAAATCTTTTCTTTATTATTCAACCATATTTTGGGGGAGCATGTGTCAGTAAGTATTAGTGGTTAGTTTTATCTTTGTCCTTTTCCTGTCCTGGTGAATTGAGCAGAGTCAGGGGAACGGGGCTGGTGAGAAATGGGGGAAATGTGCACATTTGTGTGAAGAGTTCTCATGGGAGGAAGCTCTGATGTTGTTTTGTTGGGGATATTTATGGGGTCAGCAACCAGATCAGTCAAATTATAATGCATATGTAATTTTATTTGTTATTCTTATAATTGAAAGTGGTTTTATTTACCTTTGGTTGGACAAAAGCCCCACTTCTTATCCTTTTCATAGTCCCTCTCAGTTGCACACCACAGGTGTCCATCTGTGCGGCCGTCCTTTGTGCACTCTGCATACCACGTGGATGCAAACTTAAATGGGAACTGACATGGCCCTCCAAATGCATTTCCCCCTAGAGTGAAGATCTCTGAGGAGAACAAAGAGGTCACGATCAGACATAGTGTATATCAAAATACTCAATACTTTGACAATGAATTTGTGTTTGAGGACTCTATTTGTTTTCCCACAATATATTTTTGTGAAGTGTGCAGATAGAAACCTTTACTACCTAAATCTTTGTTAAAAGATGTGCATTAGATTTAAAAGGTTTGTCTCTTAGGGATGTCGCTAGAGCAGAAAACTTTAAGTTATTTTGTTTTGTTTACTTAATTCCAGAGACCTTGATAGCCCTTGGAGCACAGGTCGCCTCGTGTGCCGTAGATCTTCCAGCGGCTCCACACACCCGAGCCCTTGTACACCATGACACTCCTTTCCTTATTGTTTCCCCAGTTTAAGTGCAGGTCCTGGTTCTTCAGACCAAACAAAGTGTCATTCTTGCACTCCCAGTGCTGCAGCTCGCTCTTCTCATCACACTCAAAGAGCACCACTTTGACCCAGTCTTTGATTTCAGTGGATGCCAGACAGAGTTTGAGGGACAGGCTGAGGATGCGGGACTCTGATGCCCAGCGGAACTGCTGCTCTTTGACATGAGGGTTGCACGTGGCAAGTGTTATGGAGGTAGCACTCTCCACTTTTACACACCTGTTATGGTCCTCATTATAGATCAAAAAGGAACCGCTGTCTGCGAAGAATATGAAAAATTTACATGCATTTAGTGGATATGACGGGTAAGATCATAAATTTCATTAAAATACATTTATCACCATTGATGATTATGATATTTTAAGATTTCACCAAAACTCTTAAATGTCATAATTTATTTTTTTGGTGAAGTTTATATTTTTACGTCTTAGTTAGACATGGGAAGCAGATGACTTACATAGGTAATTCCATAATGTTTACCTAGCAACCATAATGTTAGCAAGGGTCAGATTTTCTCTACATTGCAAAAAATGACAACAAAATGAAGGTATAAACTGCCAGAGAAATGCCTTCCTTGCGTATACATTTTCCATCCAAAATGTTGATGACATAGGTAAAAGTATTCGGTTTTAAAACTCACCGCTACTTACTGTCACAAAGTGAAGTGGAGTGTAGATTCTTACCTATATCAGCTGTGATGCAGATAGCTTGCAGCAGACATAGCACTAAAGTGACTTTGGTTAACATGATCCTGGTAGTGCTGAGTGGTGTTGGGATGTGGCTGCATGTGTACTGTGCCAAGGTGTGAGACACAGAGCAGCAGTGACACTTAGACTTTGTGCTTTCCCCCAAATCACTCCAATGGATATCCTGTCACATGGGGGGCTACACAACACAGCAATTTCCAGTTTTCAAAGAGATGTTTTCTTACACAGAGTGGAAAGGGGTAAAGATGTGCTAGGCAAGCAGATTCGTCCAATAACAAAAACATAATGCTGATTATAATCGTTTCAAGATTCAAGATAAGAATGGGCAGGGTATGTGGTCAGTTGGATGCAGGACTAGTCAGTTGGCTTTTTACCATTAGTTCTGGTTCTAGTTCTGTTCAGTACATCTTATAATTAGGTAGTGCTTGGTGGAGATTTCTGCTGGCTTATATGGTAATTGTTCAAAGTGAAAAAGCTATATGACTGCGACTGCCTTGTATTCTTCTGTTTATTCTATTGTAGATGCTGATTTTGCAGTGAACTAAGCTAAAAAAAAAAAAAAAAAAAAAAAAAAAAAAAAAAATATATAATATAAATATATATATATATATATATATATATATATATATATATATATATATATATATATATATATATATATATATATATATATATATATATATATATATATATATATATATATATAGGTTAGTGTGGTGGCCATGTGTCAGTGGGAATGTAGTCCATATGAGTACAGATCAGACAAGAGAGCGGACAGAAGGAAGTCCTGTTTCCTCTTTACTGGAAAGGTCAGTAGATATTCAGCTGTTCAGGGCTCTGATTTTAGCTGTGTAAACTCATTAGGTTAAGTAAGTTCATATTGTATAAAAATATATATATTTTTGTTGCACTCAACTTGATCAAATATGAAAACACAGGGTACTGAAAGGGTACTGAAGTCAAATTTGGTGGTTTTGGTGACAACATGAAGCAAATCTAGCCATAACTGGTCCATTTATTGCATGTGTCATGACACTGGAGACTTGTGGGAACATGGATGAGCCTGATTTGCAGAAATGTGCCAGGAAACACATTCTCCTGAGGAAAGACTGTGACAAAATCTGACAAATTTATTTTAAGTGTCCGTATCTCAGAAATGAACCAACCCAGTATTAATACACAGTATGACAGTTCTGAACATTTTATTGAATTTGCAAAGAAAGTATAAATTCCAAACTCCCACACATGTATATGTGCATGTACTTTAACTGATCACACAGTTTATTACTATTACTCCAATAATCTACAAGGGGTAGAAAACCCCAAATGCCATGTACAAGGGTTAAGGTAGAGATGGGCAAAATGCCAACAAAAATCATATAACTTTCTAGAGCTAAGATTATGATTTCTCATATATCACAATCCATGCAGTTAGAATCTTTATGTACATTATATAAGACATAACTAACACCGTTTGCTGCTTATGAGAGCATACACTAAAATGTGATTCATCAATTTTACCTGTCTGTCATTCAGAGCATCACAGGCTGATAACGGTAGGAAAATGTGTTTGAGCATAGTGCTGCTTTAAATGTAAAAAACACAAAAACAAACAAAAGAAAACATGTATCACAACCTGACATTATCAGCAAAATAGAATATCACCATGCTATCAGGTTACAGTTCAATTCTTTGTTTAAGGTGCGTTGATTAAGGAAACAGAAAAATAGAAAACATTCAGGATAAACACAGGAATGTTCTTGGCAGCAAAACATGACCCACTTTGATTTCAAACTGGGGACTACCTTGGCATTGCTCCATGCTGTGCTGTCCAGTATTATTTTAACAGACTAGTTTTAAATTGTCTTTTGTTGTGCTGTATTTAGGTCAAAGTTAACTATGTCCTACAAGTATCATCTATTTTATGTGCTTCTACTAAAATATATTTGGTGACAAGGTCACAATTTCAAAAGACCATCCTCTCTGTATTAAAAATCCTTAGCTTGGTCATGAAGTTAAAATAAATAAATGCCAGGCATATTAGCAAGTTTTTCATCATGTAAAGAACAGGGGTAACAAAACCAAAAAATGCTACTAATCCTGCACGCACAAAGAAGAAAGGTAGATCCTGTAGGGCCACCCCGAGTGAGGAGAGGAGTGGGCTGTGTGGCATCACCACCACTCTCAGGCAGGAGAGGTAGCTGAAGATGTAGATGGGGAATACCCAACCTGAGTAGTAAATCAGGGGGTGGCCCGCCGACCGTACCATCTCCACTGTGTCCATCCAAAACATGAAGCTGTCCACTATCACATCCGCTCTAGCATCAGTGGCACACAGGAAGCGCAAAGGTCCTGTGTATGTGTAAGGGGACACGGGGTAGGTCGCTATGCTTTCAGAACGGGAGCTTAGTCCGGAGATACTGAACGGTCTCCTGGAGTTACCTGGATGACCCGAGACCAGCGGGACTGTCCCGTTGGGCTCTGGCCGCATGCTCACCCCATTTGGGGTGCGGTTGTTGTTGTGCTGTGATGCTGAGGGTACAGACGTGGGCACAGCTGCCCCAGGCACTGCAGGCCCTGGGACAAGAGGATTTAGTGGTGTGACTGGCTCCATGTGTGTGAGGATTGTAGAGGGGATCTCTGCTTCTCTGTCTCTGTCGTTAGCTGAAAAGATAAAGAAAAGACTTGCAAGTTTTTTTTTAGTTCCCGTCAAAAAGTAGCCTAAGGCATTTGGTACACACAGTGTAAACTATTTTTCTGAATTATAACATTCTATTTTTTCCCCAAGGGACAATGTCAGTAAATAAACTTTTGGACATTATTTTAAGATATTTGTATTTTTGTGGTCCATAGACTTTATCCAAAAAACAGCATAGCAAGAAAGGGAGGAGAGAATGAAAACAGACATTCAGCAAACTGGGAAATTTACAAAGTTAAGGTTCAGTAGGTGAGTTACCAAGCAGAAATACTCTAGCTCTAACCACAGTGTCACACAATGGGATAAAGAATTGCATTGCTTACTTACTTAAGTGTTTTTTATAAATTGTTGAAAATATATTTCTAAGTAAAGTGCAATTTTCCCATGACCACAGTTTTCTTCAGAAAAACTAACTTCTGTCTGTTCAGCACTATGATGAGAAGTGTGCACTGCTAACAAAATTTCCTGAACATGTGAAGTGTTGTGAGCACATGGACAGCAGGCCTTACCCCGGCCTGTCAGTCTTAAGTGGCGTATCCGCTCCACTACGTCCATACAGATGAGCGAGAAGAGAACGAGTGACACAGGGACCTCCATGAACATGTCATGTTTCATGTTGTTGTGGATCTGAACCTTTAGATAAACACAGTTACTCTAACTTAAAAATATGCAAATTCACTAAATCAAATTATGCTCACAGTTAAGTCATTAATGGATATTTGGAATTCAAGACAATATTAACTGGTCAGTTTGTAACTTCACTCCAATAGGAGGACACAGAACAAAGCAAAAAGAGGGATAATTTATAGCTGTTATGTAAAAGCAGCAGATAAGCAGAGGTCTGGAGGTCAGTGTGCTCTTTAGAAAGTGCCACATAAAACAGTCCAGAGAAGCTGGCCTATGTCCAACCAGGAAGAGAAATGTGCCGCATAGACAAATGACTTGACAAGGCCATTTTGGACAGGAACAGGAACCCAGCTGCTTATCAGTGGCTCCTTGTTCATGGTTTGAGGATAATTCCTTTGCGAGCTACAGACTTCATCAAAATGCTTACAAAGACAGTCATCATTGCAAATATTTTCTTGGTCCTAATATATTAAGAGAGGTGTAGTGGTGTGTGAAAAAACTTACCTCTGAGCTGGCAATAAGAAAGGCAAAGCAGGGTAACGTGGAAAGGATCACGTAGATGAGTGCCACAGGCCTCCTGACACAGAGATGGAGAGAGTGTTACAGATAAACTGAATGGATTTTGGAGCTGATTGGACCAAGTGAAACTAAGGTTACTGCTCCAAGACACACTCACCATTTCTTCCTCCCAATGAGAAACTTCTTCTTTTGAAAAACCATATATTTGAGAGGGACCCAGATGAATAGCGCTGTGGAGGTGACATATGCCACAGAGGCTGCCACGATTAACCAGTAAGCTGTGCGGCTGTCACCAGGAGGCTGAGCCAGATCTTTGACTTTGGATACAATGACTGCAAACCTCTGCATAACAATAAAGAGTGGTACACACAGCCCCACAAACTGAAGCACCTCACATATTGCAAACTTCAGCGTCTTCCCTGCCCCCATCCTGTGGTACTCTTGGGTGGATAGGCACCTCTGTCCCTCTGCTTCGGGCTCTGGGCTCTGGGCCTGGCCTCCACCAGCACTTTCCACACACCACAGACCTGTCTGTACACCTCATCTGCTTACACTGCAGGAGCCATTGTATTAGGCCTGTCTCTTTACTGCGCTGCAGGACACAACAAGCTACAGTTACCACTGATGTCCTATAGAGGGAGCCAGCAGGGCATTTGAAAATAAACGAGTTTGTTTGGGAAATCAAGGCAGATCTAAGGCGGCTTATTGCTTTACAACTGGAGCAGTATGTACACTCAAGAATGTTACCCTGTTTATTATTTGTGTGTGTGTGTGTTTGTTTATCATAACATATCTAAATTGAAAAATGTGACAGTATTTGTTAGAATACACGGGGTCAATATTACATTTTTTGAATGTAGTGCATTCATATTATGGACCATTGACGCCATCTAGTGGAATGATGAAAGAAGACTGCGGCCTAAAGTAAAAATTTTCAGATATATGTATTTTGAAAAGGACCACCAATTGTATTCATTATTAGTCAATGCCATTGTATCAGTCTTTTATCCTGATTTAAAATCGAACAGTTGGTGTAATCTCACAACCCTAAAACAGACCATGAGGAGGTGAGCCAGTAACCAACAATGCAGTTGTAGTGGCTAGGCCTCCCTTATTTACTATTACTACTCCAATTCCACCAATTAGCCCATTTGATTTGCTGACGTCCAATAAATAATAAATCCTAGAAACTTGCATATTAAAACAACAACCGCGTGTGCAGTGCTTTATTTATTTCATTGACAGGGCAGCACCAGCAGCCTCACACTTGTAGCAGCACTGGTCCCGCGAGAGAGCAGCTCGGGGGCGGATAGATGGATGGATGACCCTGCTGCTCCCCTCCCTAGCAGTTCCAGCTGTCTGCTCCTTTCCTGACTTCACCACCCTGGCGTACCATGGCGTCCGGCGAGGAGGACGGCACGGTAGACGAGAAGGAAAACAACAACAAGAAGAAAACTAAAAGCGCTCTCGCTACCGCATGGCTCACTTTCTACAACATCGCCATGACCGCCGGGTACGTGCCACAATCCGCCCCTGTTGCCTATTAATACAAATGTCCATAAGTTAGCCGCTCCCGAAAAACTGTAAGCGTGTTGCTGTTTATAGTACGGTGTATATGAGCAGCTGAAAGCGCACCTCCAGCCAGAGCGCTTCCGCGCGCACTGTCTGAGTTGGGCAGTCTTGGCTCATAACTTTGGACATGTTTCAATTTAGTAATTTGGCAGTTTTCATGAGTAGGTCAGATAATGAATGAAAGGCGTTGGGTTAGAGTCACAGGCTCGCTCCGTCGCCGTGTCCAAATAGGGCTGACAGCATGGTGTGTGCGTCAAGGCCCAGTGCGCTTCTCTCAGGCGCAGGGATAAGTTTAGACAGGCACCGCGACTCTAGAGCCACAAGAGCCCAGTATCGAGGCTGTCAAATACTCGCGTTGCACTTTATTTACACCACCACAAATTCAAATTTAATCTACTTTGGGGCTGCTTTTACAATGGCATTTCACGCCCAATCATGTCTTAATTAACGAGTGCAACAATTAGGCGATCAGTAGAACAGCACAAGTCAGCCAGCTAATACAGCTTAGCTCACCCCACACTAATATAGCCTTTGACAAACTGTTCAAACCCAAACCATGTTCATGCTTGGACAGGATAAAACAATAACACGCGGAGTGAAAAAGAAAACTACACCTACATGTGAAAATGGGTTACTCTAAGTGCAGCTTATCCACAGTAGTAGTGTGGGGTTGGTTACAAGGCCTTAGGCGATGAAGAATAGTCTGTATCAAAAGAAAAAGGAGTGCGAGCTTCATGAAAGATGGTGTGTGGTTTTGTTATCAGCCGCAAATCTTATTGTCAAGGCTATTTCGGCCTAATACACTTTATGTAGGTATTTTATATTGTAGGATCATTCCGCAAGAAGTGAAAGAAAGACTGAATGACGTGGTAGAAAATATCTGTTTAATATATATATTTTTCATATAGAAGGCTAATATGTGCTGTCTATAGGTGGCTTGTTCTGGCAATGGCAATGGTTCGCTTTTACATCCAGAAAGGTTCACACAAGGGTCTGTACAGAAGTATAGCAAGGACACTCAAGTTTTTCCAGACCTTTGCATTAGTTGAGGTAAGAATGTTATAAAAATATTTTGACTCATTTCACTGTTGGAAATTGTATAGAATGTGATTTGTGTGCTTTTTACAAAAATCTCAGGTCGGACACTGTGCAGTTGGTAAGTACTCTTATATGGCATAATCTTATATGGCTTGTCAAACCTGAGGTAATTATTGTATTAACTTCATTTTAGGAATTGTAAGGACTTCGGTGATTGTAACTGGAGTTCAAGTGTGCTCAAGGATTTTCATGGTTTGGTTTATAACCAACAGCATCAGACAGGTGACCAGTTTTATTACAACCTTTTATTGCTAATTAGCAATTGCTGGATTGTACATCAAACACAATGTGAAACCTTTTTTTTTGCTGCCAATAAGATTTCACATTCAACTTAACTTTAAGAACTGTGTCAATATAAACTGTGTTTTTCCTTTGACCTGAATGAAGATCCAGAATGAAGAGAGCGTAATCCTCTTCTTGGTTGTGTGGACATTGACAGAGATTACCAGATATTCATACTACACATTCAAGCTGCTGCACCACCTGCCGTACTTCATCAAATGGGCCAGGTGGACCAACCTTAGTGGCTGTGCTGAGCCTAACCGACGTTTGTGTTTGGACTAAAAGTCTGGGCATGTGGTTTTGTGCCTTTAAACTGGCTGAGTGTTTAGAGAGAGGGGTGCATGTGCTTGTTTTGATTTGCACCTCTTTAGCTGACATCAGAGCTTACTGAATACACTGCTCACTGACATTAGCATTAACCAAACACGATGCCATGATGTGTTGTCTATGTTGTTCAGGAGTATTAACTGTGAGGTGTGTTTTTATAACAAAAAAAGAAGAAAAAAAAAAAACCCAAAAAAACGAAACAAAAAAACATGAGGCTTTAGTTCTTAACCTTAACAACAGCGCAGTTTTTTGCTCTTATCATTAGTACCTATGACGTGGCAATCAGTCATTGCACATCTATGCTACAGTGGTCCAGATGAAATCTGAGTCGTCAGCTGTACTCACTAATAGATGCACAACTTGGTTGAGACCCGCTTGCTGCCCAGGGTGGCTCACCTACGTCAGATTATTCAAATTAGTATATTACATCATCCTGTTTACATTCTCAGTACAGTATTATTATAGCTCATGTGAAATTTAAAGCATTGTTAAGTTGTATTACTGCAAAATAAACCTAAACCAGGTCACATGTTTTTACTGCATTATCAGTATACAATGTACTATGTGCCCATTGGCATTGACTCTAATGCAGTGCCTGGCACCAACCCTCCAGCTTACAACTCTTGACGTGTTTCTTTAAGCAGTGGAGGAGACGCCAGGCCCCTGGAGAGGGCTCATGTTCAGCTGCTCCTGTTTTTAAGACCATCTGTTTTGGTCATGGAATGTTCACCCAACATTTCCCTCACATCCGCTGAGACGCTCCCCTGAGTCTCTGCTGTGGTCTCCACCAAGCAGAAGCCCTGAGCCCTGAGTCACCACTCTGACACTGCTAGAAAGAGCCAGAAAGTGATTCAACAAAAAAGCATACTTTTTCACAATTTTTTTGTAGTTCAGAGACAGAGAGAGTGATGAGTAAGAAATTAAATCAATACAAGTTTTGAGGAATACGTGATATACAGTTCATATTATGTCAATAATATGCTGTGAGATATAGCATGATAATTTCATAGCATGCAGCAGTTGAAACACAGACTAGGCCTACTACAGGATATCTAATGTGGTATTTTTACATTCTAGGTACAACCTGTTCATTATCCTGTACCCGCTGGGAGTCATCGGGGAGCTGCTCACTATTTACGCTGCTCTGCCGTTTGTGCGCAGAACTGGAATGTACTCCATGAGGCTTCCGAACAAGTATAATGTGTCCTTCGACTACTACTACTGCCTCATCGTTGTCATGCTGTCCTACATCCCACGTAAGAAGCATTCTTACCTTAGTCTATAAAGCTATCACACAGTAACATACTGTAGGTTTTATTTTATTTTTTATTTGTTATATTGGCCTTATTGATTTAATAATTTGAACTAAATGTCATCAGTGTGAAAAGTAGAAAAAAATTGCAGAGGATTGAGAGATCTTTCAAAGGAAGAGGACAGTCATAGCCAATGTAGTCACAAGGGGGCAGTAAAACAGCAGGCCAGTTGATTTCAGATGGTGCTGTGCAGTTAGGAAGAAATCTCTTGACCATTTTGTGTCTTTGGCAGTGTTCCCTCAGCTCTACTTCCACATGCTGCGGCAGAGAAGGAGGGTGCTTCATGGGGAGATCATAGTGGAAAAGGATGACTAGCCCCACATGAGCCTGTTTGAGCCAGCCTGCCACATCACAAATGTCTCCAAGTATTTCACCAGAATCTCACCATTCGGAACAGGAGGATGCACACAGCCTGTGTCAGAGAGCAAGACGCCAGTATCCAGTGCTAACTGAAAGCAAATGACAGCATCACGGGATTTATAATGGGAGTTTGAAAGGGGAATAATTCCTGTTTGAATGATTATTATTGGAACCATGTTTACAATCCAAACTAAAGTTTTACTGGAGCTTGAGACAGAAGCCTGGAGTTCAAGCGCATGGCTTCTCTGATCTCACCACCTTGTTGCACTGAAGCACAACATTCTCATGAGGAAAACATAAATCATTACAGTGACAAAGCTGCACCTACCCAAAAGTGTGAAAGAGAAAAACGAAAGGCTTTCAGAAAAGTGATGTTACTGTAAGTTATTAAATGAAGTTTCCCCAGACTCAATTGGCAGTTCTATAATTTATAATGTAATCCACCACAGTAATTTTATACTAAAATATTGTGGTTGTACAAAACAAAAAATACAGATTTATAGATAGTGCCATCATACCTCAACAATAAACCTACATTTAGACAATATGCTGCTTCTTTTGTGTATGTTTGTTATGTGTAAATGTTATGTGAATTAAGCGGTTAAGTAGTATATACTTAAAGATTTATTTATTCACACACTGTCACAGCTTAACATTGTGTCAGCTCTTGCATTCTTTGATTATTGATTTTGCTTCGATGTTTACGATGTCAAATTATTTCGCAAGAGTGCATCTTAAAACGCTGCAGTCGTCTCAAATAGTAGCTTTGTCTTTAGGCTGATGTAGAGGAAGTGAAGTCCAGATTTTTGTCTGCACTCAAAGACTTTAGTGACTTTCTGTTTGATTTTAGCCCAGATCTCAGGCTAGTTATATTCTCTTCTACTAAAGGTGCTATTGTAAGATCATTTCATCTTCTGTGCAGCTGAACAAGTGACTGTGATTAGAGTTGACCTGAAGCAGGGGACAGCATGTGAAAAGATTAAGGGGAAATGCTCTGACCTAAACAAGGCTTTGCCATAAGTTAACCCATGGTCATCTGAGATCAGCACCATGCTAAAATGTGACTTTGAGAGAACAAAACGCAAGTTCAAGCTAAACAAAATACGGATAATATGAATAGAAATGTGAAAGTGCCTTCTGTCAATAAAGTCAATAAACAGAATTCTACAGAACTGTCTAGACTCCATAGTTTTGTGATGAGCTTCATTCTATGTTCATGTGCAAACCCCACAGCTCAGAAAATAAAAATGTGAAAACATACAGTGATATAACAGTTGTGGTGTAGTCAGGTTTAGTGTTTATTTTATATGGTCTCTTGATACCTTAGGAGTATTTTTGTGCACCATGTTGACCCAGGTAGGACTGGAGTCTTTTGGTCACTTCAGAAACAAATCATTGACCATTAAAATAAATGACATGTATACAGTATGTCAAACTGTAACTGTCAATAAAGTACCTTGTATTCCACGAATGTTTGGATTGTTGTGATTCCAGGTTTGTTCTATGACTGCATAGCTGTGACACCTTTTACATCATTTAGCACCTTGTGTTAATGCATACAAATATGATACACAGAAATGAGTTTGATGTGCGTCATGAAATGTCAAATCTCCGTGCAATAATAAAATATACATTCAAATATTAGGTCAACAAAATACAGCTCTACACAATGTATACAGACTTTATAAAATCAGCGGTCTTGTTTAAAAAATACTAATGCTTTCATCTTTCCTTTGTTGAGCATCTGGTGTTGCGCAGGCAGTTGGACTTGCACCATGGAGAATAAAGGCATTACTCTTAGAGAGACATTTGCTACTACCGCAAAAGGGCCTTTATTAAGTTTGTTCCTCTTCTCGCTCCATACGGACTGTCCCTGCTCTGTGCCAGTGGTCCAGTACCACATGTGGGAGGTTCAGCTGCTTCTGAGCAGTAGCACTTCCGTACTCTGTTATCTTCCAGTGGAATTTGCTGCGGAGATGGCTATAAAGAGACATAAGTATTAGACTAACGGAACAAAATATACAGAAGTGCAAGAAGCAATATTAGACACATACAAGCTTCCATTTCTCTCTCACAAATGTAGCTTATGAGATCTTCACAGAAGAAATCATTCCACAGTGCATCATGTATGAGGCCAGCACAGTCTTCACCCGTTTCATGTCCATGGCCCCAGTTGTCAGGCTGCCCAGGCTTCCATGACCTGCAAAAGACAGTAGAGGGCGATCATTCAACACATTTACTCACCAGAGAGAACAATGATGATGGTGAGGAAATAGTAAAGGTTTAAATCCAGGTGATTTGAAATCATTATGACAATATTATTGTCTAATAACTAATCACTCACAGAACTAAAAAGACATGCATGTTTCTTTATTACTGACGTGAATGATGGCTTGGTCCCATCCAGCCACTGCCAGACACTCTCCTCTCCTCTATCAGTAAGGCCCATCCAAAAGTATCCTTTTCCATATATTTGATTCTTCAGCCATTTCTGAGGAAGAACAAAACATGTTAGTACATGTTGGTTATTACATGTATTAATGGTATTCTTTTGAGGCCCACCTGCTCCTCTGTGTCACGAATGATTAACAAGGAAGCAGACTTTAATTCACAGCTCGTCTTTGCATCATCAAAGGTGTGCAGATCTTTGGAGAAGAAATAACACTTGCTCTTGTGGTTCACCCACTCGTTTCGACATCCTGCAAGGTACAGAAAAATTAGTGTCATAAACACAAACACTAAATCAAAAATATCATGGTTAAACCTTTTCACCTGGAGCAGACAATGAAGGAGTTACAGCCTCATCCTGCTGTGATACTGGGCCGACAGATAAAACTGAACCCTTGAATGGAAGTCCAGGAGGTCCAGGTGGACCCACTGGTCCTGGAGGTCCAACAGGTCCGGGTAAGCCCCTAAGGCCCTGCTCCCCAGGGGATCCTGTGGCCCCTCTAATGCCTGGTGGCCCTTGATCGCCCTGAGGACCAGGCTGACCGTCTCTCCCAGGCAGACCAGCAGATCCTGGCTCTCCTCTTGAGCCAGGGGGACCTGCTCTGCCCCCAGAGCCGCGAGATCCTTTAGATCCTGGGCTGCCTGGAACACCTGGAGGTCCCTTTGGCCCTGGTAGACCTGGAGGACCTGGAATACCCTGCTCTCCTCTGGGACCTCGTACTCCAGCAACACCCTTTTCACCTCTTTCGCCTTTCTGTCCAGGCTGACCAGCTGGTCCTGTGGCCCCCTTCTCCCCTCTTGCTCCTCTGGGGCCAGGGGGACCTGGTGAATGAAAACATACACCAATTATTATAATTTTTTTTAAAATAACAGAACTTGGTAGATCTAACAAGGGAGATATGTCTAGAATAAATTACCCTGTAAGATGGTAAAGTTGGTGATGAGCTGTGAGTGCTTGGTGTCCACTAGTTTCATCTCCTCCATGACAATAAACAAGCTGGTGACCTCCTTGTCTAAACGTGCTACCAGCTCTTCCTGCTGGGACCTCAGGGTGGCGCTGTCCATCCTCACGTCAGCCACACTGTTGTTGAGGTTGAGGAGGAAGTCTGTGTGTTGGCTCACGGTCTCAGAACATGTGCGCAGCTGATTCAGGTTGAGGTTAATGGAGCCCAGGAGCTGTGTGGTGAAGCTGATGTTCCCGGTCACTCGATCCATACTCTGCTCGGACTGGTCCTGCCTGGTCTCCAGTTGTTCAAACTTCTGAGAGGTAAAGTTCCCAAAGTCCGTGTGCTGGTCCTGGAGCTCCCTCAGCGCTTGGTCTTGGGCCTCAGCCTTGGTGCTGGTGTTCTGCAGAAGAGTGCTCATATATGAGAGCTGAGAGCCCAACTCCTCCAGGCCGTCCTGGTTGACTTTGGCCTGACTTGATGCATTAGTTGCAACCACCTGCATGCTTTCCACTTTGCTACGGAGCCACTCAGCATCAGAGCGGGTCTGTCGTGTCATCTGCTCCAGTGTCTGGAAATCACTGCGCATTCTGTGAATGGCTTGGCTTGTGTCATCCACAGAGCGCTGCAGGGCTGTGATGAGAGCTCTTTGTTGGGCCTGACTGATGTTGAGAGAGCCTATGTTCAGCACGGCTTCATTCTGGAGCCTGCTCTGCAGCTGTAGCTCTGTCTGCAGCCTGGCCGTGTGGTCCTGCAGTCCCTCCATCAGATTGCTGTATGTCTGCAGACTGCCATTGACCCAGCGCACACTGGCACTGTTGCTGTCCACAGAGCCCTGCAGGGAGCCCTGGCTGCTGCGCAGGTGCTCGCTAATGCTCTGCAGCTCATTCAACTGAGCCTGGTCACTGTGCACATGCTGCTGCACTGCAGATAACTGCCTCTGCAGACTCCAGATGCTGTTCCTAAAGGCCTGGATCTCAGTGGATGTGTTTTCAGACTTCTCTCCTGTCTGATCATCTAAAACAAAGTGTAAATCCATCACCAATACACACAAAACAATCCCTAATAACAATCGTGTTTGTGTTCACGAGAGAGCATTATACTACAGCATGCTTGAGTAAAATCATAGCAAAAGTCTCATTGGTATCATCCATTAAAACAGAATAAAAGATTTTGTAGATATATCTGAAAAGGTTCAGCAGTTGTTATAAATGAGGCTCCACTAGCTGAAAAAGGCCCTAATTAGCATTATTGAGATACAAATATTTGGATTGCATCTCTTCTGTGTAAGATTTGTGAATCCAATTGTGTTATTTTGGTGTTACAAGTTGTTTGTTCAAAGACAAATGGCACTCTGGTGAGTTCCCAAACATTTGAGCACTAGTGTAAACCACTTACCCAATTTCTTTAGATCAGTCTCCACAGCAATAATCTTTCCTTCATAGTTTTCAATGCCCTCAGACACACTGTCCACTTTTTGAACCACTGCAAAACAATACATATTTTATTTATCTTTATTTATACAGGGAGAGCCCAATGTGAATATCATATTCTCTTTTTTTTATGAGAACCCTGTTAAAATATAGTACAATACAAAAACAAACAAAACAAATAACTGCAGGTCAATTTAAAACATTAAAAACAGGTGCAGGTGTGATTATAAATGTTTATCACCAGATTTTCAGTTTTGCATGTTCTTGAAATGTATTCTGGGAAGTAAAATAACCAAAAGCTTTTTTCCCATTTCAGTTCTAGAGTGGCCAGTTTTTAGACGTAGACAATCATGAAATCTTGTATTAAAAGTTCCCATGTCAAAATTCAACAAACATATGAGTGTTGCTCTTTTCTGATTGATGTCAATGGCCAGCCTACTTTTTCATAGAGTGCACAGTGATGGAACCGAAGGGCTGAGTGAAAAAGAGTATCTAAAGTAATGGCTCAAGTCTGCATGTATATTATATCTCACAATGCACGTTCATACACTGTACTAGTACAGAAAGAAAGGTTGCTTGAGCAATTCCTTTTCTGAAATTCAATGGGATGCAAGATTTGTTTCTATTTGTTTCTATTCTGTGCAATTTCATTAAATGTATTTATAAAAACAATTTAAAGGTGTAGAACAAAGGTGAGCATCGTCATCTCAGGCTCTATTCTTTATTAAGAACGGGCAAAGCACTGCCTGCAAGCACAGACATCATATATAACAGGGATAACAGGAATAATGGAGATGGGTCTGCATGTGGCATCCAATAATGTGGGAAAATATGGTCAGACTTGCTTGATGCAATCACCAGGATCAGGGCATTAGGTTCATTTGAAGGGCTAGTGCCATTGAGAGAGTTATGAGACAACGGCAGAAGATGTGAGGTCAGCATGGACAGACAGTGTGGGCCCTGGGGAACAGGAAGAAAGCTGGGGGTCTTTAGTAAACAGCCCCATCAAAAGAGGAGCCCATCAGGAGACAGTGAGTGTGGCAGGAGGCTCTTCACACCCCCAAAGGCCACACTGGCCTTCATTTCCTCTGGAATGTGTCTGGGACTTAGGACTCAGGCCACAATACCACCAGGCTGGTCCAGGGACACGTCCCAGTCAGCCCACATGGGCGCCTCTGTGGGGAACTGCATTCTGGGCATTCAGCCTACACACAGCATTTACTACCAAATACAAACACATGCATTAAGACTTTCAAGATTTGTAGGCTCTCTTGTTCTAGGTGTTACTCTGGGTAATGTGGTATCATTAAATGAGCTTAATACCTAAGTGCTTGCTTCAGAAATGCTTGCAAAGTTTGCAAAGTTAGAATTTGTCTGTATGCACTTGTTAGATTTATGGTTTCCATTCTGCTTATCTGTCATTATTTCTGACAAGGGGAATAAACACGACTGTGCAGAATGACCTCATACAACTCCTGATCATGTGGTTCTTTACCAGCTGCATCAAAACATATGAACACTTCTGTACTGTATTAGCACAAACTTGGTTTGCTACAGTCACAGCTGCTTTGAGTTCACTCGCTCCATCTGAAGTCAATTAGGGCAGCATGAAAGTCCGTGGGACAATGAAAGAAAGCAGACGACTTCGTTAATACACGCCAGGATCATAGATAACCCCTGGATATGTTCACTTCAAGCCATTTCCACAAAAGAAAATCCAAAGAGGACACAGGCCGGCAGTAGCATATGGCAGTGGTTAGCAGAATCATGGAAGGACTGCTCAGAGTTCAATTCAAGGCAAATTGCTTAACCAGGAAGTTCATAGAGGATGGGGTTTTAGCCACAGGTCTGAGCTGCGGACGTGTTGGTAAAATAAACTCAAGGTGAATGTAGAGGAAGCACTAGATCATCTCATTTACAGAAAATGAGATAAGATTGACAAATGTCAGATCTAAAAGGGTCATTCATCTTACTTACGCAGCAATACCTTACCATAAGCAACCTAAAACAATAAACCTGTTACCCTTTCCTTTTCCATTTTACTTATTCTTACATTTTACTTTTATTCAGTTTGGCCGATTTTTTTTTTACTATAGAGGTGCCTAATTTTTAACAGTGATGGGATCCTATATGTACTGAGCGCATAATGATTAATTGCCTCTAAAATGACAAGGGGCATTTACAGAAAATAAAAAAATAAAATAAACCAGAGTTCAATTGCTTTACTAGCTTTCTCTCAGGGGCAAGTCCACATGTAATTATTCTGAAATGAAGTAAAGTCATATTCTATGAAGAATAAAAGAACTAGGAAAGTCATTTTAGAAGACAATTGTAAGCTAACTGCTGCCCTGCATGTACATTTCAAATATAAATATAAATATAATTTATAAAAAAATATATATTAAAAAAAATATATATATATATAATATGTTTGAAAGTTGTAGTAGTTGCATTATTATTACCTTTATATCCAAGTACAGCCACAGCAATGGTGAGAAGTATACACAGCACGTAGAGCAGGGCTATGGAGGTCTTCAGTGCCCATTCGTTCTTACACTTTGTGCACTGGGAGCCCTCCTGGATCCCTTCAGACACACACAGAAATATTACATAGTTAGGATGGGACATTTAGGCCATTATCAGGATACTAAGGAAGAACCTTTAAATATTTTCTACCTTATGCATTTTGTTCAGTGTAGAGAGGAATATTGAGCTACAACTAGGGATGGGACGATATAAAATTTAGACTCACGATTATCGTGACCAAAATAAATCGCGATTCACGATATTATCGCCATAATTATTAATTTGTAAACGTTCCGACGGCCCGGGCCGACTTTACAACTCTACAGGAATGTACATGTACTTCTGCGTCACCCACACAAACAATCTACACATCAAATGAAAGTTACAGCTCCTCTTTTCGTATATGCAAATAATTTTCACCTGGAATCACCACAGAGCGACAGGAAACATGTTTTTACAGAAAAGCCAAAAATGTGGATTTGGACTTCACTTTGAGGCTCTGATTCTGTCAAACATCAACATATTCCACAAAGTCGTTCTCATTCGTTCCGTACAGATCGAGAGAATATAACCCACTGAAGAAACCATGTCCACAAAATAAGTTAGATCCTCCATGTCCAATCTGCTGCAGGAAAGTTCCACACGCGAAATCTGGTCCGTCACTTTTTTGCATTTCTTCGATTTCAGGCAAAATAAACTTAAGACAGGCCGACTTTGGCCGTGTCTCAATTCACCAAAAATTCACCAAAGTGCCCTTAAGGTGCAGTACAGTACAGCGTGGTTTATTCTGCTATTGACATGACTGTAGGTAAATATATATTATGTGTTTCTGTAAAATGCTGTTTAGCTACGACACACAACACAATCTACATTCAATAGTTTATGTCACTTATAGATATTTTCAGTTCAAGTTTGTCAAACAGTGCAGGATGTTTGTCTCGTAAATGCATGTTGAAACATGAGGCAGTCTGGTGCCGTAAAGACTATTATAATCGTGCGCGATTTTGAAAAAAATGCCACGATTAAGGAAATATAGCGATTAACGTATATCGTCCCATCCCTAGCTACAACCGCTCAATAATATAGACAGGTCAATTGGTTTTCTCTTCGACACTGCAGGACTGAGTGCAAGGCCCGCCACTTCATAGTTTCGTTTCACCAAAGCAAGCAGCAAACTTTATTTACGGATTTTTATAGTAGAAAAATGACTGTGTGACGTTTTTGAACCCTACATGTACCACCCAGAGTCAGATTTTTGTAAGTAATTCCAAGTAAGAAAGAAGTGGGCAGAGATAGAGGGTACAGTTTCATATCTCATAAAAGTCAATTTTGCTTAATATGTCCCAATTGTCTTTAGCACCAGCCAAATACAACTTACCTACCTATCACTGTCAAATAATCATATCTCAAACTATTTCAATAGGCATGCTCTCTTTACAGTCTCAGCTATGTGCCACACCTCCACCACAGCAGCAGAATCATCAGCCTCATCCGCCTTTTATCCGCTCTTCACCACCACCAGAGTGAGATATTTTTACCAATATCTTTTAACTCACTAGATCACTGACACTTTCATGAAATTATGCAACCATGGTATATACACGGCATTCCAAATTATTATGCAAATTATATTTTTCTCAGATTTTTCATCATAATTTTCAAGTCATCAGCCCAATCTCCCAATGATAATTATTTAAAAAAATAACTTAAAATGTTTGAGTTTCAAACCATGTTACTGTTGTAAAGAACTGAAAATGGTCATTGGTCGTTTATTTGTCAATTAGAAGCATTAGTATATTACTGAAATCATAAGCAATTTCAATCAAAACCCCTTAAAAGGTCAAATTATATTTTAACACAGGACCTCTTATACTTCACAATTCTTGCAACCATTGAACTTGTGAGTTTGTGGAGAGTTTCTGCTTGAATTTCTGTGCAGGATGTCAGAACAGTCTCCCAGAGCTGCTGTTTAGATGTGAACTGTCTCCTACCATAATAGATCTTTTGTTTGAGGATGCTCCAAAGGTTCTCAGTAGGGTTGAGGTCAGGGGAAGATGGGGGCCACACCCTGACTTTCTCTACTTTTATGTTCCTATCAGTCAATGATGTGGAGGTATTCCTTGCAAGATGAGATGTTGCATTTGTTATGAATGAAGACGATTTTACAACGGAAAGCACAGTTCTTTTTATACCATAGAAGACTGTGATCAGTCAGAGACTCCACATACTTTACAGAGGTCATTTTCACACCTTTACACCTAAAGGGGCAACCAGCTCTCTCCCCATGATTTTGGCCCAAAACATGACTCCGCCACCTCCTTGCTGACGTCGCAGCCTAGTTGTGACAAGGTGGCCGTCCACCAACCATCCACCACTCCATCCACCACTCCATCCACCACTCCATCCACAACTCCATCCATCTCAACTCCATCCACCACTCCATCCACCACTCCATCCACCACTCCATCCACAACTCCATCCACAACTCCATCCACCACTCCATCCACCACTCCATCCACAACTCCATCCACCACTCCATCCACAACTCCATCCACAACTCCATCCACCACTCCATCCACCACTCCATCCACCAACCATCCACCACTCCATCCACCACTCCATCCATCTGGACCATCCAGGGTTGCATGGCACTTATCAGTTAACAAGAATGTTTGACAATTCGTTTTCATGTATTTCTGGAGCTGTTTCTGTTTGTGAGCATTGGTTAAGGGTGGCCGAATAGAAAGTCTATGCATAACTGCAAGCTTCTGGAGGATCCTACACCTTGATGTTTGTGGGACTTCAGAGGCACCAGGAGCTTCAAATTCTGCTTTGTAATGGCATTTTAGCAGCTCCTCTCTTAATCCGATGTATTTGTCTGGCAGAAACCTTCCTCATTGTAGCTATATCTGCACGAATCAGCTACAAATCTCTTAATACTATGATGATCACGCTTAAGTTTTCGTGAAATATAAGGTTTCATACCTTGTCTACGGTATTCAACTATTTCACGCTTTTCAGTACTAGAGCAATCCTCTTTCTTTCCCATGTTGCTTGAAAATGGTGGTCTGCTTAATAATGTGGAACATCCTTCTTAAGTAGTTTTTCCTTTAATTGGACTTACCTGGCAATCTCAGACACCTGGCACAGGTGTCTGAGATTGATTTCACTGACCCAAAGAGCCCTGAGACACAATACCATCCATTAGTTCCACTGGAAAACAAAAAAAATCACCTTTATGACACTTAAACATAATTTGCATAATAATTTAGAATGCGGTATAGAGCAGTCCAAGCACCCTATTTGTCTTGTAGGGGATTCTGGGGGAATGCAGGCAGAGTTTGGTGTCCCACATCTGGATAAACAGTCCCAGAGCGGACATGAAAGAGCTGGACAGATCCCTGAGGGACCATGTCCCCCCCTCTCCCCCATGATGTGTTTACACTTAGAGACAGGCCAATTTCCACAACTCACTCTTCACTCTACAAAAGGCTGTTTTTGGTTACTGTCGCTACTACATACACAAAATGTATCTTCATTATAAGCACAGTTGAAGAGTAGTACAAATAGACAGAGGAGACAGGGAAAACGTTTTTCAAGTAATAAGCCATAAAGATATTACATGCTCTTGGGTGTTAGTTGTGACTTTGTGAATTAAAATTATAAAAAGTGCTTCTTGTCAATGAAAATGTGTGCATTTGACAGTAATATATTTATCTGTAGTAGTCAAAGTTTGGGCCAAGGACAAAACCTGATTCAGGGACCCCATGAAATGAATATATAACCTAAACAATTAGATGGCTTCAATTTGTGCTCCATTTGCCTCACTGTTTCAAATATAAATCAACACTATTAGCCATAGTCTCTTCAATATTTACATGTGCACATTTCTACTATTATTTTTGTGAAGAAAATTTCTTTGTATGAAAATTTTATTTAAAGTTTGTATTTCAACATGCTTAACTAAAACAAGAACCATATATTTCAGAACATGTTTGCAAAGCTTCAGTGTACAGCGTAAGTACATGTTGTAGGGCATTATAACATCTTTTGCAATGCTGATTTAATTGGGAAAAATCTTGTAGCCTTAGAGTGGAATGGGAATGAAATATTCAGCCTAAAGAAAATTGTATTTATATTAATCAATCACATTAGAGTTTTAGTTAAGGCCATTGGTGGAGCATTTTTCTTGTCTTCCAGTAACCTTCATATCTTTCCTGACAGATGAGAGGTGGTCACAGGGCTGACGGGAACACAGCTGCATTTCATTTTAGATTCAGGAAGTGCGTGGATGGAAAGGTTGGAGGTACTCTGTTTTGGTTTTGGGGGGGCAGGTCTACTTTACATGCACCTGGAATAAAACATGTCTGGATTCAAGATCAGAGAAATGTATAAAAAAATCTCTTAACACAGGAAGCATTTGATGCCAGCGGCTAGTTCAAATAGACTGGCAGAATTCATGTAAGCCCGTAACAAACTAATAAGAAAATTTAAAATTTTAAAAATGCACACACACACAGGAAGGGTGGCCTCATTAGAGGAGATTTACAAGAAAGTTCGCAGTATTGGAAATTAGCTACATACTAATGTTAAACAAATGTTAAATTACTGAATTAACGTAAAAATCCCAAAGATATTTTGAGGCTTCTTCCCCTAGTTACCAAATGCAAACTAATATTTGATAACTTTTATAATTTGCAATGAACAGTCTATGTACCAGGAACAACTTATATTTGCTATAGCAGTGAATTGGTTACTCAGCTGACACTGACAAACCTGACAGTGATCTCGTTCAATAAAACAGAAAAACGGGTGCGTTTGGCCTATAATGTGGAATACTACAGCTTACTCATGTCCTTCCGTGAGCAGGGACAAAGAAGTGCATTGTGGGAAGGTGGCCATAGATAATTATTATATTTTCAGATCATTGGTTACTAGTGATATCATCGGCAGCACAGCAGCACAACTTCATTAGAAAACTATCAACGCAAACAAACTGACAAGAGTTTGTAAATCTGTGACGCCAAAATGAAACTAAATTACAGAGACAGAGGCTTTTCCATTTCACCACAGTCATTATAGAGAACCTGCAAAAAGCATGCAGGTTTTTAATTACTTGACATACATTAGGAATATAAAGTAGTAATATAAAAGTTGAGTTTATTTATGTAGCAAATTTAAAACTATAGCTGCCAAAAGTGCTGTGCATATAGCTTCTTATTGACAGTAAGAAAAAATGTGGAACAGAACAGAAATATGTAGAAACAAGTCCAAAAGATCAACTGGCAACAGAATAAAACAAAAACAAACTTGAAACATTCGAAATTCAACTTTTTCCGTGTATGGTGAGTTCTCAATCTGGAGCCAATACTAACTCATGTCATTCTAAGAGACAAACTGTGCACTAAGCAGCTGTGAAGTGTCAGAGCCGATGTCAACACACCACTGTGCTATGCTCCAGGGGTCGTGACCTTTGGCTCTTCACCCCTCAGCAGGACGACCTGGATGAGCGGCACACGCGCAAACCAGAGACAGGAGCTGAACGCGGCTGCTGTGCAGAGCGAACCTCTGGGAATATAAGAGTAGCTTTTATTTGTGTCAGTCATCACTGTTTCCCCCTTCATTTCTACAGGCTATTTGGCAGTTGATGATGATGAAGAATAGGAAGGTTTGTTAACATAAAATCCTACTATTCCATGACAGCTGGGTCATTATAGGAAGACTCCTCCCCTTGCTGTTTGTTGGCAGAAAAGTTCTGCTTAAAATTCACTACCACTGCCACATACAAACTTAAAGGTGCAACATGTAACTTTTCTGGTGGAGGGTGTTATTGCCTATTATGTACCAGAGTAATAAATAACAGAACTAATTGCATCTATTTGCATTATGTTTCTTTTTGCTGAAAGTAACATTCTCTGTGACCTGACCAGCCTTTCCACAGATCTGACCTATAACTTGGCACTACCAGCTTGTGCCCATAGAGTTTAATGCCATACTGTGGAATATTCCAGGCAAAGCAATGACATCCCGATGGAGACAGGCAGGTTATGTTATGATGTGCACCTTTAACTAAATGAAACAGAAATGTCCTTATAGAAGTGCAAATGCAAAGAGCAGCAACTTATTGTGTGGTCCAAAGCAAGAAAGGATAGGATAGCATGTGTGAAGGTTGAACCACCAACTCTTTCATAGGAGGGCTTATTGAAGTACTTATACTACATACTTTCTTACACAACATATTAAAAACAGCCTACAAGTTTGCAGTTTAAAATTGATAAATGACTCATCATATTTCACCACAAAAACATTAAGCCACCACATGCAGACAACACTTTTACTGCCCATAGCAACACAAGCACAATCCTATGAAAACAAATAATACAGCCTTGTTTCAAAAAGAACAATGTCACTTACTGTTTCAGCAGTTTTTCCTGTCCAAACATTTCCCAACACTTTTTTGGTAATTTAGTGCCAAAATCTCTACTACAACCTATTATTCTTCTCAACTAGGCAATAGATTTGACACATATTCTGTCACAAAAGCCACACTCTAACCAGCAGATGGGCCATTAAAGTAATGTGTATTTGCAATAAATAGTGCTAGGAAAGCCATAGTAACATGAACAACACAACGTTTTGGTTGAGCTCATGCTAATTGGGATCTGGATCCAGGCAGTGCTTAGAAATCACTGCACACTTTTCCAGGAAGTACAGGTTTATGTCATAAAGGGAATGAGTGAATTATACCTTCCAGCAAAAAAACTGTAACAAAAATGATACTACTACTACTACTACTACTACTACTACTACTACTACTACTACTACTACTACTACTACTACTACTACTACTACTACTACTACTACTACTACTACTACTACTACTACTACTACTACTACTACTACACTGATACTGTAACTGAATGTGACTGATAGAGGTGGGCACTATATTGTATTATCAATAATATTGTTTTGAAAATATGTAAAAAAATAATATTTGAATATCACTATATCTCAAAATGTTGAAAAAAGGAAAATGTAAGAAATTTGGATAAAAAATGGTCAAGAGAAATGTCTGGTAATTTTTCAATTCTTTCACATTTTGTCTGCCTTAAACCTCATCTACATTTAATGACAAACTTTAGCACATTTCTTTTGACTTGCCAAAATATTAATATTGAGTTTGCCTGTTTCTGCCCATGTCTGGGTGTTTTCCTGTGGGCTCTCTGGTTTCCACATCAACCCTAA
>JAIEZT010000021.1:2158268-2198268 GCA_019594935.1 Periophthalmus modestus
TTTCTTGAACAAGAGCTGTCAAGGCTGCAAACCACTATGTAAATTCAGTAGCCACTTGTGGGTAAAATATACCGTGTTTCAGGAGGCATGTCATGCATTCCTTTACTTTGTGGGTGAAAGTACAGAATCCAATTTTAACAGTAATTTTTTACTGTTAGAGTCTTGATTTTTCCATTCAATTAACACAAAATATCCATGTAGCTTGACCAGCAACCCTATCTGCATTGTTTTGGCTTCCTTGTGTTTTCATCTTGTACCCACCTTATTCAGGAAGCTGCTGTGGGCACCGCCATTGTCAGGTTGGCGGGTTGTATTATTTTGCATGGGGCTGCAGATCTTCACAAATAACAGAGGCATCCAGGAGGCATCTAGAACAGATGCTTGAGCCACCTCAGCTGACTCCTCTCAATGTGGAGAAGTAGCGGCTCTACTCCAAGCTCCTCCTGTATGACAGAGCCCCTCCCCCTGTCTCTACAGGAGCGCACAGCCACCCTGCAGACGAAACTTATTTCGACTGCTTGTATTCGTGATCTTGTTGATCATTACCCACTTACTACTTTTCCCAAATTCTCAATTGAAATTACTGGAATTCCCACTTACATGGAAGTGCCACCACAAAGAAAGCGTGGGCATTTACGACAAAAGTGGGCGAGATGGAATAAGGTCCTTCACAAAATTCATTGGCCGTAAGCTCTAGTAGCCACAGCTGCCTACAGACATACTGTGGCTACCAAATGGGGGCAATGGTCACTCTGACTATCACCAACAATGGCAAACCAGCACACTAATTCAGACAATGCGGGTAAAGTGTTTTGCTCAGGGCACGACAACCATAGTATGTTGGTGCTGGGACTGAACTGGCAACTCACTGGTGCTATGCAAGTCATTTTTGGGCTAAGGCAGCAGCTGTTACATTACCTGTATGTATTGTATCTTTTGTAAGGTGAAGTCCTTTTTTTCTGGATAAAATACAGACTTGTACATGCAGGTCACTTGAAAGCCACTGACTTATTGCAGTGAGGAGTGGAAAATGGGCTTTGCTTTTCCTTCTGGTTTCAGAAATCCTCGCAGACAAATGCTCACTACCAGTACATGTGTTTTTTCTGGGTTTCCTCAAATAAAAAGATGTCTGCTTTTCACATTCAGTGGTACAAGTCATGTTACTACTTTCTAATGAAGGTGCACCAAAGACACAGAGGAGAGGGTGGGGGCTGAACAAGGAATTGCAACAGCTTTCCAAAATGTGAGGTTATAAATAAACCTATGACTATGACTACAGTCCAGTTCTAAAAATCTAAGATTTTCAGCACCAATTCTTGTTAGATTGTCCACAAACAGTAACAAATTTACTATATTCTTTCTCCTCTACTAATGTCTCCCTCCAGTTTGCTACACATATAAACTACATTATTCCTATGACAACCCAGTATTTACAGAAGATATGAGTTTCAATACAAGCATGGATGACACAAAGCTGAATGCAAAGTTTTCATTTACACATCATTTGAAACCCTGGAGAAACAAGACCCTATGAAAAACTACTAGAACTAATGATTCTTTACTAAGATAAATAGTGGCACAAAGGTACAGTTGATTTCAATGTAAACACTACCAGATGGATGTTATACAACTCCCTCCTTTTCCAGTGCAATTTTTGGCTTCATATTTTTCCCTTACACCTTCTCCCACTTCCTACCCACACTCCTCTCTTGTCTCCTGGGATACCACAGCCTTTTGCCTCCCATCATTCACCCGTGTTTTAGTTTTATCTGTCTCCTGTCTGTCTGTTTGTGTAAGATTGTTCCTGTCCAGATAAGATCCATTCCTAACAGGAATTTACCGCATGTAAAATGTATGCTTTTTATCAGTGGAAATGCTTTCAAACAGCTACCAGGACCATAAACAGGTCTAAAATGACACTAAACCAGGGTAAATTCAGCTTAAAATCAAGGCCCTGGCTTCACTTGACATAAATGGGAACTAAGTAAGAAAAGAATTAATCAAAAAAACTTTCTTGAACTGCAGAGGACCTTGAGTAAAAAGCATGTGTTTTGCTTTGTCTTGCCATTATGAAATTAAGTAAAAAAATAAATAAACTGACTGAGATCTGTGTTTTTCTAAGCACACTGTACAACTACCCACTCTCACTCCTGTTTCTACTGTTTCTGTACATGTATACTAGTTTGACAAATACTACATTCTACTACTTCTTTTTTTTATATATAAAAGATCATTTGAAACATGTATAACTGGACTCACCATTTTCCTACTCACATGAATTCCTCCCCTACTGTCAAACACATTTTTGTGGGTAATTTAGTTTCCTTGCATGGGCAGCTTGAAGCAAAATTACAGAAGATCACATTGGTTAAAATGATAACAGATGGAAGAAAATATCAATTTATAATTCAAACTCAACTTTTTAACCTTTTGCAATTGCCCATAAAACTGTCAAAAAGCATAAAGCATAGTCACATTTCTCTTGTGAATTTGTAAAAAAACAAGCTGCTGATCAAAGCTGGCTGTAAATGACTGCTACATTTTATGACAGAGAGCAAAAAGTGGATGTAGAGAGCACTGACTTTGGAGTTGACGCCGTTTGCTGAAGGAGAAGAGAAAAGTCAATGTGCTACAGCTGGGTGCTTCTATAAAACAGGTGACGTCCTAAGTGCTTTTCCCATCTCTGTCTGCTCTGCTCCTAACAACAGGTGTGTGACCCACTACAAAGCCCTCACCATACACTTCTATACAAGCTTAGGTCTCACTCTTAAAGCTACAGTGGCTTGTTTTTATTTCAACTTCAGGACTTTCCAATATTAAACACAAAAAAAAAAAAAATCAATTTAACAGTATATAGGGTTTAAACAGATGTAGAGCCTCAGTCTTTACAAACTGTACCAGTCCCCAACATACATAGCAGATGGCCTCATAAATAGCAGTGACAGTAAACTTATAAATGGTAAAATAGAGCAAGCTACAGAAAGAAATTATCATATTGCAATGGTTGTTTTGGAGATACCAAAAGATGCTGCAAAAATGTTGATTAAAAATGAAAGTGGGTTTGTAAAATAAATTGGAATTCATGTTTGAAGTATGTTCACTCTTAAAAAATGTTAACATGTGCTCTTAATGATTCTGGGATGTTTAGGTAACTTGTTTATTTCAAAAAGTACTTTGTCACATATGGTAAGTGTTAAGTTGAATGCAAGAGGTCTGTCAAGTCAACTGACCACAAAAAAATGAGCTTTATAAAATGTCAAAAGTGCCAGTGAACCATTCTAGCTGATCTCTGGTGACAGTGTACAAAGCACCCCTGTCTATCGCTGAACGGCCCATGTTCTTCGTGTTGTTCTACTGTAATGAGGATGGATGGAGTGCGAGCTGATGTGTCATTACACTTGGAGCTGGAGGTGCTGCTGAAGCTCTTTCACAAAGCTCTGGACCAAACCGAGCCAGGCCGTTCTGCTGACACAGCTGGCTCCAAACGCTCTGATCCAGGAATGTTATGGGCCAAGATGGAGAAAGCAAAACAAGTGCAGGAAATACATTAGTGCACTCTGGTTCCTCCAAGCCACAAGTCTCTCATGTGGGAACTGGACGGCCAGACACAAGGAATTGTCCCAGGACTGGTCCCCAGACTGGTCCCAGGACTGGCCCCGGGACTGGTACCATGACAACTCACTGAATGCTGCAATCAGGACATGTTATTTCATGCCTGGCCCTGACCTGGAATAAATTACAGAGAGCTTTTAAAATTCAAACCCTTGCGTCAGTGCCTCATTTTAATTCTCTTCTTGATGACCTGGAAATGCAGTCAATGGTATGTCACTGTTTTTAATTGAGTTTGTGCACTGTGTTTTTATTGATTGTTGATGTGTGTTGGAGCCTCTTGCCCAGGACTCCCTTGGAAAAGAGACCTTTGAGTCTCAATGGGACTTTTCCTGGTTAAATAAAGGTTAAATAAAAAATAAAATAAATAAATGTGACAGGCTTCTATTTCAAAGGACTCCAATGCCTCCAATACATCTTCCCCGCAAAGAACTGGACTTAAACTTCTCACATCTAAACTTACCAATTGTAATCTTTTATTCAGTGAACTTTGTACTGAAAAACAAAGGACATTAGATGCTGTTACAATTGTCAAAACATACTTTTGAACTGCTCCGCACATGCTCACATTATTATGCATGTCTCAGAGGTGCATTCACTGAAAGTCTGTACAAGTGTTTAATGGTACTGTAAACAACAAGGTTTCAAATGTGTAGCACTTCAGGGAATACACAAACAAATCCAGAACACAAAAACAATTACTTAGGTGAAAGGCTTATTCTACAGCTCTTTTGCCAATCCGTCGAGATTTCTCTGAGTGATTCATTAGAAAACAATGTCCTGAATCAAAAGAACAATCCAGTTTCTCACAATTACTGTTACTATTAAGTCCAGTGTGATGGAAATTTAAGTATATTCATGCTGTGTCTTTAAATGCATTTGATCTGTGTCAGTCTGCCAGACCCAGACCAGACATTAACATGTGTGAAGCTCTGTCTCCATCTCTCATGAAACTCGTTGTCGTTCTACCTGTCTAAGTGGAAAAGTTCATTATCATATGGGTGTGAAACAAAAGTCACTCTGCTTTGAAATGTATGTAGCTTTGTCATTCTGGTATAAAATAGTCAGAGCTGGGATGCTCAGGGGACTGGAGAGGGACTTGCTGGGGGGACTTGGTGTGGAGACTGGAGAGGGAGATGCTCGAAGACGCCGAAAGGCTGCCAGTCTGTGGCCAGGGCAGGCCTGGGCCCTGTCCTGTCTGTATCTGCTGTAACAAACAATAAACCTCTTGTCTGTATTTCAAATAGTCACCGAGCCTCGCAAGTGGATTACTTTTTCATCGAGAATTGTAATTTTTTCCACAACACCAGCATTCTCACTTTATGGCAATGATAAGTTTAAATGTACAATTAATGACCCTTCGCTAAACATCTGGACAACCACTACCAAATGCTCGTGCCTTAAGAATCTGTGCTGCTTTATGAATGCTAAAATAACGTGAAGCAGAAAAACAACATTTCCACAAATATGTGCCTATATATATCTGTTTTAACTATGTTTCATTTGGCTCAGAACACACTGGGTTGGGTGAGAAAACAATTTTTAGCACTTTGAGTTCACATTATTTAAGGACTTTAGTTTTCTAAGGAAATTAAACCAATACAGAATGTATAATACTTTGTAGTTTGCTTAGTCTCAGCTTTAACCTGTTTCGACAATAGTGATAAAAGCCTGTCAAAGAGCTGGGCCAAAGCAAAGGTGGATTTATTTTGAATGGGACGACCTTATTATTTCAACCCCCTCAGAAAAATAAATATATTTGAACCTTGAACACTGTGGAACTCATTTTGGCCTGGTTTCAACTTGGCGAGGACAGAGATGGGATTACCATATGAAGTCACTCCACACATGCAGGTACCAGGACAAAAGCATAGACTAGGATAGAATATATAATGTGTGTTTGTTAGTGTGCAAACAAATCAACTCAATACTGCACAATCCTCTGATACTATTGGAATAAACAAAGATTAATATTGTTATTATTGACCTTTTTCCATTGATAATACACAGTACACAACACCCCTGCATTGTGCTATAGTCTGATGCCTTAGATGGAAAGAATTTTTGAAAGTGTAATGACTCCAATTAGTCCATGCTGCACTTGAGAGCTTTGTTTTATCCCATTTTCACTTGTTATTGCTGTGTTTACATGTCAGTTTAAGCACTTTTGAGCTTAGTGGCTTAAAACTCCGTAACTGATGTTCTAAAGTGTTCACAGATTTCTACATCACTCAGAACTAAACATCTGTCTCATGGGAGAACACAACAAATGAAAGCAAAACAGACTGGGAGGCAATAACTGTTGTTTTCCCCCTGAATGAATACATTATAGAGCTAATTGTGCAAAAATAAGTCTAGTCTAGACTTGCATGGTTAAACAGCGGGCACTTCGTAACTGGTGTCCCAATATTAGTTTCTTTCCTCCCAAACGTCAAAAGTTCACCTGAGTAGAGTTAGAAGTACGCTCTACTTGGCTCTAGCCCTGTGTTTTATGAGCAGTTTTCGCACGCGCCTGCAGAGAAAGACAAACAGGATGGCCCCTATCCGATGACCTGGATGAAAGAGATTGTTTCCTGACACAGTGTGAGTGCAGCTCTGAACGGTGCGATGGGCTGCCTCCACAAACCTGGGCCCAAAATATATGTACGGTAATAAGACTACACTTGGAATTTAACTTGGAGTTGGAGATTTGATGATGCAGCAGTGCTATAAGCCCATAGAGATGCATTAGCCAAAACAGTGCATTAAACAAAACAGCTGTGTGGAACAACCCGATAAGCTTCTGGTAAATACAACTATCACTATAATCAAGGCTGAATTTAGTATTTGACATTTAAAATCTTCATTGGTTTAAAATAAGATCAACTGAGGTATGACAACACAACCCCGATCCAGAGACACTTCACCGCACAACACAAGAAACCCCCAGAAATATTAGATGTTTATAGGTTTAGCAACTTATTTTTAGACCAGTATAGACACAAATTATGGTCCCTCTGCCGCAGTGTTTAATATTTTTTATTCTCTGTACTGTAAGGCTTCTTTTAAAAGTGAATACTGCAACTACCACGTGACGATTGAAGAGGGAAATATATTTGCAAAATTGAGAATCGCTCAATGTTTGAGCGATTACACAATGTTACTGCTTAGATATTGCTACATCGAAGTACTCAGCTGCCTCTCATCCATCTCCATGAACAGGGCCCAACTGTGAGCGAGTGAGTCACATTGTAGCACCAGGCCAACTTCACAGTCCCAGATCAATATAGAGAAAAGTGAACAGTGAGGGAGCATGTGCAACGTCTCCTTGGAGAGCACTAATAATAATAATAATAATGAGGTGATGGAGGGTGTGGAACTAGCTGATGCAATTTGGAGCTATTTTTAAATACGAAACAAATAGAATTTCTTTCCCAATGCCCCAAATTAAATTAAAGCAGACTTGTTATGCAAAATCAACCATGTTATAGATGTTTCCCCTTCTCATTTATCCAATCAAAGTATTGAATTTGGAGTGATTTAGGTATGTTTGAGCAATCTTTAACCGCTTATTTTCAAGACGCCATATTCCCGATCAACCCCCGTTTTCACTGCCACTGGTACATGCCCATTCCTCTGTACTTACTTCATTCTCCAATGTTTTTTTCTTAATCGGTGATATGTGCTGTCATTTTGGTACAAATAAAAAAAAAAACCTCCACTACTCACTACTCACTGTGTAAAAGATTTGCAAGTTGTTCTATCACATCGTTGGTGGCGGGCACTTAAGTGTATTTAAAACACAGACCGACACAATGATGGTTCCCAAAGAAAAAGCATTCTTGAAAGCCTGTTGAGATCTTCCATTTAGTAATTTTCCTTGTCTTGTGGTTCTACTGTGGTGCAGTGGCAAGTCTACAGAAAAAAAAAATCTAAACATCTCATACCACACATGCAGTTCAAATACAAGTTCAAACTCCATACATTGAACTAAACAGCCATGCATCATCGGCTAAGGCAAACTACTCCTACACCACAACAGATCTCCAAGGTCCCGGGCCAGGCTAACCCACATTTTTGAACCACTGGAGATGCTTTTGTGAACCAACATGTTTAACTAACACAATTCAACAGGAGCAAAAAGCTTGTGGACCTCACAAAATGTTTAACTCAGCTTTGATCCTACCACTTCAAAGATTTGGAATTTAAACAATAAAAAATAGAGAAAACTCCAAAATGTGTAAAAAAAAAAAAAAAAAAAAAGGTATAAATTATGCTTCAGTTATTTACTCTCCAGGAAAAGTCAAGAGTTTTTTTACTTACCGAATCTCTTGTATCCAAAAGATTGTACTTCCTCCTCGTCTGCAAAGTCGTCTGTGTGACATAATCAGAAACATATGATAGAAATAGGCCATACACTGGGGGAAGGTTACACTAAGCAGTTGGTAGTACTCCAGATGACACTAGAATCAAAGGCTAAGGCCAGGCCAAGTGGATATAGTGACCCATTCAGAGAAAATTACACTTTATACACTTAATGAAATATACTGCATTTCAATCTGAACATCCTTGGTTTCAGCTAAGTTTGTGACAGCAGCAGCACTAAAGGGCAAAGTAGAAGACTAACATTAGGCTAAGAGGATTCATTTTGTCACTTTGTATGTCAGATGATCTTTATTTCATCAGACTTGATCCGAAGCAAATAACATAGTAATTTATTAAAGCAATTTGGCTACTAAGCCTGGTGAGGTATGAGGAATACATGTCAGCTGCAGTGTTTGTGTGGAGAAAGGAGGACCACAGGCTGCAGTTTCTCTGGGCTGTTGACAGTAAACCCTAATTACACTCTACTACACTACACTGAGGACTGGAGAGCGGAGAAGAGGGACATAACTGGTAATGGTGAACAGATGGGCTTGAACAGGGCAGTGTGGCCGGAGTGTGGTAGGTAAAACAGACGGGGGATAAGGACAGATGATACAGGGAACAGAGTTGCCCATGCCATTTGCATATTTTAAAAAAGTATTTAAAAGTTATGCATTAGACCCCCAAAAGTGGATCTGGCATTTGTGATCTATATTTACATCACATTAAGACAGGTGTCTGCACATGCAATTGAGCTGATGGGCACTGACTAATAATTCGGGTAATATTAGGCATTTTGATAACTTATAAATGTAAGGCCTACTGCAAATCTAAGAATGCACATACCTTTCATGGCGTTTTATAACTTCTGGGTAGTATGAGCGAAGATATCCACTGTCACTTTCTGCACATCGCAGCATTTAGACAAAGTTGTCAACTGGTCCTGACCAAAAATCACGTGAACACTAAAAGTATGCCATCTTGTTTCTCGACTTAGAGTCCAGATCGCGCGTGTTCTCCCGGTGCTCGTGGTCTGTGGAGTGCAGGAGGGATTTGTGATGTCCGTGAAGTGTCCAGCGGTGAGCAGCTCACAGAGGGCTGCACAGCTGTATGAGTCTGTCAAGCACACGTGGACGGACACGCACTTCCGGGACAGCCCAGATTCATACAACCATCACCACTGTTTCTCATCTATAATGAGTGGGTAATTTCACATGCATCTATAATCACAGTACCAACATGGAGTCACAAGGATACAGCAAATCAAATCATCAGTTTTGTTTGTGTATGCCAAATGTGAAGTGAGTTCACGCTGGAGACGCTTGGCCATGGCTCTTTTGTGCCCGGTGAACGACTCAACTCGCGTAGACTGAAAGTGTTTCCGCTCCGGCGGCTCCAACTTGACAGAACCAGCTCCAGCTCTCTCCTTGGTCTGCTCAGGCCACTTTTGTCTGTCTGAAAGGGTAAACAAACTCCCGCAAACTGTCTCACTCTTGTTGCAGTTTATTCTTACTCCTTTTGTTAGTCTTCCCATAAGAGTGAAACCAGGTTCCCACTGTCCCACTGTCTGAACATTAGTAAGCTAGTTGATTATCTTGCATTGTTCCTTTGTAGGCCTACACCTTAAACAAACAAATTAAACTTTAAGTGATTTGGCCTTCCTGTGAGGGTCAGATGTCCTGCAGGCTCCTTCAGAGGCTCCAGTCTCCTGCTGGTTCAGGGTCTGCACAGGTTAAATCTTCACCATCTTTCCCGCTGTTGTTTATAAAATAGTAACCTCAGCCAAATAACATCCCAGTTGTACTACATGGAGTTGTATATCATCATCATCATCATCATCATCATATATTGAGGGTGACGGGCTGCATTTTACTCTTTGACACTAAAAGTGACTTAGCACCACCCAGTGGTGGAAAATAAAATGATCTATGGGTGATACTCTGTGAAGATTCAGTGTTTGAATTAAAGATGCGCGAATGAAACTTACAAAGCCTTGACCCATGCAGTGTCGTATCTCTCTGAATTAGAGGCGTCGAACAGCACACCCACTGTAATGTGTATTCACTATTGGGTTACATTTATTTCTATATCCATTATCCACGAGATCCAGTGCTGCAGACTGTTGCCATATGTATGGTGCAGTCTTTATTTCTGGTGATTCTGCATTGTACAAATACGGAATTGCTGTATTTCAAATTGTCTTGACCTCCGCTGAACCTCTGAGACTGACTCACCGAACCCCGACTGTACGATCGAGCCCAGGTTAAGAACCCCTGCTCTAGGCCAATCATTTTTAATACAGATGGGGGGCCGCTAAAATAAATACTGTTAAAATGCCGATTTCTGTAATAGTGATATAGTTATAGTGATCATTATAGTGATGTCAGCACACTCCAGAAAACTCAAGAAAACCACCAAATTATGAAGGTGCAATTGTTCCAAAAAGTTTGAATGTGTAAATGTTGATTTGTACAATGGTAAATATTTTTTTTATTTATCAGTGTACAACTCAACAATTATTATTATTATTGATTATTATCATTGTTATTGTTATTGTTATTGTTATTATTGTTATTGTTATTATTATTATTATTATTATTATTACATTTATCAGTGTACAAATCAACATTTACACATTCAAACTTTTTGGAATAACTGTGCTTTCACAGTGTTACATGAGCTGAGTAAAGAGCGGCGCCTTTTTCTTTTCCCGCGTGAGTGACGTTAACACGGAAGCGGCATGACGTCATCATTCAGTTGAGGGGCATAGATTTAAGAACAAGAACCGTATCTGGGACTCAAGGACGCACTAAAAGTGAAGGGTGAAAATCGTAAAAGCGAGCACAAAACCTGTGGCAGAGCCATGGAGCTATTAAAATAACTTAAATACAATATTTTACCAGAGTAGCAAATGTCCTTATTGTTCACTCCCCAGGCTGTACAGTTTGAACAGCTGAAGTGACCCTTATGAACTGAAATCATGACCAAACATAATGTAGACGTCAATTAATGTTTTTTTTGCTTTGTTTTTACTGTGGAATACAAGCAAACCTAAATATGTCTCATGGGACCTTAGATGTTAGTTACGCCATGTTAGACATTTCCATGTTCTCCTTTCTAAACTGCAGTATTATGGCCATTTTTGACGAATGACTGATTTTGTGGCTTTGTATATTACAAAGTAGCCTACCCCTTTTATAACTGCATTACATATTATACTCCAAATGAATGGGCAAATGTGGGAGGTAAATCGTTTTTAGAATAAAACTTAATTTTACACTATCTGATGTTTGTTTTCTCAAATGTGCGTTTGTTTGTTTTGTTCACCAATGGCAGCTGGAGGTGGGCGGGATTGAGTCCAGCCAGTCGCGAGTTGGAAGAAGCAGAGTTTAAGTGTAAAGCTTTTCACCAAGAAAATGTTGCACAAAATAATTGGCTTGATAGTCAGAGACGTCTTTGGAGCAGCAGGGTAATTACGGGTAATTAAAAAAAAAAAAAAAAAAGCCAAAGAGTAAGCCAAGCAGGAAGTAAGAGCTCTCTTGCTTCTGATTGGCTGGTCTTGGGGGCGTGGCCTGTTTTTTTTTTTTTTCCAAATTTACCCGGGAGAATCTTGCAGAAGCTTTGCGGAATAAACAAGTTAAGTTTGTTCGTCTGCTTGGTTCGTTACAGGAATATTGTCACTAAACATGCCCGCAGATTCAGAAGTCCACTCGGAGCAGCGGGTGAAGGGAGACTCCAAAGAAGAAGAAAAGACGACTCAAACGTCAGAAACAAAGAGCAGTTTTGGTATGTTTTGTGATGAACGAGGTTATCTGGATCTCATCCGATACATCCTGGAGCACAACCGCAGAAAAGAGGACAGGACGGGCACAGGGGTCATCTCGATGTTCGGGGTCCAGGCGAGATACAGCCTCAGAGGTGAGCGCTGCAATATGTGTTAACTTATCATTACGCTTATATCCATGAGAAGAAAGATGAAGGATATTAAGTAAGCAGGCTAATAAGGCATGAAGTATCAGCGTTTCTTGGGGGAAAAAAAAACTGCTCCTTCGTCCAAAACCACGGTCCCGCGCTTCTGCAGTTATGACCTATGAATAATGAAGAGACACTGACCTCTGCTGGTGTGCCAAAGTATTACATCTATCAAATCTATGAAAATAAACTATCTTTTCACAGATCAGTTTCCACTTTTAACCACAAAGAAGGTGTTTTGGAAAGGCATTCTTGAGGAACTGCTTTGGTTTATTAAAGTGAGTGACATTTCTTGTTGTACTATTTTTCTTACATATATTTTGTTCTTTTATAACTAATTGATAAACATTGTAGGGATCAACCAATGCCAAAGAGCTCTCTGCAAAAGGGGTGAAGATTTGGGATGCCAATGGGTCTCGTGACTTCTTGGACAACAATGGATTTACTGACCGAGAGGAGGGAGACCTTGGGCCTGTCTATGGCTTTCAGTGGAGACACTTTGGGGCAGAGTACACAAACATGCATGCAGGTACGCTATCCACTCACATTTCTCCTGCATTCCTTTGTGCGAAATGTACATTCCTTTGTAACTTACATGTTTTGGTCCTTCTCAACAGATTACACAGGACAAGGTGTAGACCAGCTGCAGAAAGTAATCAACACCATTAAAACAAATCCCAAAGACAGAAGGATCATTATGTGTGCCTGGAACCCTAAAGGTACAACCCAACAAACAGTATCATGAACTCAATCATTAGTCCAATATTGCTTCACTAATTATTACTCCCATTATTATTTTATTTTTCAGATTTGCCGCTCATGGCTCTGCCCCCATGCCATGCTCTTTGTCAGTTTTATGTGTGCGATGGTGAGCTGTCCTGCCAGCTTTATCAGCGCTCTGGTGACATGGGGCTGGGAGTACCTTTCAATATTGCCAGCTATGCACTTCTAACGTACATGATCGCACATATCACAGGACTAAAGGTAAGACTTAAGTTGTTTGTCTCTGCATAGAATTAAAAGCAGTTGGTGTAATGTATTCATATTTATTACCTTTTAGCCTGGGGATTTTGTTCACACCTTGGGAGATGCTCACATCTACGTCAATCACATAGAGCCTCTTAAAATACAGGTGGGTCATTTGGAAAGAATTATTCAAATTAGCAGCTTCAATGTTTGCGTTAACAACTTATACATATACATACACATATTGCAGCTTGAGAGAGAAATCCGCCCCTTTCCTAAACTCAAGATCCTTCGAAAGGTGGAGAGTATAGATGACTTCCGCGCAGAAGACTTTGAAATCTGTGACTACAACCCTCATCCTATCATCAAAATGCAGATGGCTGTTTAAAGTCTTATATAATAAAGATTGAAGGTAGATTGTACATAAAGATTGAACTTTTAAGATATTTGGCTTCCACACTTGTCCATTTGTGGTATTTGCATTTCAGAATAGAGGACTCCACCATCTCACAAGAATATCCAGGACTCTGAAAATGACAATAGAAATACCAACATTGTGTTCATTTAAAATTATAACAGTCTATGTTACCTTTTGGGGGAAGGTAGTGTGCATTTTTAATTAAATTATTATATATATTATACTACCTGTTGCTGAGGTCTGCAGATATGCAAATGCAGTCGAAACAAGATTAGGTGCTGGACAACTTCAAAAGTCCAGCGTGTGGACAAACGGGCACTGAGGAATCACATTAACAATTTTGCAAGTTGGTTTTGAACTTACTTTTTACATTTTAGGTCCTGTACCTTTTTAAATTTGTGTGGACTCAGCATCACAGCTAGTTTTTAGTTTAGTCTTTATTTGAAGGGACAATGTACAGAGACATTATGCTCATAAAACAAATGATCTGCACCAGATAGCTAGTTTCCATCTGCAGTGGAAATGAACATAGTCAGTAATGTAAAACAATTTCTCATTGATTCCTATTAGTCAGTGCATGCATTTCATAGTAAAGACATTCATTCATACATTTCATATTCATAGAGCGATGTCCTCATTCACACTGTCCAGTCGACAGCTGTCTATTTGGACAAACTGCAAAGCTAAAGCCTGGAGGAACTGCTTAAACATTACTCTGTTGTGACACTAGAGAGAAATCGACATGTCACTGAAATGTATTGCAAGTTTAGACATTGTACATAGCCTTAAATCTGACCTGCTTTCCTGTAGCAACTCCAATTCCCAATGGAGCTAAAGCCTAACAAAACAGGTTAGAGATTGGAGAACAGTGTGTAAACAACCATATGAGACTATCCCAGTTTGTTTCTGTGTCATTGTGTAATATCAAGGTGGCAGAAAGGACTAAATGGGCAAACAGTTCAGACTAAAACATGGTCCTGACTCAGGCCTGTCACGTTACATTGCTAAAGTAAATATAGATGAAAAACGAGAATACTCAAACTAATTTATGCCACTGACAATAACCCAAGAGCAGCTTTAAACCACAGAAAGTATTCTAAAACTACAATACAGGTATTAAAAAAACATGAGCTACAATAAATGGCAGAATTAAACACTTTAGTACTTTATTTTGCATCTGTAATGGGTCATAGAAGTTACTAATTCAACCTTTACAGCTCAAATTTTATTGTATTGCCAGAAATAAAATATTCCCCGGCAGTGTAAAAAATGTACATACAATAAATGATGACCCCCAAAAATATTGTTCCAGGTTTCATATATTGAACGATAAGTCGATTTTTCGTGACAGGTCTATTGACTCATGATTCAAAATCAGGTACAGGAGTTTTAAGTATTAATATCAAGATGATTAATCCATCCTATAATCTAGTCTCACTTTGGAGATGGCAGCGTGTCCCAGGATGTTGTCTGGAGAAGTGGGCTACTCAATCCACGAAGGTCTGAATTGGACAGTTTGGAAACCCAGCTGATCGCCTCAGACACATCTCATCTCTGGTTGGGCTCTCATCTGCACACAAATGTTGACAATAAAAATATACAGAAATTTGTAGAGGTTGTAAATTAGTAGTTGGCTACATTTACTTGAGTAACTTTAAAAACATTTCATCCTACAGTGGTACATTGTACTTGATTACTTCAGTCATACAAGTTCTACCTGAGAAAAAGTTTGGTCTATTTTTTAGAAAAAAATACTTGTACATATTTTTTTCTTGTCTGACCAACTGTACACACAATAGTAATTACCCAGTACTTGATTTTTTAATTCTCATTTTTGGCCTCTAACAGCTTACAAACGTGTTTTCTGGTCCAGTCATCTCCCTTATGAGACAGCAGCAGCGTTTATCATCCTCTAGATTTGCCCCAACCTTCACTTTAAACTTGCTCCAGCCACTTTGAAGAGCATCTGTGCACAGCTAAGACCACACCTGTGATTAAATGAACAGTAAGATGTGTATGTAATAGATTATAGATACATTATTGCCTGTTCGAGCTGCTCACCAGGGTATCCTCGTCAGGCACATGATCCAATGTATGCATGATAACCCTCTTTTAGCATCTGCTCCTCTGGAAGGGAACACAGCAAAGTACACACAGGTAATGAATATGATAAGTGTGTTTTAATAGAGTGGCCATGGAGCACAAGAGTCCATTATGCAGGGTTAAGAGGCTGTTAAATTCTGCAAATCGTCTCTTAGACTATTCACCTCTCTGCCGTTTGCCCTCTTGTGCTTTCATCAGGATGTCTGAATGAGGTAAGCAAAACGGCTTTAAGGAGAGCGCACTTCTTTCAAGTAACGTCAATGAGATACAAATCAGCCTCACCCAAAGCCTCTGTCAGCGCATCAGTGATGTATCTGAAGTTAATGCATGACACAATCTGGCTCCTGAATGAACAAAGAGTTGGATTTTCTGCTTCAAATCCACATTCAGATCACATACAGCAAATCTCTGTGACTCACAATTTCAACCAGTAGCTTCCACAGAGGCTATAAGGACAAATAGGTGTGTAGTGTTGTCATGGTTTGGTCCATGTTTGGTCTGTATGTGTGTATATTGGTGAAATATTGCCATAACTTTCCTTCAGCTCATGCCCACAAGTCCCACACAGCATTGTAGACAGCAGCTGTAGCCAGATGAATTACCCCTTTCTGTGGACCCAACTGTTAAAACATTTGCATTAGGATACAGGCTACTACATACAAAGTAGTATGTATATATTAAGAAAAAAAAAGAGAATTCATAGACAATAATAATATATAGACATACATTCAAAATCTACCCATCTCCTCTGGCTGTCACTGCTCAGTAGGTGGTAAAATCCTCAAAAGACAGAGGATACAGCTTTAGTCACTGCTTTAATAGCTCTAATAATAGTATCCTCATATCTAGCTTCAATTTGAGGCTCTAGTATCACCAGTAGATGGCAGTAAGCTACAGAGTTTACTGTGATTAACATTGTCTACAAGATATGACAATTTATTGAATAACGTTCCAAAGCTGAATATAAACAAGGCAAGTCCAGCCCAACAGCAGAAGTGTGAAGTCCCCCCAATGCCTTTCCCCAGAGTGACTGTGAGGCCTAAAGACATTACAATCTGTATTAATAACAACATATGCAGTGGAGTAATCCGGATCAGTGTGCTGCAGAGACAGAAATGTGGAGTTAATGCACTTATTACAAGGTTATGTACAGTGCAAATGTTTGGGACTCTAATATGACTTTGGTAACTCAGAACTCACCATCGTCAATTATTTTCAATTATTTTGTGTCAATTAGTCAATTATTTTGTGCAATATTTTCTTGGTGAAAAGCTTTACACCTCAATTCTGCTTCTTCCAACTTGTTACACTGTCTGGACTCAATCCCGCCCACCTCCAGCTGCCATTGGTGAACAAAACAAACGCACATTTAAAGAGACAACAACAAGAGACAACAAACACACCAGATAGTGTAAAATGAAGTTTTATTCTAAAAACAATTTACCCCCCACATGTTCCCATTCAATTGGAGTATAATATGTAATGCAGTTATAAAAAGGGTAGGCTACTTTGTAATATACAAAGCCACAAAATCAGTCATTCATCAAAAATGGCCATAATACTGCAGTTTAGAAAGGAGAACATGGAAATGTCTAACCAGCCGTAACTAACATCTAAGGTCCCATGAGACATATTTAGGTTTGCTTGTATTCCACAGTAAAAACACAGCAGAAACACATTAATTGATGTGTACATTATGCTTGGTCATGATTTCAGTTCATAAGGGTCATCAAACTCTCTCCACTTTGTCGCACTTCAGCTGTGAGGCTGAGATCACACTGTACAGCCTGGGGAGTGAACAATGAGGACATTTGCTCATCTGGTAAAATAATGATTATAATTATGTCCAGAGTGAAAATGCGTGATATGAAAGATGAAAATGAATGAAATGGAGTGATTAAATAACAAGGAAAAAGTTGTAATTCTAACAGAAACTTGTACCTGTGAGGTTAGCCAACAAATAATTACCACTGAACTAAACTTTGGTGGTATATAATTTTTTGCCAATAATTTAACTTTTAATTTAAAACATTTTTGATCTAATATATAAATTACTAATTATTACTGTAAGTAAGACATGATCACAGCTTATTTCACATACTGCACATCTTCCTCACAAAATGTCAATAACATTCAAAACACATGTCCTGCTCAAGTACAAAGTATATGATTTGTAACATATCATAAATAAAAAGAACATAGAACATGAAATGCTGAGGACAATGGGCACAGGTGATACATCAGGTAGTGGTTGTTGACTCTATGCTATTTTCGGTCATATGTATTAGTGTTACAGTCGATATTTTTCCTCCTTGACACAGAGGTACAAATTGAAAGGGAGCAAGTTACAAGTTCTCCCCGGGCTGGTACTGTGGCTCCGTGGCTGTGAAGTAGTCCTCCAAAAAGGACTGGATGTACTCAAAGGTAGGCCTTTCATCCGCCTCTTTCTTCCAGCACAGCTTCATCATTTCGTGCAGAGACTCGGGACAGCCCTGGGGACACGGCATGCGGTAGCCCCTCTCCACCTGCTCCAGCACTTCCCGGTTCACCATACCTGAAGAACATGATGTTTACAAGAGGGTTATAGAAATGAAAAAGGCCATGTATTAGGGTTGCACTGATTAAATACACCATTTCTAACCTTCACAAAGAAAGTAAAGTAAAGAACACATTTGAAACTGAATGAGCAAATAATGATATAATAATAATATTGCTAATACAATAAACAACGATTTTGCATAATTTGTGCGAGTAGTATTTGGATCGACTCATACACATTTGTGAAATCCTGCAATGTCCTGCATTTGAGGCTTGAGTGCTCAGAAAATTTCAGTTTTCACTTACCGCCATCTCGGCCCTCATCACTGTATTTGGTTGCATTGAGCTGCACTTTTTTCATTTATTTTTGCTTTGAAATTACAACTCAAGATAGGTAAAAAAAAATTGCGTAGCTTTAGAAAACAAAAACACATAATTATTTTGCTGTTTTAAAATGAATATTTCTATTATAATTAACAAAAGGTAAAATGATGACCCACATTATATTGCATTATATGTCTTCTTTAAATAAAAGTCCATCAATATCCACTAGCAAAGACAAGAGTAAGATTTCATGGACATTATTAAAAACGTTGTTAGTGTTGTTCATGGCAACATTGTGTAAACCTTTCATTTAATATAGGTTGGAATAAAAGAGGATATTTAATTTAAGAAGAAAACACTAGTTTTAATTACAGCGTCCTTAATGAGTGCATAGCAGATTTATTAGAAGTCAAAATATTTGCCGGTGCAGCCGAGCTCGAGGCACGGTATCAGTCTGGCAGATGGCAATAAACAACAGTGGTGCTCAATCTCCTGCTCGTCCCCCAACAGATGGTCCAATCTAATCTCCCATGTGTGTGTGAGGGAGGGCTCGGTAGCGCCCCCTCCCCTGCAGAGGCACCAACAACCAGTGCAAGCTATGTGGGACAGCTTCACTTCATCCTCCAACATTAACAAGCATGCCAGCGGGGCGTCTAATAGTGGGCCAAGAACTGATAAGACCCGACATAAAGCTCCCTCGTGCTATGTTTTATTCAGCCCCAGTGCTTTGTCTCTTACCTGGGTAGGGCACTCTGCCTTTTGTGACGAGTTCGGTGAGTAAGATGCCGAAAGACCAGACATCGGACTTAATAGTGAAGCGTCCATACAGGGCTGCTTCTGGAGCTGTCCATTTAATAGGGAACTTAGCCCCTGGAGAAAGAAAGGGGGGGAAAGTTATATAAAGCTCCACCAGAGGGCATGTGTCTCATTGTGTCTGGGCTTCCAAGCAACAAGAATGACTCAAGAATCTATTTCAAGCAATAAACAGTCAGCCAATTACATCTCTATAAGAACTGGTATATCAAATAGAATCAATAATAATACATGGTAAATTAGTACGCTTCAGTAACCATTGCCCTCTACAGTATATTTAATGTGAACAAATTTAAAATTTAAAAACAAATTTAATTTAAGGGCATATAACCTTCTAGGACATTAATCTTTAACTTTTCACATTGCTTTTCTTTGACATTACTTGCAGTCACAAGCATTATTTGGCTTTTAACAAGTCAATGAAAATGTATTACAATACTGAACTGGGTGATTATTTTCCCTAAATGAATGCATACTTTCATTGCACAGTGGTAAAATGCGGTATTTGCAGTGCTTAGACATATAAACTACTGGGGATCTGTAAAATCAATGACATCTGTTTTTCCACTATTATCCTAACTCATCATGAGAAGAGGCTACAGGGAGTCACCCATCCTGTCACATTACTTCCCCACCCCCCAGCCACCACCCCAAACTAATGTACCCTTGAAGCAGGGATAGTGTTGTGTGTATTTATATGCTTACCCTGCCTGGCTGTGTACTCATTGTCCTCTATCAACCTGGCCAGACCGAAGTCGGCGATTTTGCACACCAGATTTTCACCCACGAGAATGTTGGCGGCTCGTAGGTCCCTGTGAATGTAGTTCATCCTCTCAATAAAAGCCATGCCATCTGCAATCTGAACACAAATTATAATACAATTTAGAATCAAAATATGAACCAATAAATGCTTATCTACATTTACAATCGCAGCTCACCTGTGCAGCCATGTCCACCAGTAATGGCAGTTTTAGGAATTTTCCATCACCCTCTTTCAGGAAGTCCAACAAGCTTCCTATAAAAGTTATATATACATATGTATATACATATATGTACACATATACACACACACACACACACACACACACACACACACACACACACACACACACACACACACACACACACACACACACTGCAGTTCAAACTACGTGTACTAGCTGAATACCATCTGATTATAAAATGAATAATGTACAGTCATAATTGACCAAAAATTCTGTTCAAAGTATGACAACTTTCTATAACCCACTGCAGTTTTCAATTAAACATTCTAACTTCAAGCCCGGAGGACCCACTAGAGACTTTCAAGGACTCTGCACTCAATACTAATTAAAACGGACACAAAGTCAACATTTTTTCACCAGGAAAATCCCCACATGCATGTCAGACATTACTAAAAGCCGAGGCTATTTGCAGTCAATTTTACTCAAACCACAAGTCTTCTGTCTAATGCTCTATATTTTCTTCAAAAACAAGTTATATCTGATTCTCACATATTTAGAAAATGTGTTTATGGCTCATCAAATATACTTGTAAAATGTGGTTTTCTGTACCTTTAGCCATGTACTCTGTGACTATGTAGATGGGTTCCTCAGACACCACTGCGTAAAGAGGTACCAGTTTGTCGTGGCGTAGTTTTTTCATGATCTGAGCTTCTTGGAGGAAGGCTTCTGGCGACATAGTTCCTGGTTTGAGTGTCTTTATGGCTACCTTTGTTGTACCGTTCCACGTTCCTGTTAAGAAGACATGATGGAGAGTGAACAGCCTCATAGGCCGCGGGGGTAATCAGGTAGTGTTAATGACTTGGGAGATAGGACAATATAATTAATTAGGTCTCGTAATTGAAGGCACACTCTCACATGCGTGTAGCAAAATATCTCGTATTAGGAATGGAGCTGGGGTGATGAGGAGCAGAGAGGATTTTGGAGTTCAATTATTTTTGGAAAGATGTTTGGCAAGAGATGAGTATTGAGTGATATGATCTGATAAACAGAATACAACGAGCAGCGGAAGCAGGAAGAACATAATTCCAGGACCAAAATAGATTGAATAAATATAGAAGTTTTCTTAGATATTAAGTTTGTGAGTGTGTTGTCCCATATAAAGTCAAATTTATAATAAGCGTAATTACATTTGAACAGTAAACAAACTTGTTCCTTACCCATCCAGACCTCTCCAAAGCAGCCTTGTCCCAATTTGAGCTCCAAGCGTAAGGACTCCCGGGGAATCTCCCACGCGTCCTTGGCCAGTCCCTGCGTTTGAGGTTTAACCGTGGGGCAAACTGTGGTCAGCTTGTGGCATAGGCCGTCTGCATGCTCTGTAAAGCACCGAGATGAAAAGGTTACACTACACCCCACCAGCGGAAGAGTAGTCTCTCAAGCAGATGCTCTTTTAAGTCTTATTTCATGCATCGATTCATCCCATTTAATACTGTTGGATTTAGATACTCTTATGCAAACTGTGATGAAAAATATATGAGATGAAGGGGTATCAAAGGCCTCTCTAGAGTCAGAGTGTAGGGATCACACAGATATAACCTCCTTCTGGTCAAAACAAGGCAGGAGGCTAAATATTGTAGCAGTAGGCTGGTTCATGTGACATTAGAACATTCAAAAGAAAGTTTAAAATTTTGCTGAGGGCAGTTTGGTAATTTATGGTAGAATGTATTGTTTAATTGTCAAATGTTGAACTGGTTTACGGTTAATATCTCTGTAATTACTGGGCTAATCCACAAAAACTGGCCCAATGTTCAATGTCTTCTGTATCAGCACAGCCAGTACAAACTGGCTTTTTCACTGCAGTTACAAGGCCTGATAATAATTATGTATATAGATTAGTAAACATTTAATTATAAAATCGAATTTGTGGATGAAAATGCTATTAGGGTTAAACATATGAGTAATTTTAATTGGAATATTTGCTTTAAATTGTATTGTAGCATTCTGGTGTAAGAAAATTTCTTGTGGTAGTTTATTTTCTGAACACAAGGGCTACTGTAGACAATTAGAACATTTACATCAACTTAGGACCCAAGTGGCACATACAAAAGCAGTTATGTTAACAACAAACTATAAAACAAGAGATGTCAACTCTGAACTAAACACAAAACATCAGATCATTACACTATCTCTCTGATAAAATTATATAACCCCCTGACCTCTACTGGAGTTTATTATATCAAATTTTAAAACATGAACACCTACTGTTATTAAAACTATTAAAGACTATTTATCTCCCTTGGAAACAGGGGTTATTGAAGGTACAACAGCTGTAAAAAGTCACAGGAATGACAAAAAGGTTTAGGGTAGATTTGTAAATGTCATATTGCAAAGTGCTCTGAGTAATGCATAACAGGAGACAGAGAGCGAGGATGCGAGCGCTGAGAAATTCTTGTACAGACCTGTGTAATGTTTGACAAGCTTCTGTAACGTGTCAAACTGTGCCCTCGTTGTGATGTAGTAACCTCCACTGTCCAGCTTACGGATCTTGTAGTGCTTCACGTTATCTCCTTTGGCTTCATCCCAGTCTCGAATGGAAAGAGAGAACGCACCTGGATAGAAGAAGCAAAAAGCAGGATATCAGTAGGTTAGCTTATAAAACTTTCAAAAAACTTTCAAAATTCTGTTTCAGACTTCAGAAAAATGCTAGCATAGAATCTATATTGGGATTTTTACAATGCTGGGTCCTCAATACCAGTGCTTCTCAAACTGTGGGCCGTCAAGTTGCAGGTTGAGTATTTGTTTTATTTAGAGACAAATATATGTATGTTTTTGTTCTACTTTAATCATTATTTAGAACTACATTATCCATACACCACTTTTTTATTATTCAAGTTCTCTACTAGATTTCCTACAAAACATCAATGCTTTTGGATTCACCTTTAGTTGTTTCACTTTCCCGCACCAAAAACGTTCCTCTGTGATTCCCTGGAACCAGCAACAACCTCTCAGCGTCTTTCCGGCCCATTTTACCAAAGTACCACCTGCGCACATTTAAAACACATGTCAAAAGTCCATTTAAAATCGAACCCCAATAATATGTAGCTATGTATCACTGTGAAACAATACTAAAGCTGGTTGTCTTTATGCAATAGGAGGTGAGCTCATACTAGTGTCATTATTGTGCTTGTGCGGTGGCTGTCGATGGAATAATAGCGTTATGAAAGGCAGTGACAAAGGCTTACTCTTCAGCCTGGATGGAGTCAGCGGGGGCCACATAATTGCTGGGGATGTAGCCTTTCTTCCCGGAGTTGATGGAGCGCGCCTCCCACCAGTCTCCTTCTCTGCAGGGGGGGGGTACACACAAGACAGAGGACTTGAGCATTTAACAGTCACCTTGGGGATGACTGATGCAGGGAGAAGAGTCCATTTAACAGGTATCTTTTGTTTTCAAGTTTACACATTATGAGAATATGTTCAAGTTGTAATTACTGAAAATGTTATGATGTAACCCACATATGAACTGGGCAAATTACAACTGTAAATATTGTTATAGATGATTATAGTATGTCGATCGATTTGGAGAGGAAAGACCTCAGCTAAGTTATTGCCCAACCCTTTTTCTTCCTTTTCTATTGATAATTTTATACTTAGTATAGTAGTGGTAAAAAAATATTCTGACTATTACTACTCTTTCTGTCAATGTGAAAGCTTTATGTTTCTTTTAAAATAATGACTACCAGGGTCACTTACATACTGGCGATAATCAGTTCCCAATACTACTCACGTGTTGTTGATGATCTGAAATCTGTCTCCCTTTTTAAAGGACAGATCATCAGACGTTCTGGCTTCATAGTCGTACAAGGCCACAAAGAATGTAACGCCGCCTTAAAAACACAAAAAGATATATTCACTATTTACAATAATGTAGCCGAGACAACAGAAATGAGTCGGAGAAGCTAGCAGTCAATATGTTAATATATTAGCTGGCGGTCTGAAAGCGCACACTCTATTGATCTGCTTGTGTGTACATAAAATATGACTGTAATTATTCTATACAGGAGACATGCAGACACAACACAGCTGAACGAAAAGTAAATAAATCAGACTAATAAAAGCCATAACGGAAATCCCATCAGAGCAATTTAATTACACAATCACAAATTAAATATTCGTCAGATCCTGTGTTGGGAAAGTCAACAGGGTAGCCTTGCTCGTAAACAGATGACATTCATATACTCGCTGTCAACAGCCTCAGTCTACACTAATCCCATTATCTCCAACATAAAGCAAATATGCCATGGCATTACGCTAGCACCTTCACCCTTTTAGAGGCACCTAATCCGACGCAATGTGGATTACAACCTAAATCCCACCTAAACAGGAGACTTGTACCTTATCTCGAGGATCATCACTCTAATCTGATCAAACATGTTAGGATTAGGATAGATCACACCTGACTTGACAAAGTCATTGTGAATTAAGTCTTTCTTCATGCTTTGTTAAGACATATTAAGGTCTAGTTGTAATAAAGTCATACGATTATAATGAGGATGTTGATTTAGAGTGGATTTAGAGCTCTTCACCATAGTAGTCCCTTATTGATATGGTGTCCTGCTATCATCTGTCCCCACGCCACCACAAACAGTAATAACCGTTTTACTGCTGCCAGGAAGGCTCTGCAGAGAGTCAAACCTTCTCTCATAGACATTTACTGTACCTCGGCTGGTGCAGGAGCAGAGCCATCTCCATCACGGTGGATCAATTTTACAGAGCAGAGCCAACGCAGCAATAAAGCAAAAATACTACTTCTATGGCTCAAAATAAACAGAGTAATCCTCATGTGACCTCTGTATTTGTTTCATGGTTAGTCACAATATGTTATTCACAACCCAGCCATTTTGGAGTACACAATGTTGTTCACCTCTGGCAGTAAGATGACCTCATTTAACTCAGAATGCTTCTCTTTGCATTCAGACCCAGTAATGTCTGTTGAAATAGCAAAAAAGTCCCAAAACCATGCAACTTTTTTGGTGGAGGCTCCTCCACCTGCTTTTCTCAATAGAGATGTTTCTTACTTTCTCTGTAATGTTCTACAGTATGGCATCAAACGTTGATTTGTTTAATTGCAGATGTTTTAATGCCTAAAATCTCAATGGAAATATGGAATTGTGCTCCTTTAAGTAATTCATAATTAGGGATATTATTAAAAAAATATCACAGTATTTCTCAATACTTTGAAAACAGGGAATTGTGTCCAAGCCAAACAGCAGGTCTAACTAAATAATGTTTGAGGTTTTGTGCCTTTTATGTCATTTTAAATAGCCTAAATATTGTGCTATAAGACATGTGAAACTACTTGCCACAACCAAAAAACAAACCATAAACCCAGTTCATGAATGTAAAATTAACATGTGAATCACTGGGTTTTAGTAGTAGTCTCACCAGATACAGCTCCTGAGAACGAGTTGGACACCGGTCCAGAGAAAGATGCTCCGCCGAAGGGAGTGATGGCCGACGAAGAGCCTCCGAAAGGAGTGATGTTGTGGTTGAAGTTCCCAGACGCGGTGCTGGACGGGAGGGGCTGGCTCTGCTGCTGCTGGGTTGGGTCTGGTCCGTAGTGGCCCGTGTGCTGTGTGGTGGTTGCGATTGGGTCAGAACCAGTGGAGTTCTCCGGACGGTACTTGACTGGGCCTTTGTCCTCTTTGCTCTTTACACAGCCCATAGTCCAGCCCTGCGTGGTTAAGAAAGGGTTAGTGAACAGTCAGATCTGTAATAAATAACACATACAGTATGATTAATGGAAAAGAAAATGTGAATTGTTTTGCAATGGAGTTTTGGATACAGATTGCAACGTATGGTCAGGAATGTTTGCTATGAAATGAAAAATGTTGCACACATGCTAAGACCATAAGCCTTGTAATAACTAGGACATATGGGAAAATTCCAAATCTGCTTTGAATTATGGCAGCACAAAATTAGAAAAGCATGAAATCAGACTATTCGTTTACATGTGAGCCAATTCCAGGAGCGAAACACTAAACATACAATTTAACAGACATTACGTATGTATTGTTAAAACGCAAGTTACTTTAAAAAGCAAAGTACCATTATTTAATAGTGAACTCTCAGTAATTACTTTTTTTATTTAATATATCTTTTGTGCCTAGAGATTCAATGTAGATAAAATTCAGCTAATTACAGGTAAAATATGTAAATTGGGAGCTTGATAATTAAATATCACAATATATATTTGTCTCATTTTGATTCAGTAACACTACTGTATTTGTAATAAAAATGTTTTTCTAGCAAAAGTGTCCATTTATAATCCAGTGAATCATTTCAGAAGTCTATTAGTTGTAATTATTCTGATTAACCATTGCAGCCCTGTTGTTTATCTACATATAATAGTAAACTGCTCTGCTGTTTTATAGAATCCATTCCACTGTTTTGATTTCTGGCATTTTGTGGCCTGCCTCCACCAATCCTGTCTCCAATTGCATGGTTGTCATTCTTCCTCCTTACATAATTTGGCCCCAGCCACAATGAGGGACTCTAGTCATGCAAAGGACCGGAAAATATGGACACAATCAGACATGCTCGTAAAGACTTCAGAGCTTTGGCCAGTCAGACGTGTTTCATTTGGCAAAACGTCTGTGACAATGGCCGAAGATAGACCACATCATACATATTATAGCACTGCAATTGAGAAGCTTACATGGGGTAAAATAGGACCACTTGCATTGCGACTCTGGTTGTGATGATGGTATAAAGAGCTTGACTTGACTAGATTACTGTCACATCCAATCACATAGGTCTAAATAAAAGTGGTTAGAAATGTTGCACTGATTGTGGAGGAGTGTGATAAGGAGAGGTGGAGGAGGAGTGGTAATGCACAGGTCATTGGGTTCTCCACAGGAACTGCCAAAGAAATCAGCAAACCAAGAACCACGGAAACCAGCCAAAGATTCTTAAAACGTCTCCAATAAAACATTTCAATTACAGGTTATAAATTTAACTCAAGGATGTAAAGAGTGGTCAGCAGCTGGCTATAAATCAAAGAGATTCTCAAAGCAATAAGTTTCCATTAGACTGGAGTTCTAGGTTTATAAAGACTTGATTTTTTGCCAACCAGTTATATACTAAGGGTGTTATTGATATCATCAGTAAAATAACTAACTACTCCACTAAAACAAAATGAATGTTGACCCTACATAGATGTATGTTGTTTATACTGCATATTTAAAACAGTAAGTGCCCAATGGCTTGATGGTCAACTATGGTGGGTTTGTGTTAAGTCATCACTATTTCCACACTGTAAAACACTGACCAGTGTCCAAAGGATATTAGCATCTGCAGTCAGAAAAAGTCAGGTCTTTGGTCATTTTCATACATATCTCCATAACAAAGTTTGTAACTGTTGAACAGCTAATCATAAGATTTTTTTATTCTCTATTTATATTTTGCTTCCTCTAGGTCAACCTTCCTAAGACTCTGGTGCAGATCAGTGATTGGTTGCTGCTGGGGAGGCAGGTTGAGCAGTTCAGAGGGGGTAAAACATGCAGAGATGCCAGCCCTAGTTTGAACCACTAGGAGGATTATTATGAGCACAGGATTTGACCTAAGAGGATGATCATAACACTACAATAATAATGTTGTCAGTTTGTGCAATTTTAGGAGACCTTAAAAGATATTTATTATGAGATCAACGTATAGCCTAGTGCTCAAAATTCTATTCAAAACTGTGATATTTTTTATATGAACTGACAATTCTCAGTTTAATTTTTATTTTGTTTACAGTTCAGATGTTCAATAATATATGCAACCTGAGTGCAGTTATTACACCATTTGCACCAAGCTTGTGTATGACACAATTTCAAAAGATCACGCTTAATTTAACTCAAAGAGCTAAGACTGGTCTGTACAGAGATACATCCAGGTCAGTTTGAACACAGGACCATTCCTGAAGAGCAGAGCCATTGAAGCCGCACAGGAAAATCTGCCTTGATGCTAATTATAGCAACTGCTGACAGCATCCACTGCCTCTGGGAACATACCATGACCTACAACTTCCCATGTGAACATAAGAGCACTCCAGATAAATGGGTGCACTAGATATGAGACACAAGGAGAGGAGAACTGAGGTGATTGAGATGTGATTACAACAATGATTCTTCTGCATTATGATGAGAGAGGAGTGGTACCACTGTATCTGTGCTGCAAGTGACATTTAAAACTAGGCCTTCTCACTAAGCTCCACTCAAGACAGGGTGCTTTTGAAAGAACATCGATACATCTCTGTCTCAACTCTAGTATAAAAGAGGGTAATCCAAATATGACAAAGACTAGCCTCTGTTGTGAGGTTGTGTGTGCAGAGGATGTGGGCTGAGTGAGTTACACAAGGACTCATGACAAGGCCTGCCTGGAAGCTAATCACTGAGAACCTGGTGCTTGGGGCTTGACACTCTAATATATATGGAGCAATTTCAATCAAAATACATATCCAATTCACTTTAGACTAAAACATATATCACCTTCAACAGAAACTTTCCTTTTTTTTCTGCACCACCACCATTCAACATTCAAATACTTAGACTAAAAATAGACAGAGGCAATAGAAATTAATTAAATATTGTAGTTGAGAAATCCATGAGTCCATTTGCTTAGGAGACAACTTTCTCTTGGACATGTGCTGACCTCTGACTTCTTGATCCTGTCCAGTTTAGTGAGTTTACACTTATCTTGTTTACAGCTAAAGATTTCTGTCCTCACACTTTGCAAACTTTAGATTCACCTTTCATAAAGTGATAAAAGTGTTTCCTTATCGTCATGCAGCCCACATTTCCTGTCCCTTGATGCTGGAGTGAGTTTTCACAAAACTTCTGATAAGACGGACTCAGTTTCCCATTCATCATAAGTACCATAACTCTACATCAAGGTACTGGAGCAGGCTATAGGGCAGAATACTAAAGATTTCTGCAGAGGCCAAAGTGCCAAGCTAACACAAAACTTGTAGACTGACTGCCATTATCAATTATCTATTCTTCTGCATGCTCCTGTTCCCCCCATCAAACCAAAACATGCAGGATATGCTAATTCTCCATCATGAGCCTAATTCAAGAAGACAAAGGTCCCTTGGTGCTTCACTGTGGTCACCTATGACCTCTAACAGGTTGCATAGAATTTTTGGGGAAAGAAATATGTTTGTTTTTTTTAACTATTATAGCTAGACGTTGTAAAATATACAATAATTTCACAGAGCACAGTTTAAAAATTAGAGGTAGAAATGCAAACTGATAAACAAATACATGAAACCTTCAATTTATAACAGGTTTGCAGAGGTCTACAGGTTGGAAGATTTATAGATATTATTACAACAGGATATTTTGTTGTTTGCAAGGGACAATGTTACTTACATAAGAGCAGGCTTCGCAACATAGTAATTGTTACAGTTCAAATGGCAATCATGCTTTGATTGCAATTATTTTTGGAACTCACCAAATTACTTAGAGTAAACTTTGTATTAGCCTTTAGCATCTCTCCTTAGCCCCTCTCATACTCCCCTCTTGGCATTAGAGTGGCTGTGCTGTAGTGCTGGTGGACTGCTTCATCCATCAGAACACAGTGGGACCCTGCCTGTCAGCTGCCCCTTGATGAGAGCAGTCCTGGGGCTTTGGCTGGCCTCAGATCAGCCACAGATGCTGCACATTCCTCCCATGCCAAAGGGTTAAAACTGGGTCTGGAGAAATGTCACAAGATTGTATTGGTGTGAAGTTGTGGAGGTCAGACAAATGTGAATAATACTACATGATGAGACTGATTTCATTCCATTCCCACTGTAAAATGATGAGGGGGAAACTTATCCCTTAGAATGTCACAGTTGTGACATTGGTTCACCTTTATTCCATTGACTGCTGTACTTTTGAACTTGAAAGTATCACATCATCACTACATATAAAGAGTTAGCTAGAGGCAGTTCTGTGCTGTCAAAGAAAAGCTGCAATTTTGGGAAGAGACCGGTCTCCTGGGACCACCTGAAGGCTGCATGGTGGTGAATGGTGCCAAGCTATTTCGGGAAATGTTACGAGAATGAACTGACTCTGTCTGACAGAAATAAACACTCAATTCTGAAGATGTAGCAGAAAAAAAAACATTTCAAGATTTTTTTTTTTCTTTTTTAATTACTAACATTACACAAGCTGATTTTAAAATAGTCACTAGAATAATCCTATCTCAGGTCAAATAGTAAATAATACAGCTCACAATATCATTATGACCTATGGGATAGTTAGTTTGCTCTTTATTTGAAGGGACAATATATGTTGAAATTTTTGATACTAAAAGTCATGATTCTCAGTATGGATTTTGGTATTTTGATACAATATTGAAAAGAAAAACACTCTTTTTCTAGACAATAGAATGTAATTTTAATATTAATATGTGAATTATCAAAGGCCACGTACCAAATAACGCTCTATGGGATCTAGTTATTCAAAGGTTACTTAGTACGCTCTTTTGCCCTGTCAATAATTAAAGCTAATGTGGTATACTTAGATCTAGGTCCAACAAATATAAGCCTACCTATACAATAAATCACAAGAATAAAAGATGGTCCTCAAAACATTTATTGCTAACAGACATTCAAATATCCTATGTTGACTTGTGTTTCAGATATCGTTACATGTTTATCTGTCAAACCCCCTCTCTACACTCTGTGGAGCTCTTGACTGTCACTGCCTCCTTTATGTGTCACATTCACTCTGTGTGCCAGGAGCTAGCAGACTTCAAACAGGATCCACGTGTAGCTGCCATAACTCCACAGTCATTCACAAACCCAATCAGAAGCAAACTCAGAGGACCAGAGGAAAGCACCAGCGCCAAGGCAAAAAGTCTGACTCAGCCTTTGAATAGTAAAAGTTAGACTAGAAATATGACTGTACAGGGGGGGCTACACTTCCTGTTTGAGATCTATCACAGGGATCTGAATCAGCAATGAGTCAAAGGAAGTTGGATGTTGAGTTTGCATTTAAGTAACTCACAATAAAATGGGAAAATGGGCAGGGTTGGATAGTATCAGTACAGATGATACAATGTCATGGTACAGAATAACTTTTAAATAAATGTTGCAATATCCAAATTCATGAGGTAGCCTTGAATAAGCCACAATAAATGTCAGATTGGACATGTTATACAATACTGCAATAAATGAAAACTTCAAATAATGGCTACTACTGCCCTTGCCCTAGTTTTGTTAGATCCGATTGCAGATGGGAGGGTTATAATACTCCTTTGGGGATTGCCTCAAAACGCCTGTGTACTCACTACCATATTAAGCATTTATAAGATAGTACGGTGCTTTTTCATGGAGAAAATTGCAAGCGTATCAGTGGCCTAGGGTGTTATTCACGTGAATTTTAATCATCATTCCTTTGTTACTGACAGGTCAGAGAGAGACATGCAGACGAGCAGCAGCGTGACGGCCCATTATATCTGCTCCACATCCAGCTGCTTTACAAATGAAATCATGACTGGAATCTAAAGGCGTTTACCTGTATAACTCCGCGTCCCTTTTACGTCGTCTTTGTTTTTGGTCTTTGCTAAATCAGGCCCCAGAAGAAAAAAATCACGAGTTATTCCAAGCGGGACTGATCCGCCTCCATCCCTGTCTGATCCATTCAGCAGCAGGGCAAGTGTGCCGAGATTTCAGCTCAAGTTCAGTCGGAGCCCTGTCTTTCAGTCCTAAGGGATGGAAAAGGCGACAAAGAAGGCAGACATTTTTGTTATTAAAGCATACACGCGTGGCATGATAAGGATGGGTACAATGAGGGCTCAAAGTATCCCATGTCTTTGAAACCGCTACTTCCTACTACTACTACGAAACTTGCACCTACCCCCACACCGTCAACATGGCCGACCTGCCTGCGGGACTGGAGCGCACAGCCAATGCACACAGCTGGAGAGAGACACGGACCGGTACAATCTGACCCTCCGGGGCACCGGGGAACGGTCTGGGAAAGGTAGATTTGTGGATAGTATACAAAATGAGTGTAGTATCGCGCCAGACATCACCAAAACACACAGCCCAGGCGCAGCTGCTTTCAAGGAAAGAATAAAAGCGTTTTTCTATTTCCAATGTGCTGTGATCCGACGCAGACATTTGCCTCCATCTAGTGGACACATAGTGTTACTGCCAAAATGTTACGCCTTTTACTTTTTTTTTTTTTTTTTTTTTTGCATCCCCAAAATAAATTAATACTAAGATAAAAGAGAGTGAAAGTATACAGGCCAATAACAGCTGATTGAATTCATAGCCACATGCCTTTAATAATATTTACTCCAAAGGCCCTTCCTGTCACAACAAATGACTCTATATTTCATATAAATGGAACATAACCACTATGTAATAAAAAAAAAAAAAAAAAAACCAACAACATATTGACAACACATCCACAACTGTTAGACCTACTCACTTTTAGCAAATGAAGTAAGAAAAATGTGATAGGCTAGTTGATAGCCTAATTATGTATAGTTTATTGTAACATATGTTTTATCATTATTTATTGTTTACTGTAATATATTTTTGTTGACTAACTTAGTGGTTACAGTGCACCAGCCCAAAGGTCGGATTTGAATTTTGCTCCAAGTGCATACTGTTGTTGCGTCCCCAAGCAAGACACTTCACTCACCATCAGTGAGTGAGTTGTTGGTGGTACTTGGAGAGGCTGATGGCACAGATTGACAGCCTTGCTTCAGAATGAATCAGCCAATGACTAGCCATCACCCAGTGACACTTTGAGAATGTTTGTAAGGCATTATTGTTTAATTTAATTATCACAAAAATGTTCCTCCCTTAACTAGGAGCATACTGTGTTTTAACAGAAACTAAACTATGCCTTGAAACGAACCCACTCCCAAATGAAAAAAGAGAGCCATAATGTCACAGTTCTCCAGTAAAAACTATTGAACTGAAACGTCAATGAACCCCTTTGAACGGGAATTGGAGAGCTATAAAAACAGATAAGAGTGCTAAAAATAGCTTCAGTCGTGAGCCTATGTTAGTTTCTGGTTGGTTGCACACACAGGTATAAGGCAATACAAACAGAGCAGAGCCATGTGTCCAAATAAACATGGTCTACTTATTCTTCAGTATATTGTGCCAGTTCTGATGACTTACTGTAAGAAGCATCCAAAACCACCATCTGTCTGCCCTCATAGTTATTTCTGTCTCAAATATTGAACATCACAAATCATAAACTCATACATGGACAAACCACTTCCAGGAGCTGATGATTCATATTATTAGTTTTAGGAATATTCCACTATGACTGTGGCAGGAAGGGAAAAGTGTGGCAGGGCATCAGGTGCTTTTAGACTCATAATTTCATCTATTTTATGTCCTAGGCAGGAACATATTGCATTACCTCGACACAGCTGTGTTTGACATATGATCAAATCTGTGTCAACATAGATTTATTGTTAATATGATGGTCACAAAATTAGGCCATGACGCAGAATTTTATTTGCCATAATTCCCTTTTACATTTTTCACACAGCCCATGTAGTTTCAATTAGCTCTGTTGCAATATGCTGGGTTTCAGACGACATTATAACATTATATAGGCCAATAATATTTAATACAGATGGGGGGGGGCAGCTAAAATGAATATGGTTGAAATGCAGATTTTTGTTGTAATTCAGTGAGTTCTAGTGTCCAGTCACAAATATAAATGGTCATATCCAACTTATTAATTTACCTTTTGGATATATCATGGCAAATGCATTATTATCAATAGCAGCGTCTCAGTCCTATTTCAAAGTTTAGCATTTGGGTAGGTCTATGTGCTTTTATTTTTTGGATTGCTACTCTTTACATCAGTCATATATTCCTCCATTAGATGAGATGGCCACCAATAGCCTATCGTGTAGTCAGGGCCACCCGTAGATTTCGGGGGGCCCTGAGCAGAATGTGTCTCTGGGCCCCTAGGTGGTGGATATACCTGGGTTTGGCTATTGGTGACCCACATTTGACAACATTATGACCCTGCTCTCATCTTGTCCAATTGTGTTTCTATTTATATGACCAAAAGAATGAAATTATTGAATCTAACTTATAAAACATCCATTCAGAAGTACCTCAGCGCACCTCGGGGGTGTAAACACATAGACAAAATAAATGTAGGCCACAGATATTTTGCTACTATATATAAAAAACAAACGTAATCTTTACAGGAGGATATTTAGGCTGCTGCAAACCCCCGAGCGCTGTTTCTAGTATAACTTTACATATTATATTTTCAATACAAATGTATGGGTTCTTAGGGGCCCTCTGGTGGCTTTGGGGCCCTAAGCAGCCACTGCTCATAGGCTGGGCCGGTCCTGCGTGTAGTACGAACCATCTTTTTGGCCCATCACACAGGCTCATAATCGTTGCATTTCTACTTGTGACCTCTAGGGCGCAGTATTTTATCAGATCAAGAACTGCACAAAACTTTTCAATCTCTCTAAACATCTATAAGTAAGCTCATCTTGGAGTTGTTTTTTTTTTTTTTTTTTTTTCTTTACGTAAAGTGCGTGTCGTCATAGAGAGAGTCGTCAGGCGTGAATCATTCCGCTCATCGTGGCCTTCACCTGCGCACCGCGACGTGCAGATAACGAGCGAAGACTTTGTGAAAGCTGTGTGGGCCTATACATTCTACACAGACGAGACGCATGTGCATGCAATCAGCTATATTGTGTTTTTTAAAAAAAAAAAAAAAAGGTCTAAATAGGGCAGATGTATTGAGTCAGCTTCATTCAAGGAATTCAATCAGTTAATAACTCAAGAAAACATGACCCTATATCTCTTTTTACAATACGGGAGCGGTGATGCGTTTACGTACTTTTTATTAAGTAAAAGTAGGCCTATAGGAGCAAAAATAATAAAAGGTAATCTTAGAATTGTCTATTAAACTTGTATATGCCTACTCAAGAGTAAGACGAATATTTGACACAGATTTGTGCAGATTCTTGGTCAACGGAAAAAGTGAATCGCGTTCTTATTTTTTTCTTTTTGATCAACAGAAGAGTGTAGGCCTTTTTTTTTTTTTCTTTTTCTTTTTTTTTTTTTTGACTACCTATTTACAAATACCTAGGCCTAGCATTTTAGCTTTTTAGTTCAGTATTTTTGACTTTCTTTCTTTCAAACAATTGCTTACCAATGCTTGATTCTTGGTTTGTTCTACTATAAACTCAGAGCTTTTCCTTAAAAGTGGAGGTGGCGCATTTCAGCACTGGACAGCGCCTGCGCTTCAGGACAGGACAGCTCCTCAAGGTCCTTCGGGCTCTGCTTCATGACGTCAAATGTTGGCACCGATTCAGCCAGTGTTTAATTAATTGTACCTGACGCCTTTTCTTTTTTTTTTTTTTCTTTTTTTTGGTACATAACTTGAGTCCCTGGGTCTTTCATTGACGCGAGAGAGGGCTGTTCTCTAATGGGATATGGGATCGGGGTGGGGATGATGACGCCAGCAGCACCCCTCACGCACACGCCCTTCACCCCTCCCTCCCCAACCACACCACATACGTGACAAGTGAATAAAGCTCGGCTTTGGGATTGGCCGATAAAAAAGCACATGTTTGGCGCTACTCACTGGGTTTCATGACAGAGAAAGACGTGGAGAAGTCTCTTGGAGCAAGTGAGCAACGGGGCGCACGAGGGGAGCTCGCACCGATTATAAAGGCAAACTCAGATTTAAAGAGGAGAGAGATCAGTAAAAGTACACCCTAGGCATTGGAAGAGTGAGAGAGGGGCAGAGATAGACTTTCTATCTCACTCTCTTCAGGCTGCACTCCGGATCGCAGCAAGCGTCTGGCAATCGGTAAGAAAGCGCACAAGAAGAAGGGACACTTTGGAATCAGTGCTTTTATTAGTAAAGTAAAAAGAGAAACATTTGTTTGTAATTTGAGTTATTGAGTTTACTGCAAAAATAAAAGCAAATGTGCAACTAAAACACTGTTTTCTTCTTTGCAGCAGGACAATGTCTAGTAAAGCGACTTTGGCTTTACTTATTTATGGAATCTTAATGCATTACAGCATTTACTGTTCACCTGTGGGGCTCAGCGTTCCCAGCTTTAGGTGAGTATAAAGAAAGAAAGTGAGATTACAGGTTATTGCTTAAGTGTGTGGGGTGTCTAAGAAGCATTATTTTGACAAATATTAGGAAGCTGAGCATTTAGGCTGCTCTGAGGCACTTTCCTAATCTATATATGTTGATATATGTTGGTATAAAAGCTATCTGTCAGAAAAAACAAAGTAAAAATTCTGAATAAAAGAAAATAAAAATAGTTTATAAATGAGGTGTGCTCTGAATGTGTTTTCATGCACTCAGATTTGACAGTGAGCTTTACGATGAGGATGGGAACTCTTTGTCTCCGGTGGAGTTTGAGCGCGAGGATGTGGAGGTGAGGAGCGCTCCTGCAGACGATGTCTTCTCTCTGTTTTATCCAGTAGAGGAAAGGTGAGACTTTCACTCCTTTTATTGAATGTACATGTCAGACATCTTCATTAGTATATTCTGTCCATGTATGCTCTATGTTTTATGTTAAATATGTATGTATTTAGTTATTATCTTTCAAGAATATGTGATCTTAATTTCTTATTTTAATTTGAGTCATGTCTTTCAGACAGCCCTTCTAGTGTTCTGTAACTGCTGTCCCAAAGGAGTCAGTCAGTTTTCACTTGGGGAACTTAGGAGAGTTGCTATAAGACTAATTTAAAGAAATCTGAAGACAAATTATAGGCTTAACATTTATATTTGTGACCTTCAGTCATAAGGGATGCCCCCTGAAGTCACAAAACTGAAAGAATAAACTTATGTGTATAAAAAATAAGTAAATGCCATATGCTTGGGTAGTTTTTTGTTGCCTCTTGCGCTGGGTGTGCAGTACTGTGGTCTTACTGTGTGGCTGTCTGTCATGCAGAACGGAAAGGCATGCAGACGGCATGTTTAATAAAGCCTACAGGAAAGCGCTGGGGCAGTTATCAGCAAGGAAATATCTCCATTCTCTGGTGGCAAAACGTGTAGGGTAAGAGCTCCTCTAACTGCTCCTCCTTATCTGTCTCGTGTGCCTCCTTATTTTGGAACTGTTCTTTTCAATAACATCCATGCTGTGTCCATGATGTTGAATTGTGCATGTCTGTAGTCATTATCACCCAGTACTGAGCTGTATATTTACGGCACAGGGAAAAGTCAACTTGCATGCCCACTTTCACTTAACACATATTTTAAAGCAGAAATCCTATTGGGAAAAAGCTAAAAATTTAGGCTTTGGTGAGTGTGTCCTGACAGCCTATTTTGACCTTGGACAAGTTAAAACTACATGGGCAAAATGAAAGATCAGTTTAGTATGCCAAATAGTTTATTTTTAGTCCTAGTAACCTGTGATAATGTGTGGAGTGTGCTGCAACCTGCCCTCTATACCTGTCCCTCTCTCTCTCTCACTCACAGTGGGGGTAAAACATTCGACGACAGCGCGGAGCCTCTGTCCAAGCGCCATTCAGACGGCATCTTTACAGACAGCTACAGCCGCTACCGAAAGCAAATGGCCGTCAAGAAATACCTGGCCGCTGTCCTCGGTAAAAGGTACAGACAGAGAATTAGGAACAAAGGACGCAGACTGGCTTATTTGTAGCACCCCCAAAAACTACAGTGTGTGCCACTCCACATCCAATCATTCTGAAACCAATCGCTGGATCGCTTTTGTGTTTTCCAACTCCAACTTGTATTTATGTATGAAGTAAGCCATTAAAAAGAATATTTTGATAATACTATGTTTTTTAGTTTTGTATGTAAGCACTTGAGAACGCACATATCTACTTTGTGGACAAGTTTTGTTTCACAATAGGCTTTATTTATGTATCCATTGAAATAGACCTGAGGGGGTACTATTGTTCACTTGCGCAGATTGCCCTGTCTTTTAAACATTTAGTCAAATTCATGAGCAAAATAAATAGTTTAAAAGACAATCAATGTTTTGAATGCTGCTTTCTGTAATGTGTCATTAAGAGTTTAGTTGTCTCTATTCACAACAGCCTTGAAGACATAGGTTTTCAACATATCCTACAAGACATAGACTTTGACGCCCTCCCAGACGGTCATGAGCTTGAGGCTATTTTGGGAGACTGGCTGAAACAGTTTTCTCCCATGTTCCCGGTGAGTCTCGTTGGGTGCCTCTTTCATTCTCCTCGCACCCTGCCAAAGGGGTGTCCGCTCCTCTCTTTCCCTCCTCGCCTTCAAGACTCCGCCTTGTGATCTTCCTATAAACACTGCACCAGTCCTCTGCCACCTCAGACATGCTCTTGTCCCTTGGCTCTCACATTGTTGACCTGTTACACAGTGCACTGGCTCAACAGCTAATTCTAATTTGGCCATATCATGAGAAAAGGTGATACATTTGAGACAGGAGCACTTCTGAGAAGTTTCATATCTATTCTTCTGCACTTCTTACAGCTTTGATTCATGTAAAGTGCCAATCGTTGTAGTCCTACTAACAGATGTTTGGGGAAGCTTCTTTTCTGAATATGGCCATTTAATAAGTATCGCACATTGAGCATATGAAACTGACTAATGTGATACATATTATATGGTGACATTTCCATCTCCTGTTCCTTCTGAGACAGTACTTTGAACATGTGTTAAAGCCTTCTGGCCTATTGTGCTTCCTTTTCTGTCATGTGACCGAATGTAAATCATCAGTAGACTGCATGATCTAAGTATTTGCACTAGTATTTGCCACTGCACCATGTACAACAAGGTGACCAACTACCCTGTCATGTCCTCCTTTGTTTTTTCATCTGTTACATTGCCAACATGGTTGTGAGCTTTTGAAAAGTGAATGTACCTGTCCTGTTTGTATTTCATTGTTTTGAGGAAAAAATCTGTCATTGGAAAATAGTGGTCAGCTTTTTATTTGACATGTGATCATAAATGACACACTGAGATTCTGAGATGATGCAAGTATCTACAAACTAAAAACAAACACGCACAAATTTGGCAAAAAATATACTCTTTCCCAAGTATCACCTTGAACCTATGTTTTATTAGTTATTCCTGTGTGACCATTTTTCATGCATCCGTTTTGTTATAGACCGACGCTGCATTTTGAGTTCTTGTGTTTGTATCAATCTTTGTTTTCGTTTTGCATTCTCCTCTAGGCCTTGTGACGCAGGAGCAGTTTGCGGCTGTGGTGCCTTGCATCGACTCTTAATGGCCTGAATCACAGACGGCTCTTTAGTGGCCCTACAATGCTGCACATCATCAGCTCACATTTCACTTTTTGGTTATTGTTCTGTTCGCTTTTTGTGTTGCACAAATGTCTGGTAGAATCTCTAGTGCCACTAAGCTTTGACCTCAAGCGTCTGTGCTTGCATGCTTTCATTTGCACCTTGCATCCTACATCTATGTGGACAAAACAGAGAAACCCAAGGATCAGATCCACAGAGAGAGCTTCTCTGTATTAAAATGCCAATAGCCTTACAAATCTGACTTAACCTATAAATATATCTATATGCTTTCTGTGAGAATATTAGATTGACACTTACTGCAATCTGTAAGGGTTCACTAAATAAATGTTTGAAAAAAGTGTTGTAAGATTTGTATGAATAAATTTTTGTAAACAACTCATAAAATTGTCTTCTCATTGAAGTTAATATGATTATGAGACCTAAACAGTTACATAACATGCAAGTGAGACTAACGGCTTTCCCTTGGTGAACATGGACCACACTCAACAATATTATTAAACCGCTATGCAAGAATGAAAAAAGAACATTTACAGGCACTAGGCATCACCCAAAGAGTTAAAAGTGGTAAACCATTTCATAATGGTATTGTAATGCGAATAATAAGAAACAATAAAAATTATAAAATCATTAGCAGATCAGACAAAGGAAGTGCCAGTGTTTGTGTGTCAGTGCTTTGGCCAGGGTACAGGGACA
>JAIEZT010000021.1:2200768-2320768 GCA_019594935.1 Periophthalmus modestus
GTGATGGAGAAATGATAAAGCAAAGCAAGTCATAATACGCATTTATTTATAGGCTACAGGTTAGCCTCTTCTAAATATTTTATTTTCTAATCCAATGTCTATACCCTACTTTCAATGCACTAGAAATGATCTACAAAATGTACTTGAGCATTTTACCATTTGTTTTCATGACACTTGTCCATAAACATAGTGAAAAAAGAGGATAAAAGGTGGTTTACATTTCCTGAACTCAACACTGCTGCTCCTCTGGGGTCCATGTGACTGGCAGCTTTCTGGAGGGGGAATCCACAGGAAGTCTTTTCATCACAGCGCCCCCTGGGTCCATTTCGACTCACTGCGACACACAGCAAAAGTTCAGTCATTACCAAAGAGGATGTGCACACCTCGTTTTGTAATGCTAGAACTTTATCTGCACAGGCTTTACAGAAGAGCTCAGAAAGTTAGGAGACGATGGCAGATATGAAGACAGAAGGTGTGCACAGCAGGAAGCCAGTACTAATAATAGTGGCTTTTGTGAAGTTTTATTTTGACATCTATTTTAAAACAAACTGCAAAGAAGTGAGCTCATGCTGCAGGTTACATGGCTCTTTTATTCTTTCATTGTCACACACAGAAGTGGGTAATTGAGAAAAATGAATATCTTGATATTTGGGGGGACTGTAATTAACTATTAAAGAAAACCATGGGAGCTTAAAAAATGTGTGTCTTTTTTTAATAAGATCACAGGGCCCATGTTTACAGAATGGGCTATAAAATGCAATACTATATGTAATCTGCTGACATCACACTCAATTTATCCCTATTAGAGACAATTACTTTGAACTCCCAGTTTTCAAATGTGAGGGGCGATGAATACTCATGTTATAAATAGTCCAGTGGCAAAAGTTTAAAACATTATCTCTTAAGTTGTTGTGGCTCATCATTCATATGACAACAATGAAATGGCAGTTATAAATCAGATCTAAGTCGTGATCAAAACAAAACCAGACTTAATTTATCTCACTTTTGCTGATGTGGTTACACCTGTCGGCTGTTGTTGTGGCAGTCACACAGCCACCAGCACAAATAAATCATACAGCATGTTACAAGAATAGGCCATTCATTTATTAAAAGTACCAGCTATTACTCATCTGGGTCTGCCCTTTCTTTACAAGAGAATCCAAAGTTTAGGGCCCAGGGAGCCTTTTCATAAACCTGGTATGATTTGGAGTCATTTTCACGCTGTGGGTCAGACAAAATGAGGCATTATTAGTGGACAGTTACCGCTCTCTCCCCAGGCTGGGAGAAAAGTGGGATTTTCTGCGGCTATTTTCCATTATAAGTTCGCCTTATGCCACACTATGTTGGACCAGTGTTTGACAGTCTTTTTAAAATTAAAACACAGACATTTATGTCATGGTTCTGTAGGGCTTGTTGCATTTAATCATGAACATGATATACATAGCACCTTTGAAGACCCAAAGCACTTACTTACTACTGTTCATTCACTCCACCCTTACATCTGGAAAGCCACGATTGAAGCTATAACTGCCCAATACCACCACTCTATCACTTACACACCACATTCATGCTAACAATGTGGGTGAAGTGTCTTGCCTATGAACACAACAGCACCACACACTAAAGCAACTTCCAGCTCACCTACTAACCCGGCTCCACCCTGCATAACTAGGTGTATGTTAGAACTTTCTTAAATATTCTGTAAACAAGTTCAAAACAAATATTCAAAGTTGTTATTCATTCACAATGTAAAAGTTGTTTTTTTTCTTTCTCAAGCAGATTACTCAAGGATATTTTTATGGCAATACAATTATGGTCCAACTATAATATTTCAACTCAATAAGTTATTTGTCCACCAAGGGAGAAATTTGCTGGTTAAAAATAGGACTAAGGCTTTAAGGCCTTAGCTTGCACTGCCTCTCCAAAAATCCCTGTTTCCATCGCTGTACCATTTGGCATTTGGGGGAAAGGTGCCCAGATCTGTCCTCATCGCAGCTCTCTGTCGCTCATCTCTCAGCTCGCACGTGTGGGCCTAATAAGATCTCCAGGATTCTTTGACCCCATGTAAGTGTCCACCTCTGTAATGACATACAAATAAACAGGAGATGAATAAGGGCTCTAATGAGACATGACTGGTTCGACCTGACGGCTGCATGACCACTACAGTCTCTGGTATAATACACATTCATTTGCTGTCATGTGTGATCAGACAGCTTGTTCTGAGGATCATCCTGTTAGGCAAATGAAGCCCTCCAAGGGGCTTCATTCAAATCTACTGCCAGTTATTTTATTGGATTTAAACAACCTATTACATAGAGTCCACAGGCAATGCAATGAAGATGGTGGTTCAAATTATAATGATTTATAATGACTTAGACGTATGAGAGAGACTGAGGAAGAGGACATCACCAGGAGCTCGGCTATTTTAGAAAACATTCAGAATGAAAGGAAAAACAACTTCCTCCAACTTGGAAGACACACTAGATGTTGGTTCAGGTTTTTTATTGCTTTATTCCATATGAGGTTGGTGTGGAGAAGAGACTAAGATAGCTCAGGTAGTCCTCCTGATTAAGTAGCTCAAGAGAGATGGGTTTCCCAGTAGAGATAGCGTGATATATTAGGCCAATATTTTATTATTAACCTTTATGTAAACAGGGAAACCAGATGAGAGTCTAGCTCTCTCTTACAACATTGCCCTGCATACATACATAACAATTATAATGACAATGATATTAAAACAATAAAACGCAGTATAAACATGAGGTATTCATTAGTGAATAAGATACAATAAAATGCACAAACAATGAAAACAATCACACTGACTCCAGAGAAATATCCTCACTATTATTAATACAGTTGAAACCAGAAGTTTACATACACTATATAAAAAAAAAAAACACACATGCTTTTTTTTCTCACTGTTTGACATGAAATCAGACATTTGTTTTCCTGCTTTAGATCAATTAGGAGTACCAAAATTATTTATATTTGCTAAATGAATAATGAGAGAAGGATTTTTTAGAACATTTTTTGTTACTTTATTCAAAGTCAGACACATACAATTTGTTAGTACTTGTTACAGTTGTCTTTAAACTGTATGACTTCATATTGCCAGGATTTCCAGAAGCAGGACAGGGGAGTGCATTGTTACTGTCCTGAGCGGCTATACTCTCTAGGGTTGGCTGGACTGGCACAGTTAGTTGGGAGCTGAGTCAGAATGTAGACCTCTCTCTTCCAGCTAAGGACATTTGGACAGTGTAGGTGCACTTGGAGAAGAGTGCATCACAGAAGCAGGAGGTTTCCTCCTGAGGGTGCTGTTGAGGAAATTCCAGGCTTGAAATGGGAACACGTGGGCCAGTTATCTAGTAGTTCCAGTGGAGAGAAAAGATTTTCATTCTGTATATCAGTGATGTACTCTTCACCAGCTGGTTCAAACAATGGAAGAGAGATTCTTCTTTGCTCTTTCTCTTTCAGCACTATGGCCTATGAAGTGGCATTAGCTGGGTGAATTTGAGCACCACAGGGGAGTTCTAAGGCAGGAAGCTTCTCTTGTAGCTTAGCTTGCCTTTGGAGAAGTTCACGAATGAGGCCGTCTGATGTTGTTCAGTTTTAGGGCCTGATGTATCCACAGAATCCATAATGGATAAAAGCTGTAGCCTTTCAGCTCTCTGGTGCTAACCGGTGGTCCAGGCTAGCCATTTAGCCGCTCAGCAAACAGATGTTTTTTCACAAGTTCACAGCGCAAAAGTTCCAGCACAACTGAAGGTGGACTTACTGGTACTGAAGCATTGACAATTATCAGCTTCAATTAGAATTTTAGTTTGCTTTCACACCAGATAGTATACAAATTATTGAGCTCTGGTGAAGGCAAGCAGTATGACAGAAAGTGACATTTGACACAAGTGACTTTTTAGAGTATTGGCTAATTTCTTCAGCAGATAATTTGTTTGTTTTGGGCCAACCAGCAGTAATATGCATAAAGCTTTATTTGAATACTTTAGTGTGAAGAGGGCACTGCAAAATGTGATTACACATATCCCGTTTGTAGTTGCACAGCGTTGTGGATGAGTTTTTGGTCAATTAAAATTGAATAATTTGGGAAAATAATGAAAATTGGCCCTACATATTGTCTCAGAAAATCAGAAGAGCTAATCGGCTGCCCTGTAGTCTAAACAATCTGTAAATAAAAACAACAATAGCACTGAGGTACGGGTCAAATGCAGATGATTAATTTCCCCACAAGGATCAATTAAGTGTATTTTAACTTTAAAACTAATATAAATTATATAATTAAAGCACATATAAGCAAAAACAAAAAACAAAACAAACAAAACTACAAAGATTTCATTTAATTGTCAGATGGGATGAGGTGTTCAATGTCATATGGCTACATAAAGTTGCTGTAAAATAAAGCCCAGTAAGTTGTAATCTTTCAAAGACTGTATATGTGTTTGTGTAATGCTGTTTTGCTAATATGAGCTTCTTTGCATAATTCATGTTGTCCATAGTAAATACATATGTGTCATGATTATACGTGTTAATGGAAGTCACAGGTCTGTACTCGTTAGGCTAATTTGTCTATTAAACATGCTTAATCACAGCTGCTCTCTGGCTGTAGATAACCTTTGGAGGCTGTTCTCTGAATGAGTGCATCCCATTCATCACTGACTTGTTCATATGTTTCTTTAATATCCCCTGCGACGAAAATAGAGCTTCTATCTTTAGCCGGTCACAGTTCATCTTCTCAGACACTGACTGCTCCTGAAATAAAAGTCCCTCCTGATTCCCGCTGCTGCAGTGTTGATGAACAAAAAATCCACTCTTCAAAAGCGTGACATCATTCAGTACCGTTCACAAATGATACTCAAAGAATGGATAAAAATAGATGAGTGTCTATTCAAGCCTTTTGTATAGTACATCGTAGTAAATAAAGTTTATGTCAGCACTTTTGAGGTTGGTAGTTATGCCCCACTGCCATTTCGTTAGTTTGACAGCACTGCATGCTTCTTTACAATCTATAAAGTCCATGCTGTTTGTCTCATTGATCAGTATTTTTCTTTCTTTTATGTATGTATGTATGACAAAAGACAAGAAAAAACTAAAGAGTCTCAAATGAAAATTAGATTGTGGTTTTAGTTATGCTTTCCTTCTACTTTTTATTTTATGATTATCATTTCTATTTTTTTTTTCTCCCATGGTAAATTCTTTTGCTATTTTTATTACTGATTCCACAACTATCTATTATTCTTCTTATTGTTTTTTCATTCTCTTCTGTTGCTCTTTTCTGTTTAATTATTTTATTAATCTTTATTTAAAGAATGAGGGAAGGATATTAATTAAAGGAAATACATATACAGGAACTATGTTCCACATTGTAAATTTATCCCCTCACTCTGACTGTTTATTTATAAAAATGTAAATTTAAAAAAAAAAAGGGAATTATGACATAATTGTTTCTTTTGGCATCACGATGGCTGAGTGGCCAGTACTCACACTTCACAGCAAGATGGTTCTGGGCTCAATCCTGGGCCTTTCTGTGTAAAATTTGTTCTGCCACATATCTTGGTGGCACTCTGGTTTACCCCATATACCCAAAACATGCACCATAGGTACAATCCTCCAATGAAGGTAGTTCTGACCAAGCCTAGCAACAAAATCACGTAGTCTCCCTGAACGGGACTGTGCCCACTGCTCCTGAAGAGATGCCCCAGCGGCATAGAAGAACGGGTAAAATGCAGGGACAATAAAGTGTACCTTAACCTTACCAGTTTTGAGAAAAGTTGTATAATGTTTGCATCACCGTTTAGTGGTTGACATTAAAAAAATAATAATAAAAAGAGAAAGAGTGCTGTCATCTATCCAAACAAGAAAATATTCTGTTAGGTCTGACAAGTGCATTTATTTTGTATCAACCATCATAGGATCATTAAAATAAAGCAAGCTGTATGCAATTCAAATGTAGACTTTGATATACTTTATTTATCAACCATGGAAAAAATTGCATATAACTCACAGTGCACTACTTTGCCTAGAATGTTTCACAGTATGGCATTAAACATAAATATCTTACATCTTATCTTGCAAAAAGTAATTTAGTAAATGCAAGATAGATAAGTTCATGGGCAATCTGAATCATTCAACAGAAAACCATAACCTCATTATACAGACAAGCAGGTGATCTAGTGCACTTTAAACATAATAGAATGCTAATAAAGTCTGAGTAATAATAGGAAAAAGTGTAGTAGAATATTGATAAGTAAATATACATCATAGATTTTTAGAGGGGACTGAGAAAGTAATGCAGATGATAAGAATGCAATGACATGACAGAAGGTTATCACATTTTTCACAGTAGACATGATTTGCCATGGAGGTAACATAACATAATAGCAAAATACTGAATACTGTGTGTTGCTGAAATATTTCAAGTAGCCCAAGAGTTGTAAAGGAAGTTTCCCATCAGTACAAAGCTCATAGATGTGAACTCCACACACACAAGCCATGCCTCCATTGTAGGGAGTATTATAACCTCTTATTACATGTGTAAGATAACAAGGACTAGTAGTGTCCTCGGTACAGTAGAGTCATTTCCTAATCACAATGTAAGCCTTTTGTTTTGTTCTTTAACTAAATGGTGGAATGCATCCTCAAAGCATCCCTGGCTTGGCGTTACTCCTTGGCCACCGGGAACATGATGAAAAATACATTTGGCCTTAATAAAAGCGAGGTTAACCGACGGTGTCAATCCAATTAAACATTGACGTTGGCGCAGTTAAGTGAAGCTGAACTGTCATTTCTTCACTTTAACAAACAATTATCACATATAGATGCCTCTCTCGAATGGACCTGACCTGCAAGTGAAGTCACATGATCAGAAGCCTCATGGGATTTTAATAGCATTAACTGAGTGGCCGTCCTCTGACAGTGAATCCTACACTGCCCTGCTTTTCCCTGCGTCCTGTGGGTGTGGGTCAAAATGATTGTACCTGTGCAGAGCGAATGCATTTGCCACTAGCTTCCACTTTGACCCCTGCTGTAACTGATGCCGCATTGCAAAAAGTTGAGAAGGATCGCATTAAAAGCCTGTTACATGGCGTTGTCTGGGAGCTTTGAACAGCAATGTATTTGTGCTAATTCAGTGGCTGTGTCTCTCCCCTCTCAGTTCCAGTCTCTCTAGACAAGGACTTCCTCATTATTGGTCCATTCAATGCATGGGTGTTATAGTGTCATATGAGATTTGTCTCACCATTACAACAAGTAATTGGTGGAAGCACTCTGGTAAATTACATGAGCTGAGGCAGTGTGGCTTTATGGGGAATAATTGCTGCTGTCTATGTCTGCGCTGTTAGCACCATGAGCAGAAGTCCCCTGCAGCTAGTGTTACAATAAAGCAGGACCCTCATATGTTTCAACCAGTGCTAGTCTTGTTATTCAAATGGACTGTGTATTTGGATGTGTGAATATTTGATTATAGTTTGAATAATACATATGTGTGTTTTTACAAACTAGACAGAAACTTTCAAATTGGTTCAAATCAGTAAAGGCTACGTATCCTCACTGTCCTGGACTTGTGTGTTGCTTTGATACATAGAAGCCTAAAAATGCAATAATACTAATAACTTTTCTTTATCGAATCAAGACTGATGATGTGAGTGCATAACTCACAATTTATTATTTTTATTATTTATCATTTTAGTACCATTTTTATCTTTTTTTTTTATTGTTTGTTTGTTTTTTAAGTTCCCCAACCTTGTGTGAGTCCAGAGTAAAAAAAAAATGAAAAGAAAACAGTATGGTATTTTAACTTTACTAAATAAACTGAGCCATTTTAATGTTGCTGTTTTGTAGCAATAATAAAATGGCTAACTAATTCGTCCATCAAAATGAATCAATATAATCATTTGTTTATAGCAGCTCTAGATCTGTGTCAAATATACTGTGACAAGTCTGTGACTTTTTGTGGTAATTATGATATCTACTGTTACTTTCTATTGAGCTGTGGCTCCTGTGCAGAGTGCTCGATCAGCTCCTATTATCTTCTGGTGACCTTCACTCTCACCTGCCTCTATGGCCCACAAATGTAAGCTTTCACACTGACTCTAGCCACAAATGTCCTCAATGTTGTTTTGCATTCTCTCACTTACAGAAGTTTCAATGTGCTACAACCAGTGTCACAGTTTTAAGCCTAAAACATTTTATAAAGGTATCCAAATAAATTAAATAATACAGCTTTTGATCACACTAACCTGTGCATCTTGCAAACACACACCTGTGAGGTGACATTAAGACATACATTTTCTTGAGCTCATTAGTCTGTCTCATGTGACTGTCATATGCCCACAATATATTTGTCTTGTTAACGCCAAACATGCTGCTTTAGGTGTGAAGTTGTTAACTCTATTATTTACTTTACACCAAATTAAGCTGAACTGGATTCAAAAATGAAGTGAGGCCTTTTGAACTGTAGTGAGTTTGCATGTTCTCCCTGTGTCTGCCTCTCTGTGAAAAAACTACATTTTAAAAGGGTTAAAGAGGGAACAGATAAATAGTTGTACTCCTTCTACAAGTATGATTTTCCTGGATTCCTCAGGTATTAAGGTGGAACATTATCTAAGGATGAGGGTAGCACATACTCTTTCCTTGCCATAGGGCCAATACCTAAGATGGTCTACCTAAGTAAAACATCTACTTAGGTAAAACTAATGCTCAGGTGCCCAGACTGGGTAGGAGCCATGGAGAATTGACTCAACATTGGAGCAGGAAGAGGGGCACACTGGTGTGTGAAGGGGGCTATGACAATAAGGGCTGCTGAGTAATTTGCTCATATCCATTCACAACCATCATTAAAGTTTAGAGAGCTGGTCTCCTGCTTTATGCTGTCAATCACATCAGTGTGGACCAATCAGAGTCTGCAGCTGCTTTAAGTGAGGGCTGTATCAGTATGCAAAGAGAAAGCTCCATCTGAAACAGGCCACATGCATGTGATGCATAAGGGCTCAGCACTAGTCTCAACTCAATCACATTTATTAATTGCTGTCAAACCGAGAATCCACTCAAGCAAGATGATTACAAAGGGGATTCTGGATGGATGTTATTGAGAGGCCCATACAAATTATTTTATCCAATATTATTTTTCACACATATTATTTTGGGTTCCCTTAAAAGAAAAAAGAAGGAATGCATGAGGAAAGTTTTAATTATGTTTTTGAGGTATTTAGTTTTAAACAACAAAATAGGTAGATCACTGTTTTATATTTTTGTCGTAATAAATTGCAATATTGACAAAACAATATTAGAAACTATTGCCTCTACATTGTGGCATTTAGATTGCCTTGCCTCTACAAGGTGGGTTTCATTGTAGGATGCACATTATAGCTTTTTATTTATATTTTTTATTTAATTAACTTATTATTATTTATTATTATTTTGAGAATGGCTACTGATCATTTTGGAACCCTTTGTGTATGGTTCAAAGTCTTTTTGATTCTTGAAAAAATTCAAATAATCACAACTAAGCACAGGGATGTCGGCAGGGATAGGGGGTAAGTGAAAACACAACTTTTCTGAGTACTCAAGCCTCCAGTGTAGATACAATGCAAGACTCAAAATACATGATTCAAAAAACAACTGTGTCAGTCCTAAAGTAAGTTGGGTCTAACACAAATGCTGTTCAAAAGGCAGTAACAATGACCAACAGAAAGCATCAGAGAGTGGTGTGTTAAAGTACAGTGAGGATGTCAGAGCATCCTGGAAGCACTAGTGTGGTTACGGCACTCTGTCCTTCATACACACCTGCATTAGCTGAGTATAGAAGATACACTTTACAACACTGTACATTTAATCTCTCAAGTCACTAATAGTTTCTATAGTGTAAACCTCTCTGACCTCCTACATCTGTTCTGTGCATCGTGTAAACCTTGTTTTGCCATGGTTGTTGAAAAAGCAATAGGCATACATCATGGTCAAATCACATAATGCTTTGTGCTGTTGAACGATCAGATCGATGCTCTAACTGAATGTCGTATGTGGGTGAGCTGTTACATTAGTGCAACACATCTTCATTGACACTAGCCTTCTAATGAAAATCATTGCTCTCAATTTCAGCTAATTGTTTTTCTATTAGATCTGTCTGACTAGGTTTATGAACAGTATATTAAGAATGCAGGTGTAAGCTAAAATCTTTTAGCCAGACTGCTTTAGTGCCTTGAATGGAGAGAATGCAGAAAGATACTAATCTGTGTACACCTCTGAGATTCAGATGCAGAGTGGAGCTGCTCACCTAAACTCCCAAGAGGCCTTGGGGCTACGCTTGCTGCAACATTATGCAGTGCCGTATTTAGTGAGCTGCTAATGAGGGAGAAATATGGCAGCTATTTAGAATCTAATCAAACTAAATTCTTGACCAGACCTTAATGATTATAGAGATTATAACAATCCTGCCACGTATTTATCTGTATCCTTCTAGATAAATTTAAAATGTATATTTACATTGTTTAGGTATTGAGGTATGAGGGCTGTGTAGCTGTTACATAATCATGACTTTCTAATCTAGAAGGGATTGTTATTCTTGACATGCACCTTGGTTGGTACATTTTTTCTCCAACGTCTGCCAAATATTATGGTAGTTTTATTGCTTTCTGATTCAAAACTATAATTCCTGCCCGTTACTTTATACCTTCCTATGCTTTAATACCCAAGAGTTTAACATTACTTAGCTCATAACATCATACACATGCACAAAATATTGACAGTGTGCCTGTTTTGCTTCTAAAATGTAAAAGTCAATGTAGTAGTAATTGAAAGCTTGATGAAACTTGACATATATGATGCAATCTTTTCAAGAAAAAGTACTTTCCTACATTTATTGATGTATTCGGTGATGAAATCAGGCTGCATGAATGAAATGATGAGATGGGTGTCAAGGCTTATAATTTTGGTGTGGTAAAATCTTATGGCAACTAATCTTCCACTTTTCTGCATATGCCACTATACTGTCACTATATATGCTATACATAGTTTCTGCTATGATGTGATACAGAATGACTTCAGTGGTGTTTTGAGAGGAGCTGGTGACACATAGGACTCAGTGAGAGGCTTGTAGCTCTGTGGGACGTGCCCATCTACTGTGCCTCCATAAATGTCAGCAGGTCAACTATACACACAAAGCTCTCCTGATATAAGCACGATCCATGTAGCTTCAATGTCAAGTTTTTGTGCATTTAATTTGAACAAAGCAAACATTTAGATGAGCAGTCATGTGACTGACTTCTTGGATAAGGTTTGTGGTAAGGGATCAACATTTTATTTATTTATTTTTTTTTTCATGTAAAGGTTGCAATACCTATTGGTTGCTTAATGTCACAGTATAGTCCTTTTGTGGATGTGGATAAAACATCTGAACCATTTGAAGGGACAAATGTAAATTAAAAGTCATGATCAGTGACTGTGGTTCGAGATGTACTTGTGCTTAACCAGGAAGCTAGTTAGTCCAGAGCTAAGTGTGTGAGGGCAGTTAAAGTGACAATATGCTAAATGCCAAAGAGCAATTAGCCTCCTGCTGCAGCCCCTGCAGGATGTCCCACCAGCAGCGCCTTTATTCTAATCAAGCTCTGCTCCTCGACCTGACATCCCAGAGGAGCAACGCTGTCACATCAAAACACTCAACCTCATAATGTAGCCAACATGTGGATGTCAAAAACAATTTATATTTTTATATCCTTTACATACATTTTGCAGAATTTTGTAATATTTTGTCAAGCTCTATTATAACCAAAGTCACTCCATATAATAATAATAATAATTATAAAGACAAAAAAAAAAGAATAATTAAAGCCTATGACTCATGATTGATCAGATCAGCATTTTGCTAAAAATAATTGAATCTGATTAGGTTCAACCTCTGACATTTGGGTCGTGCATCTCTAATTGATGTCTGTGTAATCCCTCAGTCATCCAGGTCTGATCCATAGCAAAAGACAAAGTTTAAATCTGTTAACTGGACAATTTAATTTGTCCAGTTGATAGATTTAAACTTTGTCTTTTCCTATCTCTAATTGATGGCAAAGCATAATTTAAATAGCATTAATAGTAAAACAGAATAAGATTACATGAACAAAAGTTGTGGCAAATAGGTCCTTTGGCTGTTTAACAACATTTTTAGTATTGGTTTCAAACACACACTTTTGATATAAGATAAGCACTAGTCAAATTTAGTAAAACCTACCTACCTTCTCTTATACAAAAAGTGGTTTACTGAAAAACTACAATTCCATTTTCATACAGACTAACCCAGTCTGTTTATACAGTAATAAATGATAAAACTAACTGGATTAACAAAAGAATCTAGTTAGTCTACTCCAAAAGAACCCTGGTTAAATGTCCCCACAATAGCATTGACACACAAAGAGACAAAAACATATTTAAAGCCATATTAAAGTGTTGTAGAGGAGGTGTTAATGAGCAGCCTGCTTGTTAGTGCATGTCACAATGAGCCCAAAGCACCGAGGACAATCTGAGAGGAACAGTCCCCACGCGTCATCTGCAACAAGTGACGAGTTTCTATAGCAACTCCGGCCCGCGTGTGCACTTTACTACAAACAAATACCATTAATGAACGTACACTTGCCCTCTGAATGAGCTTGCAACAAGGGAAACAACTGTATGATCATGTCAGCCTGTTAGTATTGCGCTGTTTTGCAACTTCAGAACTAAATTTGGAGAGGATTTTGTTCATTCCCAAATGTTATCAGATCATATTTCAATTTAATTTATCAAAAAAGGCCGATACGCTTCACATTATAATTAATTTATTCGCCATACTTAGAGAAGTGTTTTGCCCAAGGACAGACTGGCCTATGATAACAATATGCACCGGACCAGCCTTGGATCAAACCACTGATCTTTCGGACGATGGGTGTACACTAACCAGGAAGCCACTTCTGTACCATAAATCATTTGTGTTATGATGTTAGGAGTAGTTAATTTTACCACTGCTTTGGGCACAGCTTTTAGTCGCAAACTCTTCCTGGTTTCCTATGTCTGCATCAGGGCTCTCCAACCTTTATCAGTGAGAGCTGCTTTTAAGAAACAAACTTGGTTCAATCCAACTTAATTTGTAGAATTGATAAACGTTTATGGTTGCTACTTGGAATGGGGCTGAGACATGCCCTACACAGACTGATGAACACTTTCATACGTTGGAATTACGTAACTATGACTTTCTATGTTACAACATAGTTCCTTCATCAAAAACAAGCTTGAGCTGGTTTTATACAACGTTCATGTGTGTTTCAGCAACCGATATTTTACTGGATTTAGCTATTGTAAATTCTAAAGCAGAAATATGTTGCTTTTAATAGGCTGTTTATTTTTCTGCATATGATGTTTTGTATAATTATGGTGATCTTTGTAATTTTGATTATGTTGAATCTGAACCTCTGGCAGATTTTCTCTAAGACCTTTCACGTAGATGAAAATTCAAATGGAAGTTATGCCAGAATTATGGAACAACACGTTTTGACTTAACGAAAGTTTTAGAAAAACTACTTGTGACTCAAGTTGCAATTTATTTAAATAAATGATCCATTTTGAAGTATTATCAATTGGGTTTCAAAAAGGGCATAGTAGTGTCACTGCAACCACAAAGGTTTTAAATGACATTTTCACAGCCCTTAGTGACCAGACTGTGTAACACTGTTAATTGATTTAACTAAAGATTCAATAGCTCATAAAATCCTCTTGGAGCGCCTGAAGCATATTGGATTTGACAATGCTGCATATAATTGGTTGTAATTATCTTTCAAACAGAACCCTGGCAGTAATAGCCAATGGGTTAAATAAAAAATAATAATCAAAAAAAATAAAAATAAATAAAAAGCAAAGGAGTGGCCCAAGGATCAATTTTGGGCCCCACTACTTTTCACTAAATTTTTATTATATTCATTTTCTTTCATACATTTATATGCAAGTGCTCCCTCTGCTGAGAATTTAATACTGCAGCTTAATGAAATCTAAAATTCTCTCAAAAATCTTATCATTTACCTGATTAGATCATTTTTTTTCTAAAAAACCTTTTGGTGATGTCCAAGCTACAAATCTTTATACATTAAATGGTACACTGATTGGGTTTTGGCTTGACAAAAATCCTTTAAAATACATATTTCAGAATTATGTGACAGTTTAAAATCCAAATTATAATTTTATTATAGAAACAAATCCCTTATCTCACTGACTTACAGAAAAGAAGTTGTTCAAGCAACCTTTCCTTCGGTACTAGATTATGGAGATATAATATACATGCAGACTTCAGCCTTGAAACCTTCTGATACACTCTTACACTCAGCCCTTCGTTTCATAACAAGAATCAATTGATTTAAAATTGATGAATTTAAAACAAATCACTGTATACTCCATGAAAAAGTAAATTGACCAACGCTATCTGTCAGAAGGGTATACACACTGTATACTTTGATAACGGAACTTTTAACACAAGATCTCATGATTGTCTATGTCTAAAAACTGGCTGCACTGCAATGGGGAAAAAGCTTTTGGTTATTTTGCTTCCCAAAATGGAATACATACATACAGGGCATTCAAAACTGGCTACATTGGTGCCACTAATGCACTTTAATAATTTGGCGGTAAACATGTTTAATCACACCTGCGCCTGTTTTTAATGTTTTAAATGGACCTATGTAGTTATTTGTTTTGTTAGTTTTTGTTTGTATTTTAAGAGCACTCATGGAAAAAGAGTCTGGTGGTCTCACTGGGCTCTCTTTGTATAAATAAAGATAAATTAAATCGCCTTGGGGTCCCACTGGAGGAGCTGGGGGACAAGTCTGGGATGAGGGAAGTCTGGGAGTTCCTGCTTAGACTGCCCCACGACCTGGCCCCGGATAAGCGGAAGAAAATGGATGGATGAAATCGCCCGGACAATATTCTATCCCTCGTAACGGTTAGGTGTACAAGCCCTGTGCCTGCAGGGGTATGCCTGCACACACTGTGCATACCTTGAAATTCCCCATTGAATCCATATGGTTCTCCCAAATTAGCATAAAGCAGCGTGACTGTGATTATTGGCCAAATTGTTCACCTCTTTACTCTGGGCAGGGCTGTAGAACTATTACAACCTGCTGTTTCTGACATTGGGTGCGTAGGGGATCTAGACAAGCACTGAGTCTCCTTCCCAGCAGGCAAAAGACAGAGCCACTGCAGGTTTGTTTTAACTGTGTGTGTAAAATGAGACATATAGTGACTTATGGAGCACCCTCTTCTCACAGTCGCTAAAACCCCTGTGGGTGCTGCAATAATAACTATAAACAAGTGTGCACATTCACTAACCAGCCTCTTGCTCCCTCCTCTGTGTCTGCGCAGAGCAGACCTGTCATTCCTTTCAGTCAATGTGTGTGTCAATGTGTGTTCAGGAGTGTCAGGACCTCACCCTGCATAATCAAATGTTCAATTCCCTCTGTGCAGAGAGGGAAATCCTAAACATAATGTGAGAACATGATATAAGTTTATTCTGTTGACTGAGAGAATGAACAAAGTCTCTAAATGAAACGCTGTGGACATCAGATGGGAGACAAGGATAGCGAGAGACGGGGAGCTCCAGAGCCTTGTGCGTCAGGTATATGATGGAAGTGTTCAGAGGGCGAAGGAGAGACTGCAAACAGAGGCACTGTGAAAGGCTTATGTGATTTTGTGGGGTGACATTAATAATGAAATAATACAATGAAAGAGAAAAAGCACACCAAGAGTGAAGGAGATGCAAATTCAAGGAGCAGCAACTGTCCAAATGTTGTTGGGGGTTTTTTTTATTGTCATTGTTTAGACAACGTTGCGGTAAAAAGCCTTTTCAAAGATCAAGATTTCTTTTTTTTTTTGCTTTGGACCACAGTACACACAATGGTTGCCCAGGTGCTCATGTCCCCCTAAAACAAATGGGAGGTCCAAGTGTGAGGCCACCCCTGAGGTCAGCTCACTCTACAATAAGAAAAAAATTGAAAAATCATTAATAAAACATGGGTAAAAGCCCAATAAATGCATGTAAAGAGTCCAATAAAAGCATGTAGAGAGACCTGTAAATGTATTAATCAATCATTGATAATCTGAAAAAATGATCATATCAAATACATTGTGACTAATCTCATCTTTAGCCATTGTTAATCTGTGACTTCCTGTACACGCTGACCAAAGAGCAGGGAGCTGACCTCAGACAGAGTGAGTGAAGCCTATTAGAGCCTCCTTGTAGAGGCTTTGAAGCTCCGTGGCTGGGAGTGGGTCCATATTACATAATTCATGAAAGGAGCTGCCTATCGATCTGCCTGCTGTTTAATCTCAGCGGTCTACAGCACGTTCTCGTGCGTCAAAGTTAGCATCACTCCACCCTGAACTTTGGCCGTCACACACAGTTTCCCTCAGCTTGTTGTTATGACATGTAAATTGGGACCTGATGAATGCAATTGACAAACTGTAAATTTGATAATGTTGTCTCCTGGTGAGCAAGATCTATCTTCATTACTATGGCATAATGACAGTTAGCTACACTGCTAATTCATATTTACTACTTCAAAGTTAAGCAGCAGTGGGCATGCCTAATCAAAGTGCTGAAAAGTAATAGTTGCAAGAGTTGTTTTCCATATATACATTATTAAAAATATGAGTAGCCTCCGAGGAACTGGCATCCACATATGTGGAGAACACATTTTGGGTTGTTTAGGCCACAATGCAAATTTTTTTGAATTAGAATAACAGCACACAGCAAACAAGAACAATGCAAATGTATGCAATTTAGAAATTTTTAAGAGTTTAGAATTTTAGAAATTTTTATACATATATATATAGTATATATATATATATATATATATATATATATATATATATATATATATATATATATATATATATATATATATATATATATATATATATATATATATATATATATATATATATATATATATATATATTTCATACTCTCTTCCTGTTCCTGTCGGCAGCACTTCACATGAGCCGCATTGTTCCATGAGGCACAACTGTTGTTTCTCATTTTGTTTTTACATTCAGGACAAATGTTGCTGTATTCAGGGTCTTAATAAAGTTTTTGCAAATCATTTTTCAAATGTTCTATCAAAATGATTAAAATGTCCACATCTGAGGACATTAATTTTACATAATTTTTCAAAAAAAACATAATGTAAAAAGATAATTCTTTGTATTTACTCTCATCAGGTCTCAATCTCAATCTCTTTATGTCACATATAACAAAACATATAACATTGCCAAATGTTAAAAAAAAAAAAAAAAAAAAAAAAAAGCCAGGATTTAGAATTCTCTTTGGGTTGAGTCCACCATTTTCTGCAAGGGTGGTTTTCTGCATAGAGACAGCAGCGAGAGACTTCAAATCATAGACTGTATAAAGAAGTGGACTAAGGGAGTGTTACATCACCCATAGTATTCAGCTCCAGTCAAATGAAGCTCGTCAAGGCTAACAGTTATAAGGTGAATATGGAGTCAAGTCCCATATTTGGAATTCTGACTGTGTATCATAGCAACCAAAGAGCCAATCCAGAGTGAGGCCGATTAAGGTAACGGCCTTTACTTTGGCACGGGGCGGGTGATTAGCAACGATGTCAATCAAACCTGTTGCCAACACTAGCAGGAGTGACCTCAAAATACCAGGATCATGTAGAGGGCATTAATACGAACATTTTAAGACCAAAATGATGAGTCTCACTGCAGCAGTTACAGAGAGAGAGGTGACAATATTTCAATGTAAAGTGAATTGGAGCCGGAAGCGCACTCACGATCACTTCCTATTTGGAGCGCAATGGCGAGCAGGTTAGCTATGTCCATTCATACATCGAGTCTATGCTTTAAACACTCCGAAAATGCATATTTAGCCATCTCATGAAAAGTAGATCAGTGGAACAATTAACCTCAGTTTGAGTTCACCAAGATGTACAAAGGGAAATAAATAGGCAACCATTCATTCTTAGAGCAATACCTTGAGATGGGCAGATAACATTAAAATATCTCTGTAATATTGGAGCCACTGGACTGGAACACAAGAAGCACTTGTAGACTCAACTCGCAGACACTAGCCTTTTGGTCAGCATTCTTCTTCACTCTGAACCCCACTATAAGGGTAGGCACTTGTGGTAACAAGATGTAATAGTTTCACAACATTCATTAGTTTTACCTTTTTTGTGTATTTTTGACAAATGCAGTGAAAATGGTAGCCAATACATAACATTGAGTATCGTAAAAAATATAGTTTATTACTTACAAGAAATGGCGAATTCTGGGACAATCAAATGACTCAGAAGTTGCACCAAATCGCCAAATATATAACAAACTCATAACTAGCTATGATACTGAATGTCCAGACTTTTACCTTTAATAAACTGAAACTCTATAGTTTTTGTCACCTGCACCAATCAGGGCGGGCCCGGTCAGAGCGGCAGCATTGGTCGCCCGCCCACAGCTCGGCTAATTGGCAAAGGCCTTGAATATTTCATGTCAGGCGTTAGTTGTAGAGTGAAAAAAGTGTGTGATTATAACAACCTCTGAAATACACAGCTGCCTCTATGGGGCACTTTGTGGAGTTGGGAGCCGGTAATCACACGGCTAACGACATTGACCAGTCGATCAGAAGCTTGATGTAGTGGTCAGTGTCTAAGCGCTGCAGGAAGTACGCAATATTATTGATTGTTGTCAGACTACACCCAGGGAGGCCGAGTGGACTAACCACAGTCTTTATCTGTTCAGACAGTGGAAAACACTTAGTGAATACAAAGTGTCATTGAACCACACTGACATACAGTAATAAGCCAGGCAGTGTTAAGAAGTAATGTTCAGCTTGTCCATTGTTTTATGAATGATTTCTTTTACATCTGCACTATATGGTGTTCCAAGTGCATTCACAATGACAAGATATTAATTATATTTCCACTGTGTGGTCTTCTGCAATTATGTGTGAAACATGCATTTTAACAACTATTTTTGAAGGTAGTTCAAATATAAGCAAACATTTTTTTCAGGTCATTGAACTTTGAGTTGGGAATCTTAACCTTAATCTTAGTTTACATATAATTTTTATTGAAGGTGGTTAACCAAGTGCACTCTTTTCCCTGTATCTGTCCTCTACACCTCTTCCCCCCTCACAGTACACTATTCTCCTATTTCTCAAACAGAGCATGTACAAGGACTCTGTGTTTGTACATGCTTTCTTTATCCACAAGCGCATTCAATATTGTATTTGTACTCAGAATATTTATCCCCAATTACATTTTATAGCTGTAGTTGTGTTTTCAGATCACAATTTAGGGATGAAATACTGTAAGTAATAGGTGTGTAGTCATTCACATTATGCCTAGACAGATAACAAATCATTTAACATATGTATGCAACCATTCATATTTTTTTTTAACTTGTGAGATTTGTGAAATTTACCGGCTGACATATCTTCTTGTGCAAATATTGGAGTGATACATGTGAAGTGTTGAGGCACTGTATTAGTGTCAATCAAACTCAGTTAAAAGTCACTCTTCAGAAATCTGATGTTTATCTAAACCTGCAAAACAAAATGAGTCCAAATATAGTTCTGGACCAAAATAAAAAGCTGAGGCTGTCCTGTCAGTTTTGCCTGTGGTATTTCAAACAGATGAAAGAGTTGTAAGAGGAGAAATGTCAATGTTTACTGAATATTTCATCTCTGTACGTGACCACCCAGTAGCCATGGAGTGCCTAACGCCTCTCTGATATAAAATATACAAACAAATTAGCAAACTGTTTTCCATTTCAAAAGCCACCATAGATTTGTGAGATCGGGACCTGCATAAGATTTCAAACGTTAATCATGAAATGGCAAATGCTTTAGTTTAAAAAGAAGTGATGACATAAACATTAACTCAATAACATGTCATAAATTGAACATGATCAGTTCTAGTTCTATAATTTTTTCCCCTTTAAAAAAGTAGGTTACTATATTCCAATACGTGACGTCAACTACATGCTTTGATGAATAGTTTGACTACAGACTAGAGGCGCTATTGGCCAAGATGCATTAAAAAGATCTTATTGACTTCTCTGGTCATTTGTTGTGAGTGATGCCTGGCTGCTGTCAGAATCTAGTGCTTTGTTCTACTACTCACTCAATAAACTAAGAATATCCAAGAGCAGTGATTTAGAATTCTAAGTTTAGAAGTTTTACATTTTTGGCTGGCCATTAGCAGATAGCACAGACAAGCATAAAATAGACTAGATATAAATGTTTAAAGTGTTGAAGAGTGCAATATCGCTAATGTGAAATGAAGAAGCCAAACAACACTATTATGTGGAGTATGTCTTACCTTTTATTCATTGCACAGCCTCATGCATAGCCAATATTACAAACCTAAATTTAAAGAAAGCAAGTAAAGACATAACCAATAACTAAGGTTATTCAGTTAGCTCATTATCATAATTACTGAGGTCACAATACAATGCTAAGAACTAAAAAATATATAATTTTGATAAAGTTAGAAGCCCATCCATCCATTTTCTGCTGCTTATCCAATGCCAGGTCGTGGGGGCAGCAGTCTAAGCAGGGACTCCCAGACTTCCTTCACTCCAGACATGTCCTCCAGCTCCTCCAGTGGGGCCCTTAGGTGTTCCCAGGCCAGCTGAGAGTAGTCTCTCCAGCGTGTCCTGGGTCTTCCCCGGGGCCTCCTCCCGGTGGGACATGCCCGGAACACCTCCCGAGGGAGGCGTCCAGGAGCAGATGCCCGAGCCACCTCAGCTGGCTCCTCTCGACGTGGAGGAGCAGCAGCTCTACTCCGAGCTCCTCCCGCGTGACTGAGCTCCTCACTGTATCTCTAAGGGAGCGCCCAGCCACCCTGCGGAGAAAGCTCATTTCGGCTGCTTGTATCCGCGATCTTGTCCTTTTGGTCATTACCCAGAGCTCATGACCATAGGTGAGGGTAGGAACGTAGATTGAGGTAAATCAAGAGCTTTGCCTTACAACTCAGCTCCTTCTTCACCACGACGGTCCGATACAACGACCGCATCACTGCGGGTGCTGCACCGATCCACCTGTCAATCTCACGCTCCATCCGCCCCTCACTCATGAACAAGACCCCGAAGTACTTGAACTCCTCCACTTGAGGCAAAGACTCCCCACCCACCCAGAGAGGGCAAGCCACCTTTTTCCGGTCGAGAACCATGGCCTCGGATTTGGAGGAGCTGATTCTCATCCCAGCTGCTTCACACTCGGCTGCAAACCGCCCCAGTGCCTGTTGCAGGTCTTGGCTCGAAGAAGCCATCAAGACAACATCATCTGCAAACAGCAGAGATGAGATCCTGTGGTTCCCAAAGCAGACCCCCTCCAGCCCCTGACTGCACCTAGAAATTATGTCCATAAATATAATGAACAGAACCGGTGACAAAGGGCAGCCCTGGCGGAGTCCATCATGCACCGGGAACAAGTCTGACTTACTGCCGGCAATGCGAACACAGCTCCTGCTCCGGTCATACAGGGACCGGACAGCCCTTAGCAAAGGGCCCCGGACCCCATACTCCCAGAGCACCCCCCAAAGGACACCGCGAGGGACACGGTCAAATGCCTTCTCCAGATCCACAAAACATATGTGGACTGGTTGGGCAAACTCCCATGAATCCTCGAGGACCTGATGGAGAGTATAGAGCTGGTCCAGTGTTCTGCGACTAGGACGAAAACCGCACTACTCCTCCTGGATCCGAGGTTCGACTATCGGACGGATTCTCCTCTCCAGTCCCTGGAATAGACCTTACCGGGAAGGCTGAGGAGTGTGATTCCCCCGTAATTGGAACACACCCTCCGGTCCCCCTTCTTAAACAGAGGGGCCAGTCCAGAGGTACCGTCCACAACCGCCACGCGATGTTGCAGAGAGTTAGAAAGTTAGAAGCAAAAATGTATTTAATTTTTAATGTTGTTTGTTTATTTGAAAGGGATGGTGCTGATTAATGAACAGCCACTTCTGTAAATACACCATACTCACCTCTGAGCTATATTATTTCCATCTGCATCCTATGGGGGATAAAAATAGATACAGTAAACAACAGGACATACAAAGACCAACAGTACAAAACACACAAGGTCAGAACATGACCAGTACAATCAACAGTAGCGTGACAGACTACATTACCTACAAACACATACATCGAATCCAAACAGTAGACATAAACGTAAAGACTGCGTATGACACTTTACAAGTACTTTGTCATTCAGAAAGTTCACTTCATAAAGCTGGTCACATACAAGAGGAATGGTAATCTATTCAACAATATGAATGAAATTTAATTAAGAATCATGACAAGATTTGTTCCAAGCATAACTGCATAACTACATAAAGTTTTTTTATTGAGAGGAGTTGACATGAATCCAGAAGATATTGAATTTAAGTAACTTGTTTGGTGAGATTGTCCCCTTCTCAACCAAGAAGCGATGTCAAAAGAATTGAAAAAAAGAAAGAAAAATGGTGTGATCTTAGAAAGCCCAATAATTAGTAGTTATTAAAAGCAGTTGTATAAGAGTGTGCAGCAAGCTCTCTCACAGACAGAGTGAGTGAGTCTCCCTGGTGTAAGGTCACTTTGCTCTGTGACAGCCTGTGCTCAGACTAGAGCTGGCCTTCTTATCCTTTGGCCCCTCATGTCTTGGGCTCCAGCTAAACGTCACTAATCAATGACAGGCCTGACACTGCAGACACACACCAGCAAACAGCACGTCTCTATAGAGGAAGGACACCAAAGTTACATTTAGGTCATGAAACACAAACCTAAAGCTTTAAGCCTTTCGCTATTTGGGAAGTATTTAGTATAGAACTATAACATACATAGATCTTTTTTTTTTTTTTTTTAATTGTGAAATGCAAAATTTATCAAAAACAGCCAATAATAGAAATGGGTTGATTGACTTTTGCTCAAAAGTCACTGGACTGCTTGTTCCCGTGAAATGCCTATAAAGAGGTATTTACGGATTTCTATTACTCATTGTTCATGGTGGAAAATGGCTACATGATATTTTTGAACTCTACAGGTTTGACACAAGTCTGACTTTTTATGAATAACTGTATGCATGAATCAGTCAAAATATAACTCTGAGTAAGTTTAGGATGATGAAAGACTGCTATAACTTGGCCAAAGCTCATAATTTGATTTTACATAATATGTCTCCTTTAAACTGCATTTACGTTGTGGTACTTAAAACAATATCTGCATATCTGTAAATTGCATTGGCCACCGGCTTTTAAAACATGAACCACAAAAGATGACACTACAAATAAATGTAGGCCTATGTAAACAAGTGTTGCAAATCCCCTAAAAATATTGATTATGATTTTCATAAGCAAACAGCCCTAACTCAAGATAAACAGCCCTAACTCACTAGACACTCTTAAATTAATTAATCAACACTTATACCCACAGTATGGTTTTAGGCATAATTATTCAACTGAACTGAAATTCTCAAGTCAGGCTCTTTCTTAGTTTCAATCATATCTGTATGTTAGAGAGCAATATGTGGTCATTAACAATGTTAAATCTGCCCCAGGTGAAATTAAGACAGGCATTATCCCAGGGAACAATGCCAATATCAGTTTGGCTCAATGAACCTTGTCTGATACTGAATGTTTTTCTATGATAAAAAACCCATGCAGAAGATGCATTAAATATTACCATAAAAGGTGGATCCATAGTTGAGCAAGAAAAGTATTTAGGAACTGGACTGGATTCTCAACTAAGCTTTAAAAGTCATGTCAAAAACCTCACATCAAAAATGAAGGAAGCATTAACTGCTTCAGTAGGGAGAGAGGGGACTGAGAAAGCGTGAAATGTGAATGTATGATGTTGTAAGCATGTAATATTTTGATATTTGATTCTCTTGACCAATCCACTGTATTTATTGCTTTTTTCTACAACTAATCTCACTGTTATTTTGTGAAATTTGACCTATTTTAAAAGCCCTTCTGGGGACTGGTGTTGCAAATTAGCCTAGACTATAAACACAATTTAATTGTTAATCTATGTTTCTTATATCTGTCCCTATTCAAATGAACAATGGCAAATAAAATAAATATGTTTTAAACAGTCCAATTACCTCAAGAACATCCATTTAGTATAATGAGTTGAAGACAAAAATAAAATAAAATTTCATTTAAAAGGCCTATTCCATTAAATTCCAACATGTGTATATTGTATGTACAAGTACAAGGTAAGATTCCCCTGCACATATGGTAGCTCGTGACCCAGTGGGGATAGGCATGTCCTCTTGTGCTGTACTCTAGAGCCCTGTAGCAATGGGACGTCCTTGTGAAACATCTTCACAGTAATATTGGATCCATTCATGAGTGTCCATTCACAAAGAGGCACATGTCATACCTCTCCACACCTCTCCACTGTGCTCCTCACAGACAGACCTCCTCAAATGTTATAATCCCACAGTTAGCATGTGTGAGCACTTCACTCACCGGCACCAATCTCATTGTTCACATGGGCTTCTCCCAGAAAAACCTGTTTGCATTTTCATAAGATGTAAAAAAAAAAACAGGAAGCGACAAGGAAGATGGGGCAATGTTAATAAGAGGAATGACTTGTTACTGTAGTGGAATAGGGTGTACTTTTTCATGGTGAACAATTGACATAATTGACACAATTTTTCTAGAACTACAAAAACTGTAAAAGACATATTGTACTATAATGAATACCCATCAAGGGGGGGTAATGAAAAAAGGATGGAGAGGCTGTAACTATGGTTCATATCTTCTTCATTCAGGATCATCCCTAATGACGGCACGTGCACACGAGAATAGCCCAAGTACAACCATGAAACCCTGGTTTGCACATGTCTGAGGACTTTGACCTGGACAGCAATGGGGGCTTTCAAGAGCTCGAGTTCAGTTAGACCCAACTGGTATCTCCTACCACCCAGGCACCTTCTTCCCCTGAGGAGAGCCTGCTGGTTCAGGAGCTCCTTGAGAACAAGGGCTGAACTCAACAACCAGGTCCAGATAACAATGCTTAGGCCCAAAAGCTATAACCTGATGAGAGATAGGCCAAGAACACTGCCTCAGAGAGGTGCATCTGGAACTCCAAACCACTGAAGTCAAGTTACAGGAGCCGGTCCAGGCCTATGGGGATGTGGGCTTCATGTACAACAAGGATGAAAAAAAAAATGGAGGACCAGGACACTACAATAAGAGCAACACCAAAACACACAACAGAGAGGTGCGCCCAAGTACTCTGCCAGTGAATCTGAGGCATGTCACCACCAAAGGGACGGAACAGAAAGGAGGAGAGAAGAGAGAAGGAACCCTGTCCCCCAATATGGACAAGGAGCTCTACTCTGGGCTCTATATCCCAAATCACAAAATTACCTAATTACCTAGTTACCTAATTTTAAAAGCTTGGACTCTCCAGATTGTATTAGCTGAACTGATTTGACAAACATTAGCATATTAACACTAACACAAATCCACAGCAGTTGGGTGATTTTAGATGAATAAAACAGAAAAACACTTCTGGGTGACAGAAAAAAGTAATAAATAACATGGAAATATAATTATAATTGCTTCCAAAAATTGGATCAAGGTGTTGCAAAATAGGTGTTGATAATAATTGCACCAAGACTAATACTTTTCTCCGCTGGTTCACTCCCTAGCCCTATAGCTCCCATGCCGCCTTTGTTGTCTTTTGGCATTCTAAGTGTCTTCTTGTGCGTCCCTCCTTAAACTGTTGACAGCTAGTTTTGTGTCCAAGAGGTTTAGCAGCACTTAATGTGTTAAGAGCAGCCCCACTTTAAACCATTATCCCATTCTATCTGACTATTCCTCTGACATGACTTTCTGACTATTCCTCTTGCCATTGCTTAGTGATTTAAAATGTTTCTGACAAAAGCTTTGTAAATTAGATAAAATTCAGAGTGATAATGAACCAGGTTCTGGGTACATTTAAAAGAAGAACTGATGTGTTCAAATGGACGTCTATGGAACAGTTTGTCTTATTGACTGGAACACTTACAAGTCAGACGCTTCATAATTATTGGCCCAGTGTTATATTGGTTAATTATGGTTTGGCAAGTACAAAGCTCTGCCATCTGTAGACTGGTATCCATGACTGTTGTACCAAATATAAAACAGTGCGGTTCAGTATTTACAGAAAGTGAACCATTTAGAGTTACATTTTACAATAATATTTGGAAAGATAAATCCACAAATGGGGACTCCTTGGGGTTCCAACGGAGGAGCTGGAGGAAGTGTCTGGGGTGAGGGAAGTCTGGGAGTCCCTAACCCACGACCCAGCCCTGGATAAGTGGAAGAAAATGGATGGATGGATAAATCCACAAATTAAACTGCCTCAGGACCAACACGAAATGAGAAGAGATGTAATCTTTGACCAAGTTCCATCTTTGTGGAAATCCATCGTAATGATTTGAACTTCAACAATACAGACCTTGAATCAAAGCTGGCATTTCTACAGCACAATAATAATTTTACATTCAGTTACCCTGCTATGACTGAGTGGTAAAGTGATTTTGAGTTTTTTTTCCTCACATACTAGTACTAGTCTGATACTGAAAATTTTGACAATATAGATATTTCTAAGCTGCCCAGTCTCTGCCCATGTGTCATTCCCAGTTTGTCCTCATCAGTGCATCAGATGTGTCTTTATAATGAGTCATGAGTGAAATGGAACAATTAGGTAAAAAATATGGCTGTATGTTTACAAAAACAGGCACACATTATTTTATATAAACAGCCTCCATTTTATTTTTAGTTTTACAAAAATGAAAAGTGCATTTGTGAATCTTACTAAAACTTCATATAAATGTTATGGCCCTTGGCATGTGCAAATATGGGTTAATGGCAACAGCAGCCTGACAAATATCAGGCTCAAAGATTATAATTTAAAAAAAAAAAAAAAATCTGACTATCCCACTCTCTACAGCAAATTAGTACTTAATCTAAATAAAATCTGGTTCCAATAAAAACTTTAAAAACCTCAGATTCTTGAAAAACCTCCTCAAAAATTACAATGCGGAATATGACTGGAAAAGCATTTTCATCTCCATGAGTCAAGCAGATGGCGGTTACACAGTGCACCTCTAATGACATAAGCAGATTGGCAGATCTTGGCATATTTACACATCACAAGACACACTATTAAGGTTAAGGTACACTAGTTGAGTTGATGGGGAAAACTGGAACCTTCTTGCTGTGAAATGTGAGTGCTAGCCTCTCAGCTACATGCCGCGTTTTGTAAATGTGGAGCTAGCTGTAGGTCCGTGTTCACATTCACAGCATCTGCTCTGCTTCTACTGCATTATGAGCTGATGAATAAACAAAGGCAGCAGATTTATTTGGAACGTGTGATGTACATGATCTGGCAACCCCCCAGATGCCTGTTATCATCTGTCAGCAGAGAAATCTGCCATTTTTGTGTCAATACTTCTCCCAAGCTCTGCACAGTATGCTAGCTGCCTTCTTATGTTTGAATTAAATACATACCCTATAAAATCTTTCAATAGCATCACTAACATATTTTTGCTGGGGGATTAGACTTTAGCTGTAGTTGCATTGGAAAAGTTAATTCATTCTACATTTAGCAGCAGTGCAAAAATATATTATGCAAATAAATAGATTTTGTTCCATGAAAGACGTCTGTGAAACAACTGAACCTATAGGTTATAGTTCTAGGTGGATAATGACTGAGGTGGTTGCATAAATACTGTACGAATGCCTCATTATTGTTATTCCCAGGGTCATCATGGAACTTTTGTGTCAGTAGTTATGGCACTGGTCAAAGGTTTAGAAGAGTGTGAGTAGAAAGGGCAAATATGTCTATTATAGTTATAATGAATAGATCTATGAGACTTTTGTGTGGCATTTCAGTCATAATGGCATTTGATGATCCGTATATAGCAGAAGTGCCATTCATACAGTGAAGATCACTGTATGTTGAAAGAGATCAGCTATGCGAAATGTTACTAAAGCAGTGGTGTCAAAGATATACTGACATGCTAGAGAATCTATAGAATACTCTCTATTTACTTAATTGTCAAAGTTTATATATGGATCACATGTGCGTCTGCTATTGTTCAGGGTTCCTACATGTCCTGAGACACCAAAGACAATTTTCCCATTTTTCAGACATGGCAAATGTATGGAAATGAGAATATAAAATATTTTGTCCTTGAACATGATTTTGCAACCCACAGCTTTGCTGATATAATCTAATATATTGCTGAATAGATTTTTAAAATCAAAATCTGTCAAAAATATACAAGATTTCTCACTGGATCATCCTGCCTACCACGTGTAATGTACAGCATTTCAGTTTTGGGGATATCAACACATTAAATTTATGTTATTTGTTATTTATGTTATGTTATTTCTCACTAGTAACTCACAAATAGCTTGAAAGCACTGTGGTTGAATAATGCTTTGTTTTCTTTTCAAAGTTAAAAGTGGCAACATCAGAATCACAGAGAAAAATAGGTAAATACAACTAAATAGGTAAATACAACTAAATACTTGTTGTGTATTTGCTATAATGTATGATAAAATCATAGCAAGTATGTGTCTTAATACAATGCATTGCAATCATAATGTTTGTGAGAGTATAAGAACAAGAGAAAAAGATTAACCCATTAATGTAATGGTTTAGGCTTATGTTAATTTAAGAATAAAATCATTTGTAGCTGTATTTGCCTCTGTGTAAATAATACATTTCTATTTCTTATGGACTTACTAATACTAATTAGAGTCACATTTCCACTGTTGATTCATTAACCATTTTTTTCTGTTCACACAAATGTCTAATTAGGCATGTCATGATGGGAGACAAGAGAAAGGACATACAGCTGTTAGAGCTCTAATTACATCCCTAGTGTCTTGACTACATTACCCAGGTATCCTCTGCATTGACAGGTGGGTGTGTGAATGGACTAAGACTAATAATAAAAATGAATGACAACCCCAGTGAATCAAGTCAACTGGTAACCATTAGGGAAAAGACTGAATTATCCATTCCTGCTTTTCAAAGAAGTCCACAGAGTATGTTTACATGCAGACTGAAGTTGTAGTAAAAAAATGTGATAAAACCTTCACTGATGGTCCAAATTTTGTATATTTTTGCTATGGGGATGTCAATTTGGTTAATCAGTAATTGTGATTATCCAGATGACATAATAACACATAAGAACTAAACAGTAATAACTGTTACAATTTTAGAGGGAAAATTCATCAATGACATGATTTAAAGATCAGATATGGGTCAGAAATAGGCGAAGGTTTGGGTTTAGATTAAGGTTAGGCAAGTAGTAACTATGATATAGGTTAGTATCAGTTTCCAGGAAATGAATGTAAGTCAATGTCATGTTCCCAAAAAGCATGGAAACGCAACAACTCTGTTCCCTGTTAGAAGCATCACCGGCTGCCAAGGTTTCCACTCAGAGAATGAGCACAGATGTGTGTGTTTGCATGTGTGTGTAAGTGTGTGTGGAAGGATATCACAGAGCTCTCAGAAAATCTACACTGGTCCCTGATGATGCTGATGAGGGGAATGTCATCTTATCCATCAGTCATGCTCCACACAAAAGGGCTCGAGTGTGTTTCTCACATTCATCAGGAATGCAAAATGAGAGATGCATTCAGTTTGTTCTCAGAGTTGTATTGTTCACAGAAGGTGGGAAAAGCGGACATGAGGCAGGAGCGGAGGTACAGAGCTGGAGATGGTGAGCTTCTCTTTGGGGGAGACAAAGGCAGACAGGGTCAGGAATAGTAAATCACTGGGATAGGATTCATCTAATATAAAAACATATTTTTTAAAAGCAAGAGGTGAGGGCATCATAATACACCTTAATGTTAACATTCAAGTTATACTTTTAAAACTAGAGGCCAAGTAATATAACAAAGATAAAGGAGTTCTAAAATAAAACTTACAATAAAACTAAAGAACGTTTGCTTTGAATATAACTGGATTTAACATAAGCTATGGTCCTGATTATTTATAGACATTACATATTACTATGAAGAACTATCTGTAAAAATCTTCTTTTTTTTTTAAATCTGATTTGGCTCAGTAAATTCTGAACATTGGTGAATATGGCTGATTGTTGTGATCAACAACACAACATTTCATGCATTATTCATGTGTTTTAGGCACACCAAAAAGAAAGTACACTTTCGTCCCACTTCAGTGTAACTTTTGAATGGCCCGATACAATCACATAATCAAAATGAGGAGACTCTGCAGCTCTCTCCAACACATGACCTAATTTGATATTGATGGAAAGTGAAACATTTAATTTAGATATTGTTAGTGACTTTAGTCAGAGCCAATGAATCACAGCATCATGCCACATCCACCGCTCTTTGTAATGGAGAATCAATGTGCTACCTCTCCCTGGAGAGTGCTGGCCGGGCTTTGTGTAAACACTGTGTGAGTTACTGAGAGGTGCTGCCACTCCCACTCTACGTCATTTGTTACCTACTACATTTATTTACGCCTCCCCCAGGACCGGCAGATCAGCTCAATGTATTACCAATAGATTACTATATTAAATCACAATATTGTCTTTGCATAATCTACAGAGTCATGTTTTCTTACAATTATGCAGCACAACAAATAATTAGACTGCTCATCACCCAATCAGACAGACATAATTGTAACAGTTCGACAAAGACGTGGTGGAGGAGAGCTTATAGGCAGCATACTGTGCCCTGTGCTTCAACCTTCACCAGGAGCTCCACAGCAGATGTTCAGATGGATTCACACTCACAGCTGGTCACTGGATACTCACACACCTCCAGGAAAATAACTATACTCTCTCACTGTGACACTGTCTGCCAATGAACCCACTGCCACTGAACGCAATGTGCCCAAGTTTTATATGAGACTGAAAACACGCTTCTACTCTATTCATCCTTTTCAATAAGAATACAAATGATTCAATATTCATGGAGGGCTTGGGAAATATGACTGTACACATATTTGCCTAATTTTTCAATATCTTTGCTAATCACTATAAACAACTTTAGTGGTGTTTCTATTAAGCCTGTTCTATTAGCAGATGAGGGGATTGTTCTACAACCCTTAAGGGGCGCTGGTCGGACTTTCATTAGTGCAATGATTCAAACAGAAAATGGACTGGGGTCAGCAGAGCCCAGAGATAGTTCAGACTGAGCACAGATTCATTTCAGGGCAGGATATGAGCCTCTATTTAACCAAGGCCTGGAACTTAACAAAAGCTCCTGATTTATTTTTTAAAAGATATACAAAAATACAGAAGGTGTGGGAATGTAGTTTAAACATTTAACCACATTAATTTATTATTAGCTTTGAACTGGTGATGTCAATAATTGTCCTGAATAATAATTATAGGTGAGAAAAATATTGTGTACCAGTTGATACTGAAATTGATGTTTTAAAAGTATACAAAATTAGAAGATCAAATATATAATCTATAATAATAAGAACATTTAAAAGAGCAGATTCTGCTATAAATTCCTCCAAACAAGAGTATAAAGTCATATTTCTAATCAGTTGACAGATTATCACTATGATTATCGCTTTCAATTTTTTTTTTTAAATGTACATTTTTTGAAAAGCAATTTTGTATTATTATATTACCGATTCCTTGTCACAACCAACATTATTCTCTTTGCAAAGATAAGGTCAAGGTTATTTTCCTTCATTCTGTTCACTTTTCTGATTATTTGTTTCCATATATTATCAGGTTTTTATACTTAATAAGATCATTGGTCGACACTTGATATGATTTGTTTACTATTCTAATGGATACGAGTGTGACGCGGTACAGGTGGAGGTGGTTTTAGTTGCTTTTATTGTGTGTATTTAATTTGTTTTTAGTGTTTGATTTTATAGCATGATTTTCTTCCCCCTCCTCAGCTTGTTGCACATAGTCACACATTTTCTTAAACATTTTCTTAAACACATTTCTGGCCACAAGCAATCTGCAAATTACATTGACAAATAGTGGAGGTCGCAGTGTAGAAAGGAAATAAAGGAGACAGGCTTCATGCCACTCACAGGCTCTGTTAGCTGTTAGCAGCATGCTGGGTCTGCCTACACCTGAGTCTGTGATGTGTATGACGGGAAAGGTATCGCCTGGTCTGATCGCTCCCATCCCCCCGCTGCCCTGCATCCTGACACCTGCCGCGACGACAAAGGTCAATCCAGGTAATATCACGACAAACAAACAAGTACAACAGACAAGTCCCACCTCCTGTGCTTATCACTTCCAGGTTTCCATTACAGACAAGTGGCCATTTTACATCTGGTCCCAAATGGATTTCCAAATGAAATTAATCACTAATCCAAAAGGAAAAAAAGCGATAACTAGCGGAATACATTGTTAACATTTGTATTTGAGTTCATTTTTATCATATAGCACAATTCTAAAAGCACATATGAGCACTTTATATACACTACTCACAATAAGTTAGGGATATTGTGAGAGACTCAGTGCATGTCATACATACGGTGTTTGTTTCACTTCAGAGATTTTTGGGATAGGGAGGCAGTTGTATTGGGGTGATAGACTCACCCCATTTGGTGTTTTCCACGTAATGGTCTCACTGTGTAAAGTGTGCCTTACATATTGGGGCCAAAAAAAAAAAGACAACCCTTTTCAATGTGGCATCAATTTCAATATTCTGTGGGTATAAAAAGCTGGTATTGTCAGTAAGTCATTCCAAGTTCATAATTCAAAAAGCCATGAACACACAATGTCACTTAACGGATGAGCATCGCCACCTGGCCATATCGCACCTTCGGGTTGGTGGCAGGCAGTCAGATGTTGCTCGTGAACTTGTCATGTCTCAAAGTGTCATCAACAGACTTGCATCAAGACACAGAACTACTGGCAGGGTTTGTGAAAGAGCCAGGAGTGGAGCCCCATGAGTGACAGACCGCAACGATGACCAGTACCTGAGGACCTATGCACTCAGACATTGTTCTGCAACTGCCACACAGCTGCAGGCCCGTTTACGAAATGTGAGGGGTACTAGGGTTTCCAGACAAACCACTCGCAACCGACTCCGCCTCTTTGGCTTGAATGCCAGACAACTGTTGCAGGTGACTCCACTGACACCAAGATATCGCCGTGAACATTTGCAGTGGGCACAAGACCATGTGACCTGGACAGTGCAGCAGTGGTCTACTGTCCTGTTCACTGATGAGTGTCGGGTCACCTTGCACAGAAACGATGGTCGTCAGCATTGCTGGAGAAGGCGAGGTGAACGATACGCCGAGCTTACCATGGTCCCCAGGGTTCGCTTGTTGGAGGAGGTGCAACAGTCTGTGCCGGCATCACCAGTCAGCGCAAAACTGATTTTGTTATTGTAGATGGCTCAGTCACTGCAAGTTCTTACCTCAGAGACATCATAGAACCATCATCATCCCCCAATTCCCCCTGCACACCTCCATCTTTCTGTTCATGGATAATGCTCCACCACATCGTGCCAGAATTGTCACAGCTCGAATTCAGGGAGTTGGAGTGCCTCATATGGTATGGCCAGGAATGTCCCCTGACCTGAACCCCATAGACCACGTCTGGGACCGGCTGAAGCAGAGACTGGATGGTCGTACCCCACCCACACGTGACCTGGCAGACCTTGGTAGCACTTGTGGAAGAGTGCAATGCATTGCCTCAGAACAACATCATGAGGCTAGTGAGGAGCATTAGATGTTGCTGTCAAGCTGTAATTGCAGCAAATGGTGGAAACACCCGCTACTGACATTGTCAATTTTTGTTATTTGGGGCTATGCTTGTTATTGTGAAAATTTTTGTGGTAATAAATATTAAACTCATGAAAATTGTGTTTCCTCTCATTCATTATTTGTAATATCAAAGGGAACTTTTACTTATTTCATTAAAATTCAGACCAAATAGGAAAAGCACACTAAATAACAATATCTCTAACTTATTGTGAGTAGTGTAGATATACACTCCACACATTCTTCACTACAGACAAAGCCCAGATGAGAAGACAACAAGCGTCCTTCAACCACAAAGATTTGAATGCACCTTCATATCCTGTACAAGAAAATGGATCTAGTTCACCCAGTCTATTTGCCAGAAAAAAGCAGACATGAACCAAGGACATCTATAATAGCTTTTTATCCATATAAATGCCTGTATGAATGCACATTTGATTTTCATTTCAGTACTGGCGAGAAATACAACAACAGTTTCTGGGTTCAGCAAGTTTCTGAATGGCTCTACCCAGTAGACACATGCATGGGAAGGACAGAACAACCTTTAATACTGCCATAGTAATCACCACATAATATGCCAATGCTAAAGGATTACAGGAGGCAAACATGCAAAGGTTTAAATTAAATTATACAAATGTGAAAAACTATGTTCACATTTTACCATTCACATTATACATTACAAAATACTGTATTAGTTAAAGATGCACTATGCACTTGCTCCTAACAGTAAAAGTGAATATATAAACACCAATTGCAGACTTCCACCCTCCTGGCCTTACTTGTTCTTGGCTGTGTATTTGAAACTGTTTGATGTATGGTGTCCTGGGAGTCCCTTATCAGCTTGTCATAGTTTGTTACGGCTGTGAGGCTTAATGCTGGGTGAGTGGAAATCACACCAGATGGAAGGACCTGCTCTCATCAGTGTTGAACTCCTCACCTCATCACACTGACAAGAATATGAAAACCACCTTAATATCACTTTAAATAGTCAAGCTCTAAGTCCATTAGAGCTGGAGATTTGTTTGACATATTTGTATTCATAATAATCTTACATATTATAGCGGTTATATATTTTTTCTAACCTTTACGTGCGCAACAACAGCAAGACAAAAAAAAAAAAAAATCCATCCTTTATCTATATACTGATCTCAAACTAAGCAGTTTTTCCTCCGGGCTAAAAATAAAATCTGAATGATTTCATTATTGAAGCAATGTATAATTTTGTTCATTGTTCAGATCATTGTTCTTGTATTCTTGATTAGGCAAGATTACAAGAGGCTTTCTCCACTCTTGTGCTCAGACCCATTGTTCATTAAATCATCTCAAGGAGAACACCAGTCTTGGAATAGTTCTAGAGTACCTCATTGGTAACGTATACTTTGATACAGCATTAAAGTTTGATTGTCTACAATACGGGTCTATGGGCCTTTAGTTAAAGGGCTTGTACCTCATGTATTTGAGCAAAATTAGTTTTTCCTCACTACAGACAAAATGTGTAAGCAGCTCTTGAGGTCAAAATAAGTCCACTGTGTGCTATCTGCATTTAATTAGAAACCATTTTATGATCTGATAATCAGGAAGTACGTGTTAGCATGGTAGCAACACTCCAACCTGGTCAATGAGAGTTGTGAAAAGCGCATATAAACATAAGGTAAGTGAGGAATCATTTTAAGTTTTTCACATTCTCAAGATGGTAAAAATCTGGTTCAACACCTTCAAATAATGGTTAAAAAAGTACACAATATGGTGCGGTGGACTATATAAATGTTACCATTTGAGATTTAATAAGGCCGCAAACACAAGTGCAAACATACTAAATGTGGCTCTATATCTTTATTGGGTTTTACTGCCAAATAAACAGGTTTATTAGATGTTGTTCCATCTCCTCTGATCCTTCCCACTCGATTGTTGCTATGAACCGCCAGTCAAAATTCAATTATTTTGTCAGGGTTATGGGCCTGTCATGGCAGAGTATTTTAATAAAGCTCCAGCACTAGATAAAAGCTCAGACTAATTGTCACTGAGCATGTGATAACAGTAGCGTATTTATTCTGTCCTTAATTAGGTCTAAGACACTGAGTGACTCGTCTATACATCCTTGCCTCCATAATTCCAGATTATCAGTTGGTATTCCAAACTGACATGCCTGTTTCCCATCAAAGCGACAGTTAGTGGCCCTCCTGGAGCCGCAGGAAAATGTCACTGGGGACCCCTTAGAGACTTTGTTGGTTACATCAACAGATAACGTGGCACTGATTGTGGTTCTTGTGTCACAGCGTGCTGAGATGACCATGGATCAGAGCCATAAAAAGATAAAAGGCTGTGGTTATTTAACTCATTTTGAAGCAAGGAGGGAGATATTATCTGATCATTTGTAAAAGAAATGTACAGGATTATCAGTGATTAGGGTTAAAGATAATGCAGAGGGTCCAAATGCATGAGTTGGGTCAGTACAAAACAGCTCAGGGTTAATGATTTAATCAAGTCATGCTCCTACTTAAAACTGGTGTTTTTTGTACACGCATAAAAAAACACTGTCAGATTAACTAAGTATATTGCTGTGACTTGCAGCGTTCATTTCCATACCTCACACTCCTTAGACTGTCAGCAGATGGTAGCGCTGCAGGGACAAGTAGATGTCTTATATCCAACAGACTGTCAAAATTCTTATTCAAACTTTATTTAGAATGTTGACTTTCATTCTATGTTTCTATGTTCTATGTTATGTAATTAGATATATCAACTGCACATATGTAATGAAACTTCCTATGACCGCAGCGGTAGACCCCACACTGGAAAGAGGTCTGATTTCACAAACCTAGTGACTTGTACTTTTAATGTGGCATCATCATTTGTCACCTGTTTGTTACTGTGAACATAGTGAATAACACTCATCTGATAACATTCAGTAATAAAGCCTCACAATGGAAACATAGCCTGACTTGAATGGTCAGTGCAGTATTCTAGCTCTAGGACAGTCCTCAAGTCCCTCTCATGCTCCTGCTAAAACGTGCCTCTGTGTTCGCCCTTGTCTCTCACTCTTGGCCTTGTGCCTGCAGTCAGATCTCGGTAAATGGCTGTTTGGTGCTTGTGCCCAGGAGAGCGCTCGCTGATGTGACGTTGTGTCATCTCTATCCCATCCCAGTGACTCAGCCAGGCCCGGATGCCCCAGCCTGTCATCCTCCTCTGCCTGGGATGCTCAGTTTGGCAGCTCACAGCCTCCTCACCCCCTCACAGCTCTTAGCACCAGTCACACCTTATCTCCCCTAAGAACTACTTTAGACAAGTTCACCGTTCTCATTTTGTTAGTTTGTTCACCCATTCACTGTTATACAAACATACAGACATAGCATATCACTATGTTTATTACAGGGATATGGGATGACAGCTGCTTGGAGGCACCGATAGCCCCATACTGAAGAGAATAGATAAACTTTAATGTATGGGTTAAGAATAAAATTCAAGTGGTGCAATGTGGCTCTGATAGTGTTAGCGTTGAGGTTGTATGAATTATTCAGATATTGTTTGTATTTATATTATTATCATAAGCTTTAGATGCCAGTTCAAAAACCTTCTATGTGATATGTGATTGAGCTATTTCATTGTGTGGTATTTATAAAGCATACAGTACATACAGCATTGAGTCACTGCGACGTGAGAGTCAAGGCTACAAGAAAATAACATTCTGAAGATCTCACCAGTGTGTGCTTGTCTTCAGTTTCACCACTCACATCCACAGGTCTGATCCCATATAAGGCACCACCCATTAAATGTGAAGCTCATTCATCTCTTAACTCAAGAGCATTTAAAGAGAAAAATGAATTGTAATTAAACGATTGATGTAAAAGTGTCTCTTTTCACATAGATAGGGTTACTTTTAGGTTCCTGGATGCCAAGAACAGCACAAGGAATTTTGATGGAAAAAACAAAAACTAATCTATGGTAATTGTATAACTGTAAGTCACATTGAGGTGCATTACATAAAGCCTCAGAAAATTGCACAGTAGGGCTGTGCGATGTGACAAAAAAATTTAGTTTTTTTCCACATTTCAATTGATCAAATATTAATTTGATTTTTATTTAAACATCTATGCACTGTTTTTCCATTGAGATCCAGATACAGGTAGAAATAGTCATTTATTCATAGAAGCCACAGGTAACATGCCATAGGTGTCATGTTTTTGTCCATGTGTTTTCTTCGAGGTCACTGGAAAGGAGAGGGAGTCTGTTAAGCTTCAGAGCAGAGGAGGGTGGTCAGTGGTCAGGCTGAGACACCGCTGAGGTTAAGATGGATGCCGTGCCTCTGGATGACTGAGCACGGGCCTTTTACTGGCAGCAATCTAGCACCAGAGCCTCATCAGCCACTCACTCTCTCACTCACTCTATATTCACAAACAGTACAGCTTTTCCGTAGTAGAGACTACACTTCACAGCCACAGAATGAACTGTGTGCAACAAAAACACAAGTTTCTTTTCTGACTGCAGCTATAAAACATCAATTATAGATGTCTTTAATGGGTTGATGTTCACATAAGGTAAAGTTAAAGTGACTGTGTCTAGCTTTCTGGAGGTAGCATATCACCTGCATGATTCTATAGAAATAGAAAGTTGAAACCATACTTGTGAACATTCTCTATGGAGACAGATACGTTTTATGCCACACTGTGGAATACTATGGCCAAAGGAATAGCATTTTCATGGAGACAGGTTTGTGGAGGTGCAAGCCTGCTCACAGTAAGGATGCATGTTTTTCTATTTTTTCAGTGCAATAAAAACATCTAAAGATGAAAAACTTTGGCAAAAATTACACGTGGAGATTTAAGTTATGTTTCTAATGTTATGGTATGGTTGTTAGATATGAAAGTAAGCTCAAGTAGCTTAAAACTACACTTCCTATAAAGAAAACTTTAAGTCTGTAAAATGGACATGCGCATAAATTTATCAGGAAGAAAAGATTTCAGACTGGTTTTTCACAGTGCAGCAGTTTGTGTTTGCACTAACATTCTCTGTGAGGTAAATGGACACGGCGCATTCAAATCATCTCCAATCATCACTTTGCTGCACTATTCCACATTTTGCAGGGTCTCGCTAGATTGAAAATTGCCGTGAAATACCAGCAGAGATGGAATGCTTTTATAAGTGTCACAGCGAGAGGGAGAATGTCCCGGTGTCATTTCCAGTGTCATGGTGACATCACTGACCTTTCCTGATGCGCTTGATGGATTCGTCAACCGAAGCTCAACTTTTCTTATTCTACCAAACAATGATTCATGACCCAAGCGGTACATAGCTCTCCAGGACAGACCCGCACGCTCTGCTCCATACTCTGCAACAGCGAGAGCCTCCACATGAGCAACATCTACCATGACAGGTGATGGTTCACACAGCACTTATAGATACTCTTAATCTTTTTTTTTTTAAATCAAAGAACCTCCACAATGGAATAAGACAACAACTATTTGTGGCTTAGGATTTTTTTTTTTTTAACTCTGTAACTAATGCTTCAAGATTACTTCAGCAAAACAACCAAACAAACTAGCTTATCACCCATTCCATTAAGCTTGCTTCATTTGAGGAGATACTTCAGATCACTTACCAACCACAGTCACTAGAACCAGTTTCTAGTCTTGTTTGTTTGGTGTAGAATTACTGAAACCCGTAAAAATGCGGTTACATGTCCAGATTCTCTGTGCATGGAGACATGAAAACAACAGTTGGACAGGGAAAGCTGTCATAAATCTGTTAAAGTGAAGAGTGATTTCCTGCCCACTGCACTGCACATGTCAGACCTTCTGACATCTAAGCTGTTAATACCCAACAATTTATGTCTTTCAGACACTGTTGTGGAGTAACTCATGTTCAGATCATCAAATAGAGGTTTCCTGCTTGCTGACACCTTTTTATTGACTGACCAGTACACGCTGCACTGCTGACAGACAGACAGAGGAGAGCTATCCTATGAATGCATATGTACGGTGGTCCGACAGTCCATCTGCCATTCAGACTGTGCTGACAGTGAGAGGGAGCTGGCAAGAATGAGGAAAATGAGTCTGAATTGGAGCTAAGATATTATCCAGAGAGCGAGGACACGCAGCCGGCCTCAAGCCAAACTTCAACCAGTCTCCAATGAGTGGGGACGTGTGACAAGTGAAAGAGTGGCTGGGAGCTCTGTGTCAACACGGCGAGGGGGAGTGACAAAACGAGCAGATGGGAAAAGAGGTTTGAGTATTTGGGAAGCAAAACTACTTTTCCTTTAGTCATCCACATGGTTCATTTCAGACACACAGAACCTGACTCAGGACAAAAGCGTAGCCACATTCAAGTGTGTGCAGGGTGCCACAGCCTCCTTATCGATGCAAAGATCACACAGGGCCCCTCTAATAATATTTTACACAACATATAAAAAAATATGTATTGTTTTAGAGTAGGTGGGTTTAATACCAATATAACAAAATATAAATAGCTTATGTAAATTTGATTTAAAACTCAATTTTCTTTCTTGCTTGTTGTGTGGACAATCTTTGGGACCCCCTGCAATGCTTCTGAGGCCCCACAGGGGTCCTCAGAACCCACTTTGGTTACCACAGATCTAAGGAAAATCATGCTCAATTATATTCACCTTTTGCAGAGTGTGAATGAGTTGTTTCAAAAGTAACCAAAAGCAGCCATCTAGCCTCTGTAATGCAACTTTGCTGGTCTCTATGGAAATGTTATAGCTTTGCCTGGAATGTTCAACAGTATAGCATGAACTCTCCACAGACCTTATCTGTAACTTTGCCTTGTGGCGTTTCTTGCTTGTCCCCATGCAGATACATTTACTGCCATCCTATGGAACAAGCAATAAAATCTCCATAGAGACAGTGGTGGACATTCCACCAGAAAAGCTTCATAGTGCACCTTTAAAGTATTAAAATGGTACAACAGTATGATACATTTACATATCTGTAGATACTGTCCCTAGCTAATTATAGCAGTGGCTTATTAACTGTGCAGTCAGTTGTGAAGTTGCATTTGTAGTACCATATTTCTGTAAAGAGCACGAGTGTAAGCCGCCCTCTTTCCTCTAATCTTTTCACATGTTTAATAATGGACAGATATTCACTTCCCTTGGATTACTTTAAGCACATTATTACTGTGGCTACAGCCTCATTAATAGGCCTACATAAAGTCATTCAGAGAGACATTTCTCCTCAGCGCCAACTTCCTGGCTGGAATAATCATTTTAATCAAATGTAAATCAACTATAACCATAAGGAACTGCACAATGAATAGCAGCTGTGTGTAGTTGTCTACAAAGGTTGTTCATTTACGGTAGATGGAAATTGAAAAAAAAAAAAAAAATGCTATTAAACAGTCTTCAGTGGTATTAGTCTTTGCAACCATTTCAATGAGGAAAGAAATAAAACTGTGGGAATGTTTCACTTTCCATTAGAAATGCTGGACAGTAAACATCATGTGGTGATAAATGCATACCTTTGGAATGACCAATACATTAATACGCATTTTATATTCTTTGTCAAGAAATGGCCTAACTCTGACAAAACTGCCTCCCTGCAGTTCATCGATCATAGATTTCCATAAGTTTCTAAATGTCCTGAGATCTAGACAAACTAACAAAAAGTAGCATACATTCTCTTCTCATCTCAACTTCACATCTTGTGGGAGCTGGGACTGTGGTGGCAAGCAGTTTGGCAGCCGAATCCACTGCAAAGATGTTGACAAAGCTTTGACTGTTTACACCACAAAATGCCCCGAATAAGCGGGCAAATATGAGAAATGTGTCTGGGAGTTTTTGATTGGCAGTAATGGACAGACAGCTTTAAAATGATATGATAATAAATGGTGCAGAATTAAAAGAAGCATGTCAAAATACACATGTCTAGAGCATAAACTAGCTGTGAAAGTGTACCTTATTTGAATTTTCTACTTACCGGTACTTCAAAGCAGTTGTTGTCCTTATAAAACCATATTCAAATTGTATGCCAGTTTTTTGTCAGTACTTTTACTTAAGTACAAATCTTCCATACAGTTATAATGCCAAACCAAATAATCATTATCATAATTGACCACATAGTTATTTTGTGTCCATTTAAAGTAAAGAGACATTACATTCCCATTAGAGGTTACACAAGTAATCTGGTGCATCTCAAGCAAGTGTCTGCTAGATCTTCTAACCACAAATACCACAATATTTAATAAAAGCATTTGTTCAAAACAGACAGCACATTTCCTAATAAAAATAGGGACAGTTTACTGAGAGCCTAATGTGTCTGGTGGAGGAGTCTTACCAGAGAGTAGGTGGTGAGGTGTGTTCTTGGTGCTTCGTCAAGTCCTGGACAGACCGCTCTCCTCCTCTGGCGCCTGTGGAGAGGCCCTGATGACCGCAGTGACATCATCCTGTGGGGGGCCACGGGCTTTTAAGGGCCATTGTGTGTGCACTCACTTATGATGAGCTAAAACACTTCGGAAAGAAAAATGAGAAATTCAAGAACACTACAAAAGGATGTTTTTTCTAGCTTTTTGCAAAATCTGACTGCACAGAATATGTGTGGTGATTTGTAAAGATTCACTAAGGTTAAAAAAAAAAAAAAACTACAGGGGAGTAAAATGATCAAAACATTTAAAAGCTTTTGTCTGTAAGCATTGAAGCACTGTTAAAATAGTTAAGGATGAGAGTTCTTTTTGATAAGGTTCCGTCTATGGGAAATCTGACACAACACACAAGTTCTTGGTGACCTGATCCACCATTGTAATTTATATTGTGAACTTTTAACTTCCAAACAAACAGCCAACAAAAAGGTTTTCTGTTAAAAAATGGAAGCCTTCATTCTGAAAACTACAAAGCCTTTGGGGGAGTGAAATTGGATATTCATACTGTTGAATGTGAAAAATAGATGTTGATTTATTTGGCTGTATTTTTAATCATTAAGAAAAGCATCTTTGTGCCAGTCCCAACTCAAGGTAAAAAAAAGGAGCCAGACACAAAAGCATACCGATTCTCAACGCGCTACAGCTACATCAAATTGAGGTACAGATTGTTTTAAGATACTTTGACCAATTTGATTAATAAACAGGAAAATGCAAAATGAATTTAAGACCAGTTAATATATATTGTTCTGGAAGTCAGATCAATGTTCTGAATTATTTGTTGATGGGGAATATCCAGCACTTATTTGGTCATAGTTCAACTGGAGATTTGAAATACTGTTTAGCAGAAATTATTTTAAATTAAACACTGGTTCTAGTTTAAATTTAAAAAAATCAAATAATGGTCAATCAAAATGGTCAATCAGAATCAAATTGAGTAAGGGCAAAATATTTCTACTGCAACTTCTTAATCTAGTTCCATTCCACAAGAAACCACAGACTTTCATGAAAAGACTGTACAAGGAGCTTACCTGCATCACAAACACAAAACAGAAAAAAGCAATTGGGCCATGACTAGAGAACTTCATTCTGAAAACAATTTATTTATTATAAGAAAGCATTTAAAATTCTGTCCACGGCCAGTAGTAAAAATAGTAATACTTTGATCATCCTTAAGACACATATTGTGCCAAAGATTACTCCAGAGGAATGAAGCGAAATGTTGTTTATCTGACTGACTGCAAGTGGGAAAGCTGGGTTCAAAACACACATACACAATATATGGGCTTTCATCTCGTCAACTGCATCATCAGCTTGTACCTTAACAATGTATGTCGAACCCAAACAGAAATCAAAGCACATCTTCAATTAAGCAGTGCATATCAAAAGGAATTCATGTAGACATTTGGTTTTTTTCCTTAAACAGGTTAAAAGATGCAGTGGAGGCCATTATTGAGGGTAGTTGGCATCGTCGTCTGCAGGTGTCATGGTGAAGTAGCTCGCATGTTGGAATTTGAGCACCTCATTTCCCCAGCTGGTCCATCCTGGGTGGAGATTTCGGGCAAAAACCTCCAGGCACTTTGCATTGGGTCTGATGTAGGGCTTCAGTAGCTCTGTTAAAAAAAACAAAAACATGATTTAAAGTCAGCTAGCCGTGGTAGTGTGAAAAGGCTTCACCGTTTTCTAGTTCTGCAAAAGCTCTGGTTGTCCCCGGTGTAAATAACATTCTTGCAATACCTGGGTCTTGATCAGTATGTCTAAGGTATTATACTTTATCAAATTTTTACCATTTCATAGAGTTCCATTAACAGATGTCAAGGTTACTTGGTTAATCAAGATTTTTCAGGTGAAAGTTATGAAGAAAAATTAAGCCATTAAAAAATCAAATCAATGGTATAAAAATCAAACCTCTGTTACTTTTCTTTATGTGGATAATTTACTTGTTTAATTTAATTAATTGTTCAAACAGCTTGATTTTACAAAGCTGGTCAAATACTACATGGGTTGGTAAAGCATTATTAGACGATGTGAATGAAAGTAAAGTAACATCTTCACTGTTATTTTGTCACTGTGTCAATAATGATGTAACTGTAAAATAACATATATATAGTATAGTGTTTTAGTATACGCAAAATTAATCATTTAACATGGCAATTTTACTAAACAAATGCATGTTCTTGTTTATTTACATAGCTCAATATAAGTATTTTTATTATTTTGCAGAGAAATGGCACATCTTTCACCAGGAAATAAAATAAGAGACAGCAGTTAGATCTCACTTTAGGAGCCTTTGTCAAATTCCATACACTTCATGCTCTTCATCCTTTATAAGATAAGATAAGATTTGCCTTTATTAGTCCCACAGTGGGGAAATTCCAGCATTGCACCGCACAGTAAAGAAAAGAACAGAAGGAAAATGGTACATGCATAAAAAATAAAACAAGATAAGACATGATAATAGATAAATAAGTAAAATAATATAGTGGTTTTGTGACAGAAGAGAAATATGCAATAGTGTAGTCCTTCCTCCCCATAGTACAGCTCATCTGTGGACAGACCCGTGACCTTGTAGAGTTCCTGTTCCGCTCCCCTGCCCCTTGGTCGCCCCAACCCGTCTCAGTGCCACCACAGGGAAGTCACTGAGCTCCAAATCATAGTGCCTCTCCTTCACAGGTTTAACAAAACATAAATAAAATGATTCAACTTATAATGCCAAATGGAAAGTGTAGCTTATTTGTAGCGTGAGGTTGTCAGGAAAATAATTGTCATTGTGATTAGGCAAGACCAACTATTGGGAATTCAATTTAAATCTTCAATTAGATATTTTTGTGAATTAAATATTAAGGACAACATGATGTTAATTGTTTTCAGTTTGGCAGACACATGGAAGTGGTTAAGTATTTTACTACGCAATTCAGTTAAGTTATTCAGTTGTTTAAATTATCAAATTTAGGAGTTCTAGGGCGTGGTGTTACACAAGAAACAAACAAAAAAAAATCAGACAAATAAATCAAGAACAATAAGAAGTAAATACCCTGGTAGATGTGACTGTTGTGAATATCAAGTGAAAAAAAAAACTCCTTGAAAAGCTTTAATTGTTCAAATTTAAAAATTATTAATGAATAAAAGTTGGCTTCAGAGTCAGCTTTATTCCCCGAGTTGTAAGAGTTGTGTCACCCCTTCCCTTGTTATATTTCTAGCTCCAGTGCAATTATCACATTGCATGAGTACAGTGGCAGATGTGAGCAACACCCATCGACTGAGCTTTCCTGCCTGCTAATAATAAAAGGTCAAAAAGACACTGCTCACATGTTTCTTAATTAATGCAGCTGGAGAAACAAAGGCATACACACAAACTGTATGCTAATCTGCTTAATCTCTATGGCACCAAAGCTCTACATCTGGCATCATTATGGATCTAATCAATGCATTTTGAACAATATCCGTCCAAAAGGTGGACACTTCCTGTGCTGCTGAAAGGGCACTGACTGTGTTTGGCTCTCTAAACTACACAATAAACTGCATTCCCCCAAGAGCGAGGGAAATGACGTCAAAGTCTCGCCTTCATCAAAGTAACTGCATATCCATGGTCTGTGTCTGTATACAATGCCCAATGCCAGAGACACAGACGAAGTTTTGCTTTACTTATTACATGTCAAATAATTCATTGGTCAAGTTTTCTTTTTTAGTTTTGAAATATCTTTAATGAATATAATATTTGAAAACACAATCCCAAATATATTAAAGTACATTCAGTCTAACAACTCTAACCTTGACAACCTATATATTTAACTTCTGGAATAGTGTGAAGAAAGCGCACTTGTATTGCAGAGAACAAACATGGTACCGCTCTGCCCTCTAGTGGTTTTGTAAATAAAATCATATTTGTTTTCTCTAGTTATAGGAGTTACTATACCTGAAAGTTGAGGCTTTTGGGAGTGGAGAGTTGATGGCACACTGACTATTAAACGATGATCCTCTATTGATATTGATTCACTCGAATTACTAAAAACAGAAAGAAAAAAAGTTTACTTCCCATTCACTAACGCAATACCTGTCCTAAGGTAAATACTTGTTTTTACCCTTCTAATTTATTTACAGTAGATGAGAATCGTCCAAGAACTAAGACTTCATATGGCTTTTTGTGCTCCGAATCCAGTGGAAAAACAAACTGTCCTGATGTGGTGACCTGTCGAGCACAAGCAAAACCAGTAAAATTATGAATAACATGTAACTTTTTGAAATACCTACTGTCCTCACCTTAACCCACAACCATTCAGCCGTGACCTCTACACCCCAGTGTGGATAGAGCTCATCACGGACAAATCGCAGGTGGCTTGGCCGGTTTGTTACCCACGTGACTACTAGACAGTTTGAGGATGCCAAAAGAGAAATAGGCAACTTTTTCAACTGAGATGATGGCAGAGCATTGTACCTGGGAGAAGAAAATCTGCATGAAATCAGTCAAATGTTTGTTGTTTGTTTCTTTTTAAACTTACTTGCGACTTCTTTTAACAGATTTGTTTTCCCATGGTGGATCAATGACTACTAAGTCAAACTTTGCTCCATCTAAATAGAAACAAAAACAAAAAGATGAATGTAAAATACTTACTAATAAGTTATTATTGTTATTATTAAAGCAGAATTACACATTCTTTGATAAATGGCAACCCAATCAATTGGTTTTAAACAGAACTTAGATTTTTTTTTCATACTCACAGCCCACAAGTGGTTGAAGTCTGGTGAAGTCCGAAAGCAGGAAGGCCGAGTTGGCTGGTATCACATATTCATCTCCCAACAGGGTTACCACAGCCGCGGTGTCTGACCTATTCTCCGTCACCCGGGAGAACAAATCCAGATGAAATGTAGAGCTTCCTTCAAGTGCCTGAGCACTAGTGTCCCGTTTCTCCGTGTCCACAAGAGGGATCTGTTTAGCCATTTCACACAGATCACTAAGGCCACATTCAGGGAAAGTAACAGGATCTTGTGTGAATTCTTCAGTGGTGTTCAGATATCCACATGCTCTGGCTGACTCCACCAAAGCCAGAGTGCCCTCCAGTATAACCGACCTAATCTGCAAAAGCATTTTAAATAGATTATAATGTATTATGCTTTGGAAATAGTAACCATTTCTCACCTTATCATGAAAAGCTTTGATATCAATTTCCCCTTGGTTGAGATTTGTGCGTTTCCGCTTCCTTTTCTAACAAAGAATAAATTAAATTGTTAGTACTATAAATCAATTATTAAACATTTATTATAATCTTTTATTGTATTATTTGTATTTAATGAATGGGGAATACATGAACTTTCTTACTATTCAGAACCAGAATAAGTTGAATTGCAATTATCAGAGAACAAAACTAGTAACCTGCTTTGGCATTATGGTGCAAGATAAAACAAAACTAATGATATAAACTATGGCAAAATGAAAATAAATGCATGCATTAAAATAAGTTAAATAAAAAATGTATTTTGATACAAATAAAAAATATAGAGTAGGGCAGGACAACCGTACAAATAGTATCAGTGCAAGTAGGTTAATTGCAGTTGTTAATTGCTGGTGTTATAAAGTGACAGGTAGTAGTGTTCATGAGTCCAACAGCAGAGGGGAAAAAAGTGTTCTTGAGGCGAGAGGTTCTGGTCTGAATGGATCTTCTGCCCGAGGGGAGTGTCTCAAATCGTCCGCGTCCAGGGTAAAAGATAAAATGTAAAGTATATTTTAATATGCAACTTGGTTTACACTTTTTTTTAACCTACATCTCACTTGCGTATTTTTTATACTTTTTCATTCTGCTGTCATACTTTCTCTGACAATGGGGTAATTTTAGTGTTTTAGTGTTGCAGCAGTAGAGGATCAGCTTGACCCTCAGCAGTGCGACAGGACGCTATCCTGACTTTTATTAATACTGTGGCTAGGCACCTGCAGCAGAGGAGAACTTAATCATGGATTTTATTAAATGATCTGACTTATATCTTTCATAAAATGCAAACTGACATTTTGCTCAGCCAGCTCTCTGCCCCGGGGATGAATGGAACCCCCATCCACTTGTTAAGCTCTTCAAATACAATGCACAGTGTATATTGTCAAGCTAAATTTCACACAAAATGCGGATGACATTTATAAGAAATGCAAGGGCTTTGGAATGGGCCCACATTTTATTGAAAGTCTACGTCAATCTGATTGAAAATGTTCTTGTTTTTAGCATCTGTTTGGTTATCAGACAGTGCTTAAAAACAACAAGCTGAGCAGAACTGGGTTGACAGGGGCACAGCAGTTAGAGCATTCATACACCAAGCAGGAGGATGGAGGGTCTACCACTAAAGAGTATGGTGTGAATAAATAATGATTACAGTGTAGTGTTTTGAGTGGCGGCCTGGTGGCATCCCAGTGGCATCCTAATGGCGGCCTGCAAGCATCAAAAGGGCAGATCAGGGCCATTCATCCTCCGTCACTGTTGAGATCGTGCAGTGTCAAACAGGTTGTTGCATGATGAGTTGGGAGCAATTCTGGTTTTGAAGTAATGCATGAAGTTTGCCTGCGATGGTTGAAGAATCTTGGTTGAGTTTAAAGACATCGTCTGGTCTTCGCATACAGCTTTAGCAGTGCTACCTTGGGCTCACACTCGGTGGGGTCCTTGATGAAAACTCTGTTTTAAAACAGTTCTGTTTTTGCAAAAGGGGTCTGTTTATTCTCACAAATTTTGGAAGGGAGGTCAGATAATACGCTACATTAGCCTGTTGTGGCAAAAATTACAATTCTAGATGAAAAGTAACCAATTTGCAAAGCCTGATGAGTTTTGAAATACAGAAAAGGTTTATTCTTTGTTACAGCAGATACAGACATGGCAAGGCCCAGGCCTGCCCTGGCCCCAGACTGGCAGCCTTTCAGTATCTCCCCCAGTCTGTCTCCAGTCTGTCTCCAGTCTAAGTTCCAGGCCAAGTCCTCGAGCATCTGAGCTCAGGTAGAGCAACAACGACTTTCCTGTGGGATGGAGACCTGACACAGAGTCTTCACACATGTTTGTGTCTGGTCTCAGTCTCACAGACTGTCACAGATCAAATGCATTTAAACACACAACATGAATATACTTAAATTTCCATCATAAGCCAATTAACTGTAAAGAGTAACGCTGAGCATCCTCTGTGTGATGAGTTAATGTAATTAGAGCATACAGAATAATTACCAACAAAAGTAGTGCATTAGTGTCAAATGCAGTCAGCTTGTTATATGAGCACCTCATGAATGTGCAGGTGCATTTGATACAGCTGATGTCAGAGAAATCTCTCAGTTGTCCAGGGGGGGATCAGTGGGGTGTGCAAAAGACCACAGGGTCAACACTTATTTATGGCTTTTACCTTATGAGTGCAGGTCACGTCGACATCCCCCGCGCCCCCAGCTTCACGTTTCTTGCTCACATGACTTTGAACGGTTTGAAAACACTGACTTTTAAAGCTACACGTGACGACTGTCTCTCGTCCTCCTTCTGTCCACACGGTAAGGCTTTTACCTAGCTCTGCGCGCAGGTCAGAGTCGACATCCCCCGCACCCCCCCCCCAGCCCCACGCGCCTTGGGCCACCACGGACGGTTACAAACTGCTTTTAAAGACCCGCTCTGTCCTGCGTACAGCCTCACAGATCCACCGATGCAGCGGGAGTCACAGCGCGGACAGAGCGCAACACCCAGCCCCACGCGCCCTGGGCCACCACGGACATTACAGCAGCTGCTCTGACCCGCTCTGTCCCGTACATAGTTCATAGATACATGCTCATAGTTCTGCCCCCTCTTCCCCCATGTGTCGAGCAGCCTCTTCTTCTTGTGGAGTTTTATGGCAGCTATCATCCTACATGGTGCATTTGCTGCCACCTACTGGTTTTATTGTTCTCAGTGATGAGAATGATCCAAATGTGTTTCCCATCATGCTTCAATACCCTGGAATAGTAGAACAGTTATAATTGGTAGGAAAAACACCTAGAATGTTAAGGGCATTGCTTTTTGTTAATGGTCTACTCGAGTGTAATGAGGATCTTTTAAATCACTCTTTGATCAGAACTTTATCAAAAGACTTTAGATGTGACTGTGGAGATTTCCAGGCAGTGTGTAAAGCTATCCCCATGTCCTTGGTCCACTTAATCAAAAATACGTTGTTATTACTCCACTAACTTTGTTGGTTAATTATTGTAAATAAATTGATTACAAATGTTGAACTCTTGCACGTTCTGAGTTTTGGAAAGATGTTGGATTAACCTTACTGAACACTCCTCAAATGCTTTGCTTTTCATGGACATTTTGGACACTTTATCATTTAATGTAATGAATATAATATTACTGTTGGCTAAATATCATGTTATATTAAAACTGAGAAACAGCATTCATCTTTGTCATCAAACCTGGATCTAATGACATCTTCATCATCATCTTTATTTGTTTCAGACATTTCTGTCTTGAGTCCACAAAAGCAAATCAAAGTACACAAAGTCTGAAAAAGGAATAGGCAGAAGTCTGAGCTTATAACGCCTACACCTTTTATACTAAACATAAGGAACATCTCACAATTAATGAAAGTGCATAGGAAAAAGGCAAGCACTACAATTACAAAACCTCTGCTCTTAGACAGAGTTAACAAACAGTTTTACTATTTATGTTAATTCCGCACCAACAGACACATCCACAAACAGTATTCAAAGCCTAAATAAATCTACACTTAGTTGTCAAGCAGTGTGGAAAGCAGAATCCTCACACCTCAAATGGAAAATTGTGTGGCTGACCCATACAGTTTGTGGACTGATCCCATCACAATACTGTATAAACACAATAAAAGAATTATAATGGAAAATAATACAGCGAATATCTACCAATAGTTTAGTCTCCAAATATATTGACAAAGGAAAAGCATGCACTTTCTGCAATAAACAGACACAATCTCAATGCACTTAGGCTATTTTATGACTGCTCATTCTCAAAAGGACTGTGGACCAATTTGGAAGGATTTTTATCACAAAGGACAAAATTTTCAATCCATTTGTAGAGCCAAGATTTAAAGATCCACTTCAGGCATAATGAAAATAAAATGTATCATTAATCTATACTTTTACTTGCAAAATATCATATTTACAAAGCAACATATGCCAATAGTAAACCTCAAAGTACTGCTTTACTTTGAAATAAACAGATAGTTTGTCACCCTAGAAAGTGTAGCAAAAAAAAAAAAAAAAAAAAAAATCTACCAAAACTTTAGAAATACCCAGGAATATGGATTGAGGAGGAAACTTTTGTGCTTTGTTGAATGTTTTTTGATGTACCCTCCCACCAAAAATACAATATTAATAACAATAAAAACAACGACAATAATAATGATAATAATGATAATGATAATAATAATAATAAAATAATAATAATATATTATTATATTATTATTATTATTGATTATTATTATTATTATTATTTATTATTATTATTATATTATTATTATTATTATTATTATATTATTATTATTATTATTATTATCTATTATTATAACTATTTTCATGACTTTATGTTCTTTGCCTCAAACAATATTTATTGTTGTCCTCATGCATTTTACTTTATCAATGTTATTCAATTAAAAAAAAGTTCATCTCTTCTTTTGAATTTAACAATATTCCCATTTTTGTGTTTGGTTTAGGTCATGTTTGTTAAATATATATTTAACGTATTTTATTTACCATATCACAAAAATAGGCTGATTTATAAGAATAATATTTAATGTCTCTGCACCCACTACGACCCGCCCCCTGACAACGACCCGCCCCCTGACAACGACACGCCCCCTGACAACGACACGCCCCCCCCTGACAACGACACGCCCCCTGACAACGACACGCCCACTAGGCACTGACCGATTTCCTTCTAATCGAAACTTAAACTTAAACACAAACATTGTATTCGGAGAGTTATAAAGCTTGAATAATAAGTTCTGAATCGTGCTGCAGCCTCTTGCGTCAATTTTTCGCAGAAGAATGATCCAAGGCAAAGGTCGAGTAGCTGTGAAAGTTGGTTTGTTTTTCTGAGAGAATGCAGTCCAACTTCTCCCGCCGTGCTGAAGAAAAGAGCCTGTACATCTTTGACCGTCGATATAAAAACATCAGGAGAAGAGAAGAATATCTGGTCACAAATGAACTGGATTTTGAGGGTTTACTTCGCATCCTGTATAAGGCATGCATTGTTTTTGTTTTTAAATCTAAGTTGTTTTAATATCCAACATTCAAAGATTCTTGTAGATTAGCATGAATTTCTGTTTAAGGTCTAAGGGTCAGCTTTATGTTCCCACGTGTGTTGGTTGTAGGGTTAATGTTTGAGCCTGGTTTGGGGCCAGGGGGATATGGAACAGGCCTGAGGGAACAGGTAGATGCCATTTAGTTTGAACCCTAATTGTTTACACTGATGGTTTCACTATCTAGATTAGACAATTCTTTGTTTTAGTAGCCTATTATGTTAGGCCTACAGGACAGTGGTAAAAAAACACACACAACAAATATATATAGACCGGGATAACCGATTTCCATGGACTATAATATCTTTTTCCTCTTTTGCAGACATTTGAAGTTCCAGCCCATGAATCGTTTCTTTTGGTCACAACAGAAAGGACAGTTCTTGATGCGGAAAAATACTGTAAGTACATCTCATTAATGAAACATACACACTGCCATATCAGTTACCATTAAGTAAAAGCCATGTACTTTCTGAGACATTGTATTTTGGACCTTGTGCTGCTGGATGGACGTGTTTGGATTCTCCCTGGTTTTTTCTGCACATTCTTGTAAATAACCCTCCAGAGGACACGACTTGTTTCACCACAGTGGAGTTGCATTTCATCATGAATGATGTGGTGCCTCCTTGACCTATAGGATAGAGGCCTGAGGAGTGTCTGTGTACAGGTTATATAGAGTGCATTAGTGCATTTGTGTGAAGAATGATCTTTTGGTTACAGAGCATTATCTTCGTGAGCTCCCATGCAACGGCAGGGCCACAAGAACTCACAGTTCTGTCCTTGAGTCCAAGCAACAATGTATGCTATTATGTTCTATGTGTGTGAAACTTACTGGTAATCACCATTATTAACTTTAGCATTAGTACATTGAATATACAAGCTACAAGTTTAAAGTAATGCACATTGCAAAATGTAGATACTTTATACTGTGAAATATTGAACTCTTCAGCAGATGCATAAAGACAGAAAGACCTCCTCTTTGTCCTGTAACTGCTGTTGTCCTGAGTCACTGCTACACTGTCGACCCAAAGTACTGCACTTTTATACATTATAACTATTCTCCCAACTGTCCTGATTAGCCAGAGCTCAGCATTGCTCTGGTCCAGATTTTGCCTCAACAGTGTAGAATTACAAAGGGACATGCAAACCACCCTGGACTGTAGATAAATCATGGAATACTATTTAGCTACTTTAATTTCTCTTAATTTCATCCCTAGAGAATTCCATGAAGAATGGAATACATACATGCTTTTTCATTGTCATGTGCTTCCTTTTGTCAGCGCGGCTACAAGATGGTGCCACTCTGTACATGTTGCAGAGCAAGGACCAAACACTGGAGGTGCCCACAAAAGAGCCGATTTATTTCACTCCACATCATGATACTGTGGTGGAGAGTGGCACATTCAAATACTATGACAGTGAGGGAAAGAAATCGCTGCGTAAGTATTCACAATATTTAGCTCTTCACATTTGTAAGTCCTGACTAATGCAAATGCAAAACTGTTTTGTTTTTTTTTTTTTTCCACATAATCTTTTTTTTTATATAGCATATGCCCTGTCTGATCTGGTTGACAACGCACTTTCAGCCACAGTGAATAATGCTGGAGTGCGAACAATAGAAATACGAATGGTAAGCTTGAAATACTGAAAAAGTAACAGTAAAGTTTAGAATATATCCACTGAACTCATTCAAACTGTCTTTTTGGTTTAGCTGTTTAATGAAAGCTATGGAAAACCAGCTGTCATTGTGAGGGATAATGGATGTGGTATGACTTCTAAGCAACTCAACAACTGGGCAGTGTACAAGCTCTCCAAATTTAACAGGGAAAATGGCAGGTTTGTATCACAGGTAATTATTATTATTACTGATTAGGGATGCATCGATCAGTTGCTGGTATCGAATATCAACTTCCAAATGTCAGTAAGTATCTATTATCAATTTATGTGTCCAACCAGTATAACACCGGAACTGACTGTAGTTTGCCCAGAAAGTCTCAGAATGTTTGAATTTTTATTTAGAGAGAGCTGTTCTGTAGTTACTTAAGAGATAAATAACAGCTACATAACAAAATTCAGATCAGTTTTGTTTTATTTCTGTACAGACATTGGTTGATATCGGGTATCAGCAGATACTTAAAGCTGTAGTATCAAACTGAAAAACCTGGATCGGAGCATCCCTATTACTGACACATGTATGTGCCTTCAATTCAAAAAAATGTACTGTTATTTTACAGTGATCAAGGCAGCTACACTCATCCTGGACCTGTTTGTCGAAGTCTGAACAGTGATATATCCTACTTTGGGGTAGGAGGAAAACAGGCAGCTTTCTATATTGGAAAGACAATCAGGGTAAATGAAATGCCTTAAAATGCACTATCTACACACAAAATACCTACTTTCTGTTCAAATGCAGGAGAATCTGGAACCGGAGCATCAGCTTTTACAGAGATTAGTGCTTGTTTCTGCAGAAGTCTACTGTTTCTCATTACTCTTATTTTTTTCTTTCTTTTTTCCTCATAAGCCGACATTTTTGTTTTGACACTATATCTACCTGTCAATCACGACGATCAGAAATCAGGGAAATAGGTTCAGGCTGTATATCTTGGCTGGAAACTATGTACACAGTTTAGTAGTTAATAATGTTAAGTCTCACTTTAAGTACATGGCAATTGTAATTTGTTGTGGATTGTGGAAAGTCCAAGTTGATTTTCTTTTATATTTTTTAAAAAATCAAATATAAAACAGAAGTGATAATTTTGATTTGGAAATTTGGACACATTACATTATTATATTTTTTCTTATTATTGTAAATTTGTTTTAATTTGGATACCTTTTTTAGGTCATCACTAAATCGTCAAGCTCTCCCGATGTGCATGAGCTTGTTCTGTCCAAAGCATTATTTGAGAAAAAGGAAAAGAACAAAGAGGACCCTTATAGCTCAACCATCTACAATCGTAAAGTAAGTTTGCATATGATTTCATCAGATTTAAATTTTGTTCTAAAATGTTTATATTTATATGTGTTGTTTGACCTCTTTTGTAGCCTGGTGAGTCCTCACACATTGGCAAACCTGAGGACTGTTTTCTGCATGACCTCATCGCAGAAGAATGTGACCATCAGAGCTTCACTGCTGTTGTTATTACTGATATCCTGAAGAGCACATCACTTTTCTCAAGGAGGAGTTTGAATTGTGGACCAGGCAGCTTGCGTGAGTTTTTCTGCAAAGAAGTATTTTAAGGCATTAAAATCATTATTTGATATTTGACATTTTTGCAGACACATTTACCACTATTATGTACATGGGCCCAATGGGAATGTTCAAGGAGCAGTATCAAAATCAAGCATTCCAGATTCTGAAGAATCCTCTCAAATTGACATTCTGGTAAGTTGCTTTCAATATAGTCATTTTTTTTTTTTTTTTTTGTATTTCTAAACTTTTGTTGCACTTTGTTATGCAATAGATCACTCTCAAGACAAAAAATAGTCCTTGCGTAGTAAATCTCAGAGACATTGGAACAGACCTGCAGAGCTTGTACATAGGGGCTGCTGTTTCTACATTTGAGTTCAGAGCTTGTACTAACCCAGAGGCAGGTATAGTGGAGGGGATACTACGTTACCACCCCTTCCTATATGACCGGGAGACATATCCTAAGGACCCTGATACCCCTGATGCCCTGCAGGGTAAATGCAAAAGACAATTTAAGCTCAAAATGTCATCACAACAGAATCACTTTTATTTTTTTCATGTTCTCAGGATATGCTGAAGATGATGTAAATGAGGATAATACTGATAGCTCTGCCCAAAAGCAAAAGAAGCCGGTCTTTGAATGCTATTGGAATGGACGTCTTATTCCATACACAACAGTACAAGAGTAAATACAGTATGATACATTAAAGATATTCTTTAAACTGTTCTGTAAACTGTTCATTCCTTTTTACAGCTTTGACTGGTGTGCCCAGCCTCCTAAAGGATCCGAGGTGCTGGCTGAGTGCTACAATCGCTTCTCTGGTGTGCTCTTCACAGATGACACATTTAAAGTCACTGAGAATAAACTTACATTCATAGACCTGGAGCAGAAACTGAAAAACAAAGAAACAATATTCACATTTGTTAAGAATGGGCAGGTCAGTTGTGGCTGTTTGACTTTTTCATTTATAACTTTTGAGAAAATGGATATCTGCAATGAAGAATCTTTGTTTAACAGATTTTTTTCACTGTTTTAACTGGCTTTCACAGAAACAAAGAACTAACCTCAAGAGGGAGTTTTCTCAGTGGCTACAATCCTGTCATGAAAACTTTGACAAACAAGTGAAGTTTATGAAGTATGAGGGTACAATCACACGGGATGATATACCAACCAAGAGGAACCAGCATCCATGGGCCACATTCTCAAAAATGGAATGGGGTGGCAGAATTTACCAGGCGGGCGATTATGTGAGCCTATATTTTATTGTATGCTATACACACGGGGGCATTCAGAATTTTATTGCTATATTTTTTTAATTAACAGGTCAAGTCTCTAAAAACTGTTCCTATTTACAATGGAAAAGTGAATCGCTTCCTTCTGTTTGGAACTCATGATTATGATGGAGATGTGTATGGTCCTGGAGGTCAGGTGGAAATTAGTTTGGTGAGTGCGAGTTACTTTGGTGTTAAAACCAGGGCAAGTTGATAAAAATGAAGGTATATAAGAGAAATGCATGTGCATACATGAAATTTTGGACACTAAATGTGACCTTTTTTGCAGGAGCCCAAAGGACTTTATGAAAAGACAAAAATCATTCCTCTATCTAAAATTGACAAAAATGCTACTGATGAAGAAATCAAGAAAAACATAAAGAATGATTCTACAAAGTCAGTATTAAATGTATACATTAAGGCCAGACATTACATTTATGCATACATTTTTTTCCATTTTTGCTTTTTTAAGCATTTTGCTCAACCGTAGATTTATGAGCGACATTGTAACTCAACTCACACAGAAACCTAAAGATCATGCTTTAAAGAAGAACACCACAGCTTCCAGTCTGGTGCTAAACAAGATTTAGACACAAGTTACTGAAGGATCAATTTATCTAAGCCTGATGTATAAAAGGCAATTAAGTTCAAGTTAGCGCAAATACTAAATAAGATGTCCAAAATTGAAAACTGGCTCTCCATTTTTCTGATTTATATATCCCAATATGTGCAAGATATTACACATAAAATGGCTTATTTGCATCTGGAAACATCTCTAAATTTAAGGTTTTCTCAATCACTTGCAGTGTCTCATCTTACGCCTGATACAGTGACTCGTTCCTAAGTTTCATGCAGTGTCTTCTGTCTGCTAGGCTTCCAGACAAACTTGAGGTGCTGTGGCCAAAAGGCAACCAATGGTCAGACAACACAACCCACCCAGCAGGAACTGTATTCGGTAAATCATATCTGACCAGGGGTCAGACTTTATGCTAGGGTGCTAACAGATGCTCTGAAACTTTCTCCTCAAAGGACCAATAAATGTAAAGATTCTGAATAAGAAGGGGGATACAATGTCCACCCTGCCATCCGTGGGCCGTGGAATGATAAAAAAAATGTCAGTTGTGCTCAAAATAGTGCACCATGGTAAGATCTATTACAAAACCTTTGGCTTTAAAATCTTTGCTGATTTTAACACTGAAGATCGTTTGCTGAAATTCTTTTCAGTTTTTAATGGAGATGAAGAGATTCTCTCCATTGAAGCTGAACATTCAACAAAGTGGAATTTTTGGTTCAAAGAGATAGGTATAGTATCTTTTATTATTTTGTTTAATAAAAAAAAAATAAAACATGGCCACTAATAAGCATTTTTAATAGGGAATATTTTCAAGCTGGGAAAATATACATTGCATTTCATTACGATTCAAAGTGAGACCAAAGCCAATGAATTTGGAGAAAGACGTCTTCCACATTTTAAGCTTAGGTTTACCATCAAAGGTAAGTGGAAAATACAAGTATAGTATACTTTATACAGAAAATAATCAAATGTTTTTAGGATATCGGATATCGGACATCTTTCACACTTTAATTGTTCTCTCCTACATTTTGCAGAGGATGTGGCAGATCAATTTGACGTGGCCACAGTCAGCTCAACCCTTCGTATTGGAGTGCCTTTTGATATTTCTTTGGAGTTTAAGGACAAATATGGTCATACTGTTGAACCTCCCCCAGATGTGAAACCTACACTTCAGTGCAGGTGTCTTATGGCTGTCAACGTCAGATTTATTTTATATTTTTTATATTTATTAATGCATTAATACTTAATTAAGATTATTAAGAAATGTATGAACAAAAGCATCTATTGCTAATAATGTTAATGAACTGTATATAATGGGAAGAAAATACTTGTAAAATATGGCCTTAGACATTAATATGTAGAGATAGACCCATATATCAGGCTGATATTTGCACTTTTTAGCACATTGGCTATTGGCCTTTAATCTCTAGCACGGGCCAATATTTGGTTTTGGCCAACATGCTGGGTAAAAAATACACATAAAGCTTAATTTGAAGACTTCAGTGCAAAAGGATAACTGCACAACACACAACTACACAACTCTCGTAAAGGTTTGTGGTAAAAAAAAAAAAACATTTAAAAAAAAGGTTGCAGGTGAGTTTGTAATAGTATTAGATTAATGTAATAGATTTAAATTACATAATAAATGGAAAATAATCTAAATTGTCTGTTCACTTCGGCGCAAAAATATCAACAGAACTTAACGGCCATTGCTGTCTCTGTATTCTAAACAATCAGTATCGGCTTTGTCCATGAAAACATGATTTCTTTTAATAAGTATATGTATTATAAATACCAGCCAGAGATATAATTGAGCTTTTATTATGCTTTTTACTATTAGTTGGCCTTATTTTGTGGTCCCTAAACTCAAGTGTTGCCAATGTTTTTTTATAGAGGCTTGGATGTTGCATATGAACAAGTAGAATGTGGAGACAATGCCATGTCAATTAAAAATGTCAAAGCAACAGGAAAACTCAAGAATCATCTAGAACCTAATGTGAGTGAAATGTGTCTACTTGTGTATGCTTGTTTTGTGCATTTAATACTATTACTCTACACGCATTAATATTGTGCTTTTAGTCGTATGATGTAAAGGTGACAGTAGATGGTCTCACAGAGCACTCCAAAACATTGAAGATTACTGTACTTCCTGGTAAAATATTTTTCTCATAGAATTTTCTTTTGAAATGTCTCTAAAACAAATAAATGAAACCCCTTTTCCATGTAAACGTCACATGACACACTTTTATGTTTTAGGTAACCCACACTCCATCCAAGTATATCCAGAAGAGAACCCAATCAAGGTGGAGAATGGCAGCACGATTAAATGGCGTGTTATGGTTCAAGATGAGGCTGGAAACCTCATTGCAACACCCAATATGACTGCTCGATGCTATGTATGAAATATTTTTTTTTAAGACTGTGCTCTGTCCATCAGTAAATATGACATTTCCCTCTATAATCCATTTTAGGTTCCAGATCACCCACCTGCAAACATAAGCTGCATCGCCGGAGCTGGTGAATATGTTACAAAGCCTATCAATTTGTCACTTGCCGAGGGAAAACCACAAAAACTTCCGGTTCAATTCAATGTTCCTGTGAGTAATCAATCAATACTTTTTTATTTATTCTATTGACGATTTGCAGTTGTTAGATGGTGTGTTGTCTTTCAGAATCGAAGGGGTATAAAAGAAGTCACCCGTGAGTTGCTTGTGATGCCCAGTAAAAGAGTCAGTTGTATAAAGATCTATAAAAAGGATGCATGTCTTGAACTGAAAAACAACGAGAAGGTCAACTGGATGGCTGGCGCTCTGTTGGAAAACCTGCACTTCACGCTTTACGATGAGGGCAATAGAGAAGTTCTTATCACAGCTGAGGTGGCTTCAAAGATTCAGGTGACTAGAATGTGTAATGTGGCTAAAGGTTCAGATGTAATGCACATGACGGCAATTTTAAAAATAATCTTTCAAGGTTAACTGGACTGGGAAAATCAATCGGGAAGAACTGATGAAAGGCAAGCTCCCTGATATTACAGTTCCAACGAAAATTGATGCTGAGAATTTTTACCAAGTGTCGTACCAAGACCAGAGTGTCTCTGTCTCCTTTAGCCTTGTGTAAGTTTTTTAAGCAGTCGACCCATACATTCTAAATAGGCACCCTAGGGAGTGGATAAAATGCTCATTCACACTAGTGCTCTATGTGGAGGATGTTCTACATTCAATATGTACTTCTTCCAGACCTATTCCTGATGCGCCTGCAGGATTAAGAGCAATTCTCCCAAAATGCACAGCAAGACTTGGGGAAATTTTGCCTGAGTGTATAAGTGAGTGTTGTCTTTTTATCCTGGAAAGCATCTGACTGAACATTTGATAATCAACACGTTTTTTCTACAGCCCTAGAACTTGTGGACAGATACGAAAATGTCACAAAGACACTGACACCATCCTGTGTGAAAGAAATAATGGTAGAGGGAGAGGGTCTGGACAGAGAAGCTTTAACATTAATGTTTAAGGTGAGAGTGCACATGTGTCAAATCTATTCTTTGTCATTCAAGTGTTCATGTAAACATTACATTCTTAATAATGAGATTGTGTCTTTGCTCTGTGTCAAAATCAGGAGAGTATGTGTTCAGTTGTAGTGACTGGTGTGCGCTTTACCTCTGGGACTCCTGGTACCAGGAAAATGAGTTTTACCTTTGAAGACTTTACATGCCATGTCAGACTTGAAGTGACTGCAGGAATTCCTGCAAAGCTTGCTCTTATCAGTGGACAGACCCAGGTAAGCTCTGTATTTTACTCTGCAAAAATGTTTTAAGAAGTGATTGTGCTCATTAATTTAGTGTAATAACTAACTTTTTCCTCCTAGTTTTTGCATGTTTTGAATGGTCATGGCATTCTCACTCCATTTGTCATCCAACTGTGTGACCAGTGGGGTAATCCCTCCCCAGATAGGAGGGTTGTGGTAAAAATATTGGCCTCATCAGAATTAAATGTGTGTTTCTCAGTTATGGTAGGTGCATAAATTAAGACACACTTCCATTAACTTTTTTATTACTTTTATATGGTAGGTGAATACAAATGTATCGTCACAGCCAGTGAATGCAGAGGGACAGGCTTCCTTCAGTGTGACTTGTGTGACCGGACCAAAGTAAGAAAAAGCCACAAGGGGGCACCAGTTCCTTAAATACAATATTCACTTTTTTTTTTTTTTTCTTCTTTTTTTTTAATAATGTCAAGACAAGTGTAAAGTTATAAATCTGTGCCTTTGTTTGAAGGGGATCATATGAGCTCAAATTTAAAGGAATTTTTAAAAAGGATCCAATACCTGGACCATCTGTGAAACTGAATGTCCTTCCTGATCCCAATAAACCTGTCAGCTTGGAAGTGGAGTATGATAAAAGGGCCACTTTTGTCGCTGGCGAGTTGTTCCCTGGTATGTGACGGCTCAAGTATATATATGTACTAAATGCGTTTATTTTTTAATAACTAACTACAGTCAGCTCCATGTTTGTTCAGCATTTTTAGTGACTGTTGTATCAGATGAAGGCAAGCCTATCATAAACCAAGGAGCTGTGTCTATGCTGTATTGGAAGGGAGAGATGTCAAGAAACTCACCTCCAGATACAGTAGGTGTCATATCCAAACCAAACAAGTTAAGTTACCAAGATGGTATAGTTATTTACCCAAGATTGTTGTTTTTAGCCAATTGAGTTTCAGTGTTGTAAGCCCAAGGAGACCGAAAAGAAGGACATTTTTTATTTCAGGTATAATGACAAGTTTTGTTGTTTCTTGTTAGGTGCATTACCTAATATGTAGATGTTGTTTTCCTGTTTGTAGAAAAAAGCGTATCCCAGAACATGTTGGAAAGTATACTATCCAGTTCTGCTTACGTGACTCCAAAAATAAAATAACATTGTGTAGTGATCAGGTATGAAGCATGTTAAATTGCCAAATAATCATTGTGCCTATCCATAACTGAACAGATATTTGTGAGACTTATATGTTTTCTTATGGTTCTCTTCTGGTTAGATTGTTGTCACTGTGGTGGCAAACAGCCCGATGAAGCTGGCTCCTGAAAATCCGCCTCCAACACAAGTTGTGTCTTACAGTGAAGACATTGCCAAAAGAATGTTGGTGGAGAATATGACTCTGATGATAATGGTGAGCCGCAAACACGGTCTCTTTGTCCCTTGTTATAGTTTCTTTGTCCCTTGTAATTGTCTCTTTGTCCCTTGTATTTGTTCATAATTTGTAAATATTAGGCCTGTTTTTTAGTTGTTTTTGTTTTTTACAGGATCAGTACGGCAACCCAGCAGGTCAAGGACTGAATGGGGATGTTGAGATCTGTATAAAAAATGTGAACGGGCAGAGCGGAGAGGAACTTCCTTTGTTTGAAGATAAAACTACTGTCAGTAAAATAAAACTGGAGAATGGAAAGGCTCATGTTTCTGTAAGTTTATTTCTTTGTAGAAGAATGGACAAAAATTTCTCACTAACTATCTGAACGTGAATTTTCTACAGAATCTTGCTATAATGAAGAAAAGTCCTGGGATACATGGTGCCACATACATGGTCCTCTTCAGACCTGTTCTTTCCCCAGGAGTTCATGGGGGTCTGGATTCTTATGAGTTTCACTTCAGCTTTTCCAATGGTAAATTATGCCTTCCTTTTTTGGTTAGTCTTTATACTGCACTTCTGAAAAACTAAAATCTCCTGTACTGTAGATGAAGAGAACCAGAAAAAACACGTGGCATTGTCCAGAAAAAGGAATTCGATCCAAGAAGCTATTATCAAAATTAAAAATGAAGACAAACAACACAGGGCGGTAATGGAAGAGTACAAAGGCATGGCTCCATTTAAATTATTATTCAAACACTATATGTTGCTTTGTATGTGTTTGTTGCATTATTTCTCATTTTGTTTTTCGTTTTTTTAATATCAGGGCTGTTTCAAAAATTACATCAAAAAGAGGCTTCTCTTCGAAATACCCTCATAAAGGATTGGAATGAGGACTTACCAGAAAATATATCTGTAATATATTCTTTAGTTTAAATCCCATGAGCATGTAAAACACTCGATACATTTGATAATATGTTTTATAGATTGAGATGGTTGAGAAAAAGCTCAATGAAAGGCTGCTTGAAGCTGAACGTATTTGGAACATGCCCAGAAGAATTTGTAGGATACTGAATAACCATAAAGGATCAGATGTTTTAGGAAAGGTAAGGAAGGTGTTGTATACTGTTTTGCTCATTTTAATTCTACATAACTAATGGATTGAACTGATAAATCATACATCATTCCTTTTATACCTCTGCGGCTTTACTGCATTACATTTAAGACAAATCACAATGAAATGACTTTGCTTGCAGGTGGGTCACTTGGCATACGTGATGGATGACTATGAAGCCTGGGTGATTTCATGGCACATCAGAGGTGACATGGACTGTGTCATCACTAAGACAACTGCAGCTGCACGTCACATCTACAACCTCACTAATGGCAATCAGCAGGTTTTGCCCATTGATGCGATTCACTCCTCTTGTAGAAGGTATGTTTTTGCAAGCATGTAAAAAAAAACATTTTGCAGTTTGTAAAATTTTAAAGCTGATAATGCACTGTATATACTCCATACTGTAACAGTTTACGTTTTCAGACCTCTCTTACCATTACCCCATATACAAAATGGTCGTGAACTTTTTGAGCCAAAGGGAAACCCAGTGTATGCGGTAAATGTCCTGATTTACCCTGAAAACCAAACAGACTGTGAGATTGGTGAGTAAGGAGGAGATTCATTTTTGTGCTCTACATATGAAGCAAATTTGGACCAATTTGGACAAATGTTTAAAAATTATCTACTTTATTGTCATGCAGTGTTCAGAAATCTTCTGGGGAGTACCATCTTGATTGATGACCTGGACTCTGCAAACTATTACAGACAGTCTGTAAGTCAAACTATCATCATAGACATTTAATATACAATACTTTGTTCTTTATACTTTTTAATGATACATTTTTTGTGTAGGCTGTGAGATACAATGTGATGTGTCAGACCATTCTCACCAGGCAAGGGCAGAGGGTCAGCGCTAAAGGAAAGTTTGGGGGTGCACAGAACAAAGCTCCACCCTGGAACCAGTTGGAAATGTTTGGAGCCCCCCTACCCGAGCGCTACATCAGCCTTCAAAGAAATATAGGTATCATATTGAATCATTTGTTCCATGCACTTTGAAAAGTAGTATTATAATCTCATATCAATCTTTTAATATAGATTTACTCAGGCAGTACAGAATTGCCCTTGAAAAAAAGCTACAACAGTTACAGGAACAGAATAATGCATTTAAAGAATTGGATCCTATAATCAAGGAGAATAGGAAGTCTTTGGGGATTATGGACAAACAACTGCAAGAGATTGAGACACAACTTGGTATGAAACGCGACATAACATAAAGTGATGCAATGTTTGTGTGTCTCTGTAAAGATTATTTTGTGTTGTTTTTTTTCTTCAGGGACCCCACTCAAAAGGGCTTCTGACAGCGGTTGTGGTACATCAGACACTGCTGCTAAACGAGCAAAACTGGGATCAAGATAATGTCAAAAGTAATGTGGAAAAAAAGACTTCTGTGGATTTATTTTGTTTTTTACAATGCAAGAGTTGTATATACTTTTATTGCACTTTTTTGTAAAGTTTAGATTTGTTTGTTGTAACCATTATAAAAGAAACAGATACAAGTTTTGCCTGTGTTTACTTTTTCTTGTTTAATGCCAAAGATAAAACGTTGCGCATTTAGTTTTTTGCTTGTCTCCTGCATTGGTCTGGAGGTAGTCTGGGCCAGGGGGATGTAGTGCGTTTGGAGGGGGGCTCAAAACGTCACACTCAAGCAGCTACAGCAGCTTTGTGAACTCCAGAAGTTAAAGAGCCAGCTGCGCTCAATGAACATCCGCGTAAAACTGAGCGCACAGGACGCACAGCTCCAGCGGCACAATGAAGAACGCACTCTTTTACCTTTTGGTGACTTTACCTGCCGTGAGAGCGACTCCTTTTCAATACAACTTATTCCAGGGAAACGCTTACTCTTCTGGCACCGAGTCACGCCATAGGAATAAGTGAGTATCAACTAGTGTATTCTACTAAAGGCAGAACATTTACTTTACGCGTAAATAATGTGAACCAATTTGTGCTTTTTAAATTTGTTTTTAAATTATTATTTATTATGTTGCTTTTCTAGAAACTGGTGTGCTTATGTGGCGCAGAAAAATGTAAGTTGTGTGGTCACTGGAGGCACGGAGAGCTTCGTGCAACCCGAAGTTGTGCCATGTCCCCCAGAGATGCCAAACTGTGCGCCGCAGGTGATGTAAGTGATCATGTGTAGGCGAAATGATTCCCTTAAATACCCTTAATGAGTTTTAACTTAAGGTGTCCAAAGCTTATGGACCCCAGATCTCATTGGAAAACATGGCACTGATTAGATTTTGTTCATTGATTGTAATAGACTGTGGTTAATAACTTTACATCATGGTCATAACTTTGAATCTCTTAACAGGTTTCTCTTTTTGACAGATATCGGACACACTTCAGGCCAATGTATAAGATTGGCTACAAGATTGTGTCTGAGCTGGAGTGGAGGTGTTGCCCGGGATATCAGGGTTATGACTGTAAGGAGGTCAAAGACTCAAACCTTCTGTCACCACACCAGGCTCCCTCTTCTCCATCAGGTCATATTCCAGTACCGCAAGGTGAAAACAAAACACAGTGGAAATATATCGACCATTTTCCTACCCATTGACCATTGTCCTCCTGTATGTCGTAGGTCCACAAGTGAACGTGGAGCAGCCATGGCCAGGAGATGGACAGTTTCCTATTCATGCACATCACAAGCCTTCATTTGGTCGGGCTGGATCCCCAAGTCCTCGACACTTAGAAGAGGAGGTGCAACAACTCTCCCAAATGGTTCTGGACATGCAAGCCAGGATGACTGACATGGCCTCCAGCTTGCGATTGGACTTTCAGGAGGATGCCAGTAAAATGCTGATTTCCCTGTTGAATGACCACAGCCAGCCAGCCAGCGCTCACGGTGCTAATACACAGACTGTCCGGTTCCAGGACATCTCCACTGACCCAGAGACGTGGCTAGAGGCCATGAACAAGATCAACCAGGTTACGGGTGATCTGGAGTCCAACACTAATACCCTAGATGACCTCTTGGAACGGGTCAACCGCCAAGATGGACAAATTCATCTGCTGATGAAGACAGCAGAGAAGCCACAGCCACGCCTGGCCCTGGACATGAGCCTGACCTAAAACCCTACTTGGATGAAAAGATCCGTGTTTTGAGGGAGGAACTGATGGAAGGCATTGATATTAAAATGGCAGACTTGAAAAACTCTTGTGAGTACAAAATGACGTCTGTCCAGGAGCTATGTGAGAGCCAAGAATCCCACTACTTCAGTCTAACTGAACTTATGGATTCAAAAGAGTCTGACCTCCGCAATGAAATCGAGCAGCTCAAATCAAAGCTGGAAAGAGATGGACAGTCTGAAAGTTCTTCTCTGCCAGATGCAATTGAGGCTCGAGTGGAAAACATAGAGCGATGTCTAAACCTTTCTGAGAAGACTTTGTCAGGGCAGTGTGTCTCTTTAACCGGACATTTAAACAAAGATCACTCACAGGCTCTTCAAGATCTTAAGAGAACTGTGGAGGCAAAGTTAGTCTTTATGCAGGATAAACTGGGCTCCCTTTTGGTAAATGCAAGGACAGAGGAGTCACCTCACAACATTGCATTGAACAAAGATGGTAACTTCACTGGAAACACAATTCATTATTTACAAAAAGGCCCAAATGAAACTGAAGCTAAAATAACAGTTATGGAGAAGATTTACCAAGACTGCCAAAAAGATATAGACACCCTTAAAATAACTATTCATCTACAACATCAAAAACTTGGAGATATGGAAAAGTCTGTTTTCAACAACAACCTGAACTTTGAAAATCTTACCAAAGAACTAAGATCAGTCAAAAATGATCTTGAAACTACAAACTGCAGCGAAAAAACAAAAGAAGTTGGGAAGGAGCTGACTCACCTGGACAGCCGAGTTGTGGCTGTGGAAGATTTATGCAGTAAGCTGGGGCCCATCTCTAACAGTCTTCAACGCATTAAAGATGGCCTTAACAAACATGTCACCAGTTTATGGACTTCTGTGAACCAGCTCAATAGCACAATGGGGTCCCAGAGCAGAGACATAGGTCAGCTGAGAGGAACCTGTCAGAACCTACAGAGCCATCTGTCCCAAGTCACCAAAGGTCTTCAGCCAGTCTTAACCAGCCATCCCAAGGACACAGGTATATCATTTGTGACATATTCAGATGCTACTGTAGTCATTATCATCTTAATCTGAAATCTGGTGCACTATAACTTTAGGCGGATGTCACCTAGTCAAATTGATGATGTTCTTGCTCTGCCTGCAATTACAGCTGTTTATATTGCTCAAAAATACCTAAAAAAAACAGGCATTCTGATTGTAAGTGGGCTCCCCTCTCCAGCCCTCTCTGTAACGCTGCCTGTTGACTTGCTTGTTTCCATGGAGATAATTTCAGTGCCATGCTGGGGAGCGTTCAAGGTGAAGCAATAAAATTTCTATTGAGACAAGCAGGTGGCGTAACCTCAAGCAGAAAAATTACACAGTGCACCTTTAAGTTTTGTTCATTAGACTAAAAAAGAAGTACTTTTGATTTACTCGTGTTCACGGAGTAGAAAAAGCAGATTGAAGACACATGGTTTGATTTTCATTTTCCTCACTTGTATCGTTGAGCAATGTTTTGGCTTGGAGAAACATTAGTCATTTTGGCATCATGTGGACAGAGCCTATTATGCACGTGTTTTTGGACATAATATGAGAACTACGAGGATGTTTCAGTGGCATTGTCGATATAGTGGAGCATAGGACATGGATGCTGTATACTGCATTCTTAGCACATGAGTCTTGTCCATAATGATGCCACCGAGACTTTGCTGAGTTGTGAAAGTGAACGCCCTCACTGTTTACAGCTGGGATCCATCCTGTCGAACGGCCTCTGCTTGTCTTGTGTAGCTCTTTATGGGGCAGGTGACAGAGCATATGGTTAAATTTTTAGATGCATGAACAATGTTTTGCCTAGGCTATAGATTTTCAATGAATGTGGCCTTATCCCATTACTGACACTTCTATTGTTTACGCTTATCTGAAGACAGTGGAAAATTCAGTCCATTACAGAGACAAGTTAAGGCGGCTTATCACTGCTGCACTCACTGTGGCTCCTCTTTTAGATTCAAGAGCCATGTTTATATTAGCGCTAATGCTCTTAAACTCTTTGTCTCCCACTGTTTATAGCTCTTTCAAGATACTCCTTTAGCCACATCGGTTAATTTCACTTAAATTCAGAGTTTTGTTGGCTGAGCTAGTATCTTAAACAACAAAACCATTTTAAAGCTCAGGGGCCATTTGTCATTGTGTTTACTATGATGTCAGACCAGTAGTTCATCTCAAAGGAAGAGGTCAAGGGAAAAAATACAACAGTTTTGGATTCCCAGCACTGACGAAACTTTTCCGTTACAATGCTCTTTTTAGCATTCTTTGTGTTTTCAAAGACACTGTGAATAAGCACCAGGGAGTTGTTTTTCCCCTGTGAACTAAATTAAATTTAGAAGTCTGATTATATTTTGGCCACTAACATTTTAGGTGAAGAGCCATCCACATTTTATGAATTACCGAATCTTGCACGCTCAATGTTTTCTAATTGGGATCTTGCATTGATCAACTTGCCTTTGAAATGTCTTGGAAGCATGTTTTGACACAAGCATTGACCTGACATGACACATTGATCAATGGTGTCAAACTCTTAAACAAAGAACCACCGGTGACCTGGTCAAATTCCCCAATACAAAAATCACTCTTTTATGACCCCAAAGCACGTGAACATACATCATGTTTCTTGATGTTGCTTAAGGGACATATGTTTTGTAGTAGGTGTATTCTATCCAAAATGTACAGAACTTTTCAGAGTGAATCATATTCCCCTTATAATTGATTAACTATGAAGGATAATCTCAGAAGTGTGTTATTCGTTCTACTTCTGTAGCTAGAGATGCCCTGAGGATGACAAGGCAAAAGAATGTCTGCCATTCTTTGCCTCTCCCAACCACCAACAATCACTCACTCAACATGGGAAAAGTGGGTAAAATGTCTTCCTTAAGGAGTCATCCAAATACACACCCAATTTTTGGTCTAAAATAATCATTGATAAACTATGTGTTGTGTGGGTTGATTTTTTTATATGAACCCATTGCTATGTTTCAAGAGGGTGACTCATGGCCCACAGTAAATGGGAGTCCTCTGTAATATGGAAAGTGTCCCAAAGCACTGAGTACAGACTATTAACTGTGGTAACCAGATGCAGCTGGGTGGTGCTGTGTTTAGCCCATACAATGCTTGTGCCTTAGCTGCGTTGGATGCGACTCACCTCTTCAATCTTCATAACACTCTTGTATTCTGATTTCCACCCTGTGCCTGACCATTTCATCGGGCACAGTTAAAAGTCAGTTCAGAATTACTCCCATCAAAGCCACTCCAGAGCAGATACCCTGCTTTATATGAATTACACTGAGGGTAGAAGCAAATGCAGACCAGTAAATCCCATACATGTGTGAAGCACCAGCAGAGTTGTTCCCTCTGTACTTTTATAGGCCCCCACTAGCCCCCTCACTCAGCATGCCGACTTTAATTGGCACACTCTTTTAGCCAAAGTAGCACACGGCCATTTTGCAGGTGGTCATGCTTTCATATTGTGGTATGCCTTTAAAGAGCATGTTTAGGCCCGGTGTGGGAAGTTGTGCAGATCCATTGAGATAGATTTGTTGATAAATTCCAGGGTTTACCTCAGCTGTAGTTCACGGGAATGTAGTGGCACATGTAGTTAAGAGATCATCACTGTTTGATTGGTCTCAGGAGGAACTGTTATTTTCTCCCACTTAATAACAGGGTCCTTAGTCGCTTACTGTTTTGCTGCTATGAACTGTTGAAAAATCATTGAGGTGGCAGAAAAACAATCACAGCTGCATGTATCTTATAAGAGGCTAACACTGTTTGTCAGGGAATATTAACTGTTTTTTTTTTCCTGGGAGACATATTTTAGCTCAGTGCCTGTGTTTTGAGTTTGACTATTTGCATGACACACAGAAAGAGTATATTAATTCACCTACAAAAAAAAAGCCTTACTGTGAGTGAGCACTATTGCCTCTTAACAGAGCTTACCTGTAACTGTGCCTAGTGGTCTCACCTGCTTGTCTCCATGGAAACCAATATAATTATAATACCATACTGTGGGACAGTCCAGGAAAAGCAGTAACATTTAAGTTAAAACAAGCAGGGGGCAGACCCTCCATCAGAAAAATCCCAAACCAGAGAACTCTCAATTGGTTGCATGTGAATTACGACTGGTTTGTTGAAACATCTGGTGGACTCGCAGCCTCGTAGTTCATAGCTTATTTCACAGTCTCTACTGACCATTTCAGCTGACGACATCGCAGAACCTACCCAGGCAGGACTTCCTCAGGCACAACCTCCCCCGGCTGGACCTGCAGGCGAGCGTACTTTGCCTAAAATGACAGTGATGGAGACTGGTGAGGCTGGCCCCCCTGGCAAAATGATCTCATCCCAGTTACCCAAGGGTGCACATGGCAGCATGGCACCGGTTCAGGGCTATGCTGGGGCCCCAGGTAATACCTACCCCCACACAATCATAGTTGAAACACTTGCACATTCTCAAGGATGTTTGTGTTTATTTTATAGCCTCTCCTGATAAATCTAGTGAAACATTAAAGCCAAGTCGGCCAGTGGTTTCAGGTATGTAACATTGTTATGTCTATAGGTTCAAATTGTATCATCCATTATTATTTTTGTACGTTATCGATGAATCAATTTTAAACTAGCTTTACAAACTTTTTAAAAAGTACGTTAATTCAGGATTAGTAAAAAAAAACTTGAAATGTGTTATTTCCCATGTCATGTATACTTAGTGTATTTATTCTGTATTGCCTTTAAAAGTCAATATAAAGATTTGAAAGAGCAAATTAATAAAATAATCTGCTTCTTCAGAAAGTTGACACTTCACTATGTTTGATTAAATCCACGTATCATTCACACTACACAAGACAAAAGCTGACCAATATGAGTGTGTGTGAATTTAGTTTCTGAGCCTAGAGCTGCTCTAAACAGAATGTTCTCTCAGGGATCAGATCACAATTAGGTTTTTATCGTCATGTCTCCCAGCCATGTGTATACCTCAGTTTCATCCAAAATGTCTCAATCCTTTTTGCAATTCTTTTTTTTTCAGTTGAGAAAATTGCATTCTCTGTTGGCCTGACTCCGCCACCTTTTCTGGGAGACACTGGTACTATTCGGTTTAACAAAGTGCTGGTCAATGATGGAGGAAACTATGATCCACACACAGGTAACCCTCCAGAACGTCTCCATACGTAACATTGAATCCACAGAGTTCAAATTCATACATAGATTTTCTCCTGGCCTGCTGTAGGTATCTTCACAGCTCCCATTGGTGGCCGTTACCTGGTGAGTGCTGTACTTGCCCCCCAGCGAGGTGACAAAGTGGAAGCTGTCCTGTCTGTGTCCAACCACAGCATTCAGAAACTGGACTCCTCAGGGTTCTTTTCTGGAGCCGCACAGCCACATGGACAGTGTAACTGCAGCGGTGTGGCCTCTCTCAGCCTGGTCCTACCTCTCAAACAAGGAGACCGGGTCGGACTTGAACTTACTTCTGGAAAACTGGCCATTTCGGCCTCACCCGAGATCCTGTCCTCTTTTAGTGCTGTGCTGCTTTATACCACTCCAGTCAAGCAGTAGTTATGTGCAACATATCAACATGTGTGACTCTGAGGAAGGTTTTAATTGTTCGTGTGAGCCGTTTACACTTGATTGTGTGGAAATGCAGACATCTATAATTATCATTTGCAATTGTGATGCCCATAACATGGTCACAGAGCAGTGTGTAACTATTGCCAGACAAACTATGAGGTTATAGTGAAATGACACACTCCAGTTTAGCATTAGCATTACAATTCTCACCAACTATGGTATAATTCTCTAATGTTCACTGTATCAGGGTAGTTTCCATGGCATATTTTTTTTCACCTTTATGGCCAACCTCATGTCCAGTATGTTCTTCTCAGTGGTACGAAACTCCCTGAGAATAGCTTCATAAACTACCCTTACATACATATGCAAGCATATGTAACCACCTTAATCTCCAATTAGTTCAAAATATTAGAAGACCCTTAGTCATCAGTGCAAAAAACATTTTATTAACCAGTAAACATATTTGTATGCAGTACTGACAAAGTACTTCTTAATTTGAAATTTTAACATTAAGAGGTTAATTTTAAGTTATTTTATCAAAAGTATAAGCTGATATCTGCAACATTGTTGAGCTTTATGATTAACAAAGCAGCGGGATTTTCTCCATTTAAATTATGTATTTGTATAAAGATATACGTTGTGGACTCTTCACATCAAGGTTCACTTTCATAGAAAGAATACATTATACTAATGTGAAGTAAAGCAGCATTAAGACAAGCAAAGGCTGAAGCTAAATAAGTCGTGTTGTTGGCCAAATCTAATGCACATAAAAAACATGAGACATTTTCCCACCATATATTTTCCAGTGTACCTGCAGGCTCTATAGCAGCAGTATCTGAGCAGTATGTAAGAGAACAGCATAATAATTAAGGCTTGAAAATATCCAGCTTCTAACTTGTTTGTAAAAGTCTATAGTTTAATGTGTGTGTCTGCTGATACTAAACTAAATGTAACGCCTAACACCATTAACTAAAGTGCATAGTAACTTAAAGCATAAGTATGTGCATATGCTGGGCTGTGTCAAAAATGCATAGTAACATGTCAAATTCACTTAAGCTCAAGGGATTACCATTAGTTCTGCTTTAAGGCTGTATGCAACGTAAACACAGCATTAAAGTTATCACTCCAAAAAGAATGATGCTGTATTCCTGTATAACAAACACTATGTTGTAATAACCTGAAAACAATCCCAGCTGCCCATTGTTATAATCCAGTGTACACTCTGCAATATTTAATAACCCAGTTCCTCAAAGCACACTGGGGGAATGGGCTGCCTCCAGAAGCAGAACGAGCTGAACTCTGGGCAGCAGAAGGTGGCATTGTGTTGTGTGTTTCTTAAGGGGAACACATGCTCCACCAGCTCACTCAGGCGGTTGTATCTAAAGTGGAAAGAGTTGAACAATAAACCCTTGTCTGTCTGAGACACACACACAGTTGGTGATGATGTGATACTTACGATGTTTTATTGCCTTTGGCTAGCTCCAGGATCAGCTCCCCTTTTGGGTTCACTGTAAAGATCCGGCTCACAGGCACACCCACTTTCTTGTAGGCAAACACATCCTAAAGACAGAAAGGAAAAACTTGTTCAAAACAATTGTGTTTGAATGTATATTTAACTTAAAATAAAAATGACAAACACTTACATTGTCTCTGTTTCCAAAAGCTGCATAGAAGGGATGAGTGTTTGGGTAGAATAGGTTCTTAATGTCTGTCAGGCATTCAATTTTAAACTTTTCTGGCTTTTTTTCAATGACTTCTCTATTAAAAGAATCAAACATGTTTCACTTAACTTGTATTACTCTTTGAAGCATACATGATTTATTGGTTATCACAGCTGTGCCCTGGCCCTCAGGAGACTCACCTGTGGAAGGCAGAGAAGAGGCTGCTAGGGGAGAGCATGAGGGGCCCCTGAGGCAGCAGAGTTCCTCTATCATTCACCCAATGTAAATATCCTCGTGTCATGTCTGCCATGCCAATGGCCCGTGCTGAGCAGTACAAAAACTTATAACCATTCCTTTGGAGGAGAGACATTCATTATATGAACTTGACCTCATGATGTATGAATCCAAACAACATTCTACCAAGGCAAGTCTTACTCGTGCACTGAGTGGTAGAGTTTAGCAATGCCCTGATGAGTCCAGTCTTTCCCCAGGTGGGGGAGGATGTGTCCAAACACATCTGATCTGAAGGTAACAAACAGGTTAAGAATGGCATTTAAGAATCAAATCTCTATTCATGTATGGAAGAATTGGTTTACTTTGTGATTGTGCCATCAATGTCAGATATGATGACCTTGTCGTCCCAGTTCCAAAGGTAGATGGTGCCCTCACACCGACATGTGCCCTGGTACTGAGTGGTTATACTGAAGGTGACATCATTAGGCCCCTCTCTCAGCTTCAAACCACTCTGTAAGAAGCGCATGGTGTCCGTTGTTATAGTTTCCACTATTGAAAATAGTCAAATATCATAATGTGCTGTTTTTTACTATTTGTTCAGAGGACAAGCGAAGCGACTTCTTATAGGAGGGACCTGAGGACAGTGCCACAGGCTCACTCTGCACATGCTCAGAAGGAGTCGCAGGAGCCATGGTATTTAGCTCTTTAGTCTCATCATCACTGGACCACTCTGTTGTTTTGGATCTGTAAAGACACAAATGCAACAAAGTAAATTGTTGGGATTTTTGATAAAGAGCATCACACTGTTGAGTGTGGGTAAATACAGTACAGTAACCACTAGAGGGCAACAGACTCACTTTTAAAATATTTCAGATTTTGAAATACATGATGTAGTATGTGAGCCAAAATGTTTCACATGACTGTTCTTACTTTAAGCAGAAGATTACTGTAATGTTTCTTAGCAGTGGTGTAAATGCAAAATGATAGAGTAGTATGCAGACTAATGTGTAAACCCGCCCTGCATGTTTAGCCAACAGTGTATGTGTTGTTGTGCCTCTGTGTAGTCTTGTCTGCTGACTCACTGTGTTTCAGGGGCCGGTTGAAGGGCCAGGCTCTCACTGGTCAGCGACTCTTGCCTTTCTAATTTGGGTTCTGTTGACAACTAATGATAAAAGACAATTATTAATTATGAAAGCAGTAGAACATGCACAATAGTGTTTCAACAAAGATGCAAAGCAAGGACGTAGTGGTCAGAAACCATGTTTGTAATGCAAAGTCTCACCTGTTTTACAATACTCTTTCTCCAAAACCACCAGCGCCCTGATTTTTTAGGCATTTTCTCCTTCACCCATGCCTCCTCTGTGGCCTGCCATTCAAAACAAAGTTCAATTTATTCTCAAAAATACTTATAACCTAGATGACAGCAATACCTTTGGCAAGTTCTTCTGGAAAGCCTGCATACTGAGTATCAATGGGGCTGCCAGTGTCCAGTTATAGTATCTACAAAATAAGCCTCTGTTCACGTAAAATGTTTCAAAGGATATAATGACAAAAAACATGTTTTAATCACCTGTTTGCAATTTTAACCACTAAATTTGGATTGTCAATTATTGCTGGGTTCTCTGCAAACTCACTGTATGTGATGATGTGTTCCATGAACTTTTCTGCAATACATGGTGTTACACATGTTACACGTGGACCATTTGCTCCCAACATCTATCATATAAAGTTGACTTGTTACCTTTGGAAATCTCTGAGTTCTCCCCAATGCCTCCACAGAGGGACAGGGTGACGTCGGGCAGGTCTCCAGCTGAATCAGACAGACATTCAGTGCCGCTGTCTGCAGCTGCGCTACCCACTGACTGAGGGGATTGGGACCCCGAGCATCTGCCCCCCTGCACCCAGTGCTTAGGTACCTGCTCCGACTCACTGCAACACAGGCATAGGCTTCTAAAAAAAAACTATTCAGCTTCACACAATGACTCATTTAGACTGCTGGCTGGTTATACCTTTTAGGAAAATAAAGGGCTAGAACATCAGGATCAAGTTTATTCAAATCATCCAGATAAATGTCTTCTGGTCCCTGATGTTGACTGCGTTTTCTCACTCCTAATGAAACACAAGACACAGAAAACACAAATGTAAATGTGAAATCAGTGCTCAGTATTGCTCTGTCACTGTAAAGCAGACAAACTTCTCAAACCGCATCCTTCCTTTTTCTTGTTCCGATTAGACAAGTAGTTTCATTTCTAAAAAACATAAAACTGAGCACACATTGCTCTGTATAAACAGTATGTATTATGCCACCTTTCTTCTTTACTGGTGAGTCCGTGGGGGAGGGTTGTGGGTCAGGGCTTATGACAGCAGCAAAGTCTCCAGTCATATTCGAGCCTCCACTGTTCTTGCGACTTGGGGGAGAGGAGGTCCAGCGTGTCTTGCGCACAGTTTTGGAGTGACTATTAGAGTTAGCAAGAAACTCTTTTGAACTGAAGCTTGTAGGTTTGCCACAGAAATACTCAGGCTGTGATGAAGCATTATGCAGCTGGGCTGGTTTAGCGGTCTGAGGCTCTGGTTTCACAATATTGCATATGTTGTTTGAAGATGTCTCAGTTCCTCTCGTCTCCTCCTCCATGGCCTCAGAACTCAGGATCACCCGGAAATGTGTGTTTTCTGAGGGATTTATGGTCAGTGGCTTGGGCTCTGACTTCTTGTTCTGCCCCAAAAAACAAACAAAAATATTTTATACATATGGATCTACCTGCCTCTCTTGTTTCTGTTTGAACTTACTCGGGTCAGCTCTGGAAACTCCCCCCAGGACCACTGCATGTGTGTGTCTGCTCGGAGCAGGTTTTCTGTGGGCTTCACCATGAGCTCCGAGTCACTCTTTGGGGACATTGACTCGGACATGTCTCTGCTGTAAACACATTAGCACATAGTCAGCAGCTGTGGGAGTGTGTCACCTTAATAAAGTAGTGACTTTTGTTCTCTGTTATTAAAGGATAGTGCTGATTCACTCGTACTCAGCACAGGGAGCCCAGTCTCCATCAGAAAAGGGGTAGCTGTCCCATTCCAGTCCAGTGAGCGGGGTGTGCTGCCTGTACTCTACATTATCTTTTATTATGGACAGTGAAGACGTCCTGAGCACAAGAAAGATAAAATTATTAAAATGACAACAACTGAAAGGAAGTACATAAGTTATGTATTTACCGCCCGTTGTGTGAGTTGAGGTCTTCATCTGAGCTGAGGTCTCCCAGCTCCAGCTCGATTGCAGGGCTGGTCTCCTCTTTGCGTGGTTCGGCCTTGTGTTTCCTCCGGCGCCTCTTCTTCTTCTTACCCACAGTGTTGGAGAAGGATGGGGGGTTTTCACAGGAGGCTTCTCCCGAACATGGGACCCCACTGCCCTCTGCCCCCATGCCTCCACCTCTGGCCTCTCTGCTCCTTAACAGAGCCTCTTCTGTGGGGATCGGGGACGTCACCAGGCGGGCTGGGACAACCTCCTTAATAAAAGAAATGAAAGGGGACTTATTATGCTAAACTTTTATGAGCCTTTGATCATGCTATAATGGTGGCCCCTCGTCATAGTTGAGTAAGTATATTATGTATTTTTCTGCATTCAAGGGTTGACTGCTCAAAAAATCTCAGTTTTTAAGGACCACCTATCTACACCTACTGCTCTGTACTTATTTTTGATTATTTAAAAATACAGACTCCGGGTCAAGCATGTAATATTCAACAATAAAAACACATAAATTTAATTCTGCTACTTTTCATGATGAAATGTCTCTATGAAGAGGCAGAGCAATGGACCAATTTCTATTACTTAAGCTGTTGTAAGTAAATATTAAATTTACCATGGGAAAAAAAGCATAAATATGCATAATATATCTTTTTAAAACTTAACTGGAATATTCACAGTTTCCTCAAGTATGCTACTGAGCTTACATTCTGCTGTTCCATCTCTTGAACAAAGAATGCCTCTCCATTGTCTCCAAGTTTCATGTGAAGCTCTACAGGTTCCCCATTTACTTCTATGTCGATCTGCAAAGTAAGCAAGATTTCTTTATAAACACCTTTTGTAAAATGTTGAGTCTGCATTAGCTGTAAATCAGGTCATGGTGCATGAGTTGGCTGGTATGAAGATTAGACCTCTATAATAAGGTTTGCTTGCAGCCAAATGTAACAAAGTGTATGTTTATAAGTGGGTGGAAAGAAGTAGGCCATAGATTTACCTAAATAATAAAAAAGAACTGAGCTCCAGGTGAAATGATAATGAAATATAGACTTGTGTAGTGTGTAGTATGTAGTATTTCTCAGTACTTCTCTCAGTTCACAGACAGTGCTTAGTGTAAACAACCACAGTCTACTTCCTGCCCAATGATGGTTTCCTGTGACTATACTGAAAAAAAATACATATGCTCCAATCTGTAGAACAGGGAACAATGAGCCTCAGTTAAGATGGCTGTGTTAGCCTTGGACTGACGCTGTGCTTTAAAAGGAGAGAGAGTCTGCTCTGGAGTGGTTGAAAAGACAAAAAATAAAACTTGCTGGTGATTCAAATTATTACTTAAAGGTGCCTGCCTGCTAGTCTTCTGGTACTACACTTATTTTATTTTGCACAATTTAGTATTTTCTTTCAAATACAAGTGTTTTAATTGCCAAAAAACATGCATATTTACTGGTGTTGATGTGCTTGTCTCTATGGAGATATACAGGTTTAATGCCATGTTGTGGAACATTCTAGACAAAGCAATAAAATATCCATGGAGACAAGTAAATGGTGGACCCCCCATCAGAAAAATATACAGGACACCTTTAAGTAGTCATCCAACAATAGACAATAGATTGCACCAATTAAAACAGAAAAAGTATCAAAAGGATCAATACCCAGATACTGATTGATACTAAAACTAGTTGTTGCTTCAGAAGTAGTGTGACCAAAATAATTCATTCATCAATTTATTAAATCAACTTTTGACATTTTCGTACTGCCAGAACACCACCATAGATGGTATATTTGAGACTTACCACTTTCTCCCTGGAGCGTAGCACCCCCAGTTTTCCAAAGCGAACGTGGAAGGGGGAGCACTGGAAGGTCCCATCAGGCTGCTGCACCACGATGACATCGATGCAGCCCGACAGAGTGGCCTGGTTTATGCCCTTGTACAACTCTTTGACAGTGACCAGCACCTGCCCTGCCAGCTGCCCCACATAGTTCATGGTGTCCACCTGCCCAAAAGTCACAAAACAATCACATGCATGATTTCAATGCTACAAAAAGACTGATACTTTATATTGATTTTGATAACACAATGTAAGAATACAATGTTTAACTAAAGTTCACTGAAGTAAGGTGGTCAAAAGTATAAATACCCCAGTTCTAATTGTTACTAAAACTATTATTGAAACGATTTGAACCAGTAATAGATCACGTACACTGGATTGGACCTTTCCTGAATAGTTTTAAGCTGTTGTTGGTCTACAACTAGTGTAAGAATGAAAAAAGAAAAAAAAAAGTTTTGAATTATCTTGTCAAAATTGGTATGGAGTATGGAGCCTTTTCCTTAATATTGAAATCAACATTGCTATTGTAACATAACACTGCACTGAATTTAGTAGTTGTACATAGTCATTGATCAGATATATTAACATATTTGGTTGAAATAGCTCAATGAATTGATAATTTCATGACATTTCATTTGATATAATAATGCAACTCATGAGCACATCACCCACACTTTAGATTCTCTATACTTTTATGAGGCCATTGGTCCCTGAACGCAGCGCGACTGTCCTATTTTCCTTTTAAAAGTCCTGGGTTGAGTTTAATCTGGGCAACATGCTAAATGTCTGCTTTAGACCAGAGCTAAGTGGACAGTGTGCATAATATATACCGGGACCACACTGCAATGAAGATCTGAATCAAAGAGGAACTGTATTTGGTTTCATGTTATTATTAGCTTCCCTCACACAGTTTGACACATCTATTTGATTTTGTTGGGCAATAATTTAAGTTTTTTTGGCACTGTTTACAATGTAAGGCACACACATACAAATACAAATACATGCTTATAGACCACCTTACATGGAGACTAACTACTAACAAACGTACTAACTTGACCCAACCCAGTTTAGCTTCCAAGATCAGATGAGACTGACCATTCAAAAGGTGGTACTGGTTTATGTAGTATTTTCATTAGGTGCCTATAATTCATGTATACAAAAATGCGAATTGAGAAAATTTCACTAATAAATGGGCTGGAACTTAGTCTTATTAGTGGATTTACAGGATTTTGCAATCGAGTGCTTAGATGTACAATGCTTATTATTCAAAGCACACAAATAAGATTTTGTTAAAGCACTTGTATTTATTAATTATTAATGATCATGTTAATATATATTTTGAGTCATTATTTTATTCATTGTTTTGATTAGGTTAGATGACTTTTGCAGCACTCACCAGCCTCCAGGGGGACTTGCCATCCTGCTCTACAGCCCTGCTCCCCGCTCGCTGCATCACCAGAGCTTTGCTAATGGGACAGGCTCACCTCATCCACATTTACTGTAACATTCACAGCTAGTGTTCTGTCCCAGCTCCAGACACAAAGACCAGGAGGAAAAGTACCCCAGCCCTAAGAGCCTTATGTAACCTGCTTTAAGCTGGACCCTCCGCACCCCAGTCCAGTCTCTCAAGGCTCCGCACACAAAAAACTAATCACTGAAAACGCATTGTACCATGTTTACAGATTTAGATCACAAGCAACTAAATCTTCATAGAAAGTCTCACATACTTTAGGTCAAATTCAATTCAATGTATTTCTATAGAACCCAAAATCACAACAACAGTCCCCTGATCCCCTCTCTTTTCAAAATGGTTGATTTATCCAACAGAAAGTTTTAAAATCAAACAGTGAAACAGCTGAATACATTAACAGTAACAAAGCTGTATATGCAATGCAAATAAAGATAAATAAAATAAAGAACTTCAGTGAATAGCAACTTTCACACTTTGATCATGAAGTCACTATGATGTGCCTATTATTTTATATTTTTTCACATGCGCTCATAAAGGAATCCATAGGAGTTTAAAGAGAAGGAAAGTCGAAGAGGTCAGTTGTTCCTGATACGCCCCCATTGGTTTGTTTTCTAGTATATTGATCAAGAGACATTACACGCAAAGTATAACAGAACTCAAAGTATAACAGAGCAGATCTTTATTTCATATTTACCCTATTAAATATAATAAAACTGTTCAGACTAATTTGTTTAATATTTCTGTATAAAAACGTGTGTAATTACTTGACTTATGACCGTCGATAGTGCTCTGTTCTCAAACCAAGGGTGGCCAATTTTATCTCTGTTTAGGAATAAAATAGCTCTGCAATTTATAATGTGACTGAAGTTGATTACCTTTGTCAAAATAAGTATCTAACAATTAAATACTGCTGTCTCGGACAACAGAAACAGCTTGTTACAGTATAGCTCGGACCACCGTGTCCTGAGTCACACACTGGATCTGTGTATGGGACCTTAAGAGGTGATAATCCTGTTTACCAGATTAGTACTAGGCTTTCTCCTACTTTCCCCTCACCACTAGAAGACACCCCACAGCAGCAGGTTAAGGCACTACTGGAACTGAAACTGAAACTTATTTTGTATTTCCCCTATCTTTATTTTAAACTTGAGAAAAATGGTTACACATTTTTAATCACTGATTCAAACCCCACAAAAATATACTTTAAAGTTTATAGATTTGTAGTAACTGTATGTTTTCTAGGGCTGTCATAATATAAAATTCTGATTTGAATGTAAATAATTCCCTATATCAAAACACTGAGTTATGGCTTGATAAGAAGTAATAAACAAGATTGTCTGGTCATAAAGCCAGTGGTGCATTTGGGGCCAATGATTTTGTACTTATATATGCAGGCTGTAGCACACTTAAGCTTAAATAACATTTACATATCTAACAGTGACATTTGGCAGTGTAAATTATTTAGTGGCAAGTGCAAAAAATAAATTTCAACAATATTAAGCGCAAATGACTATAACCCTAAAACCTTCAGTGGACAAAGTTATCAGATGAGTTCAAAAATACAAGTTAGAGTTAAAATGTTGTAGTTGTACCTGTAAGAGAGGGTCGTCATTGGCAGGTGTCCATGTGTTTGCTCGGCCCACATGCACCTGCTGTCAAGGAGAGGACAGAGGAGAGAGGAGAGAGGAGAGAGGAGAGAGGGAGGAGAGAGGAGAGCCAGCGGCAATGGAGAGCCACGCACCACGTGACTCTCAGCGCGCACGTGACTTACGCGCGAGGACCTGGACAAACGATGGTAACTATCAAAACGAAAGAAAAAGAAAGCGAAAGATTAAAATTTTACTATTATGGTGTTTTTATGATTTTTTTTTTTTTATGAATTTAAATTTTTATTTACTTATTTAGCAAGTTGTCTATGTCAGTGTAGAAAAATGTTATGTTTTACCAAATTGCATCTCCCATAGATAAGTAAGCTTTTTGGGGTTTGGCAGAAAACCTCACCTTAAAATAATAATATTAATAATAAAAACACAATAAACAATTTCAAATTTAACTTGCCTGAATGATCATGTTTCATTTGTAAACAGAAAACATACTAGTGTGGCTGCCCTCTAGTGGTGATGGTACGCATTGAGTGTATTATAATACTGTAATAACATTTTAATTGATCTTATATTAATCCTATATAAGCCATGTGAGCCCAGTTAAGCTTTGTGCTAGCTGTGTGTGTGTAGCTAATTGTGCATTTTGTATTCTTTATTTGTGATCTTCAGCCAGCGGCAATCAAATTATAATGTCAAATGCCACCTTGTAAAACAGTAGCCTACACATGAGATTTAATTTACATTGTTCAAAGATTGTCCCAACACGACCTCCCTCACCTTTGCACTGATTCGAGTCAATTAATTCTGCTTAGTTTGTTCCCAAGAATTTCTCGGGTGGGCAGTCTTTCTGTCCCTACCCAAACACTGAAGGCACAATGAAGATGGAGTAGACATAAGAGAAAACTTAAATTTATTGGGAGTAGTTAGTTAAGGCTGTGTGAATTACAATTCCAAGTGCTAATTGACTGTATAAAAAGTATTTCAGATAGTTAAGAACACATGTGATAATAGTATAAAACAGGAACTGGTTTAAAATGTAATGTAATATCACACAGGCACACTTTTCGATTATAATTTTGTGATTGATAATTGTTTTTATTCTGTGTTTTCAGGCCCATCGTCTTGCTCCTCTGGCTCCTCCACTTCGTATACAGTTTGCTCGGTCTTATCGAGTGTCACCTCCTGGTCTTCTTCTGTAGCATCTTCTGCTTCTTCTAAATTAAATAGTTTTGGTTCCTCTGTGGCATTCCCTGTAAACTCCAGCATGTCTTTCTCCTCTACCTCTTCCTTCCTTTTTTCAGCCAATGCTTCACAGTCTAGAAAAAGGAGCCCAGTCATGGTACATAGTTGTGTTATAATGACCAAATAAAGCAGTGCCCTCTGTATGAGGCAATGGAAAAGATTATTGTTCAAACATTCACTCAATATGGGAATCTGCTGGGCCAATAATGTCATTTTTGACTAATGTACTTCTTACATCTAGATTTACTGAGTAATTCCTTCCCCTTACTAGGTTCTACTTTGCTTTACTTCAGCATATATTGTCAACACGAATGATATCCACAAGAAACAAAACACACGTTATTTTAAAAACTAATCAGAAACAACAAGTAAGTAAATCAAATTAGAATTAAACCTGCCTAATGCCAAATAATCCTTTTTGTAGTGCTTGGCCTCTATAGCCTTATTTAAAAGGTTCGTTCACAGTATTATATCCACAACATGCCAAACACAAATAACTGACTCTATCTATCTATTAACAGTGAAAACCCAACAATTTGCTTAAACATACTCTCTGGCTCTTGTGTGTTGGCTCCAGTGTAGGAGGTTTTCATCTTTTCCTTTGGTGTATTTGGACCAAACACCACATTTCCATCTGCATCCGTCCAGTATGAAGTAATGCCTAAATCAGGGGTCCCCTCCACAACCTCCAACTGACAGCAAATTAAACAGTTAGATCACATTTTTCATTAAAATTCATAACAGCCAACACATTACAAATAATACTTACCATGTGAGTTAGGGAAGACAGTCCAACAAATTTACATTTACATTCTATAGCTTTAGCATTATCTGTTCAAACCAAGCTTAAACCAATTTTAATTTTGTCTTGTGACTACTACTACTCATGTGACTATACTTAGGGAATTGTATTAGTCATGCAATTACCAGCAGTGAGCTTAATTTTCTAGAGAATAAAAAATGAAGCCCACCATCTGTAATTGCAAATGTGGCATTTTGGGATTACACAAATAAATGAGGGCAGTCCTTGTGATGGTCCTTGGTCTTCAAGAAGTCCAAGTGTGCAGTGACTGGGAGGGAAAGAGGAGTGAGAAACGACTAAAACATAAAGTGACAATAGTGAACGAAGGAAAGGGTGAGCACACAAAATACTCAGGAGAGGGAGGAGGTGTCAGGAAGGCACATGCTTATTTATTAGCTTCACCAACAAGGATACAGTGATATACTTGCATGAACAGTAATACAGGGCCTTGGAAACAGTGTCATTACAAATAAATGATCTAATGATGAGGGAGTGTCATGATCGTAGCGAAGAACATAAAGTGATGGGTGTGAAACAACGTGTGGTGACAACATTCACAGTGAAAAGAGGAAACATAAAATCACATGACTAAGCCTTAGAACAATTATCGAATTATTATTATTATAATACATACAGTAACCTGCTTATTTACTTAGAGCATCTGATATGTCTTATTACAGAAGGCTAACTGGTTAAGGGTACATGTAGTGTGTTTGATGTATTCTTTTAAAATATCTTCTTTGTTATCTGAATTTTACTGCGGTTTCACATAAATAAATCACTTGCTTACTCTCTACACAAACAACTTCAACATTTGAAGTTCAACTATTTAGCCTCTTGCAGTACATTCATTTGTACATGTTTGCAGTGAGCATGTTACTTGCTCTTACTGGCCTGGTCTGGGATGAACACACTTACAGTGAAGTCTCCACTCTCGGTGCCGTACTTGTTCTTCACCAGGATGCTGTACTTGCCAGAGTCTGAAATGTTCACACCAGTGATCGTGAAGCTGGCAAACTTGCCCGACTCAAACTTAAGGATGCAGTGCTCATCTGATGTGATCTCTTTGTCGTTCTTCAGCCAAGTAACCACAGGCACGGGGTCGCCAGAAATATTACAGGTCAAATTCAGGGCCTAAGGGACACAGTGAATGTGTTATTACAGAGTTTTTAAGTGGATGCAGTGAGTGTTCTCTCTGAGGCATCACCTTGCCCTCCTGGATAGTGACCACATCAGGCAGACCTCCTGCTACTCGAGCACGACCTTAGAAAAAAAACATACATTGAAATGTGAACTATTATATAAAAGGCATCACAGACATTAGTAATGACTTACTTCTCTCTGCAATAGCAGCGGCTCTAAGGAGAGAAACAACCACTTAGAAGTGCACTTTTAAGAGCCTATCAGTAAAAATAATACATTTACTTCATACATACTTGAGTCTCTGGAATTCTGCATAAGCATCATCATAAGCTACAGAACAGGAAAATAAAAGAAGAACCAGAAGCATGAGAATTTTCATATCATCAGTACTACTTATATAAAATGCCTGTGTCAGACTTATGAGCTTGAGTGACACAGAATGAAGCTTTAGTTGTTGCTGTCTCACCTTGTCCACTCAGTTCCACAGACCTCCTCAGGCCACCTTTTCCATCATTAAACTCAATTGCATATGTGCCCATGTCTTTTTCTGTGGGCTCTGTGATCTGTAGCCAAAGCTGCTCGCCCACAACTCCACTCTTTATACGGTCAGAGAAGGCTATGGCCGAATCCCTAAAAACACCATTCATATGTCACCATGGCTGCAATATCTGTCAGGGAGCAGTACCTGTATTTCTGTCCTTAATGCAGTCTGAACTCACTTGTAATGCCATGTCACTTGGAGTAAGTCGTTGTAGTAGCTGACAAATGTGTAAAGTCGGATGCCATTTTCTGTACTGGTGATCTTCAGTGGAGTGGAGGAATTTGCTGGCAGACAAAGAATAACGTATACATGTATTTTCCAATGGATACTGTAAAATGATTTGTGTGGCAGGATTTTCACAGTCTTACCAATAAAGCTGAAAACCTCGTTCATCAAGTCTTTAAAACCTTGAAAAGATACATTATTATTATAGCAGATACATGGACATTTTTAGGGGCATGCATCATGTTTTTGATCTGCTAACTACTCTACCTTGTTCTGTCAAATTCAACTTAGAAGTGTCCTTTCCTCTGTCGTCCTTCAGAACAACTTCATACACACCGGAATCTTTCTTGGAAATCTATCAGAGACAACATAAGCATCACATTTAACATAAACCACACACTACAAACACAAAACAGGAATAGACTTGGACACCATCTGAAAAGGCAAAGCTTTTCTCTTCTGCTAAGGATGCTGCAGAAAACAGACATAGGAGACAAAGGCAAAAAAGCCAAGGGACAAACACTGATAAGAAAAAGAGCACTCTCAAGCAGAACTGCAAATCCAAAATTATCACTTATAGTAATGGCAAAATAAATGTTTCCAACTTTGAGTTTTCTCCAGAGAAGGCTGTCGGCATACTCTGTTGTTTCTGCTGGTGAGTCACGCTGAAATGGAACAAGGTGACATGTTTATATAGTAGACACTCTAAGCATTATATATGCCACTCAGACAAACATTTAGGGACAACACTGTGGCCACAAGTGATGAACAATAAAAGTTAAAGTCCTGTAATTTATAACTTTTTTTTCACAAACTGCCACTGACCGGTGTAAAACTATTATTAATATTAACACGGGTACTATACCACCAAACAGTAATACTAATAATAATTAGAGAAATATAAAAACCTCTCATATGTACTTTCACATAAATTGAGAGCCTAAAACAGGATAAAAGATGACTAAAAAGGCAAACTTGGCATTTGATTTTTGGCAGGTAAACACTTCAACTTACTTGACCTGAACAGTCAGTTGACAGATCCAGAGCTCACTGTTTACATTCATATATGCAAGAGAACTGAGTGGCTTGTATTGAGAACACAAATATACATAGATATTACACAGCATACACATTGATGCACAGTACATTTGTCTCACCTGTGCGATTTCTAGCTTCAGCACTCCCTCTGTGAAACCCAGGTTGTTATCTGATTTGATCTCTTTACCGTCTTTGTACCAAATAGCAGTTGTTTCTTTCTTCATGTTTCCAACCTGAGGAGCACAAAGCATTGTTTGGCTAATTGTATATTACGTAATAATAATATCTTCTGATATAGCTCTTCAAATCTTGCCTTGCACTTGAGTATCACGCAGCATTCTGGTGTCACCTCATAGCCCAAGTACTCAATAAAGTGAGGACCTACACAACACAAGGTCTTATGTATTATATATATAGGACCATATATTATATTTTTCCCTTCATTTTTTTTTTTTTTTTTTTTACTTGTTTTCGGAACCATTCTTTTCTTTGGAACTCAGACTCCTTTTGCAGCTCTTTAAATACTGTTGGATTGGGTTATGAATGACACATGTTATAAGAAGTTCATTTCAAGTGAACTGTACTGCCACTTAGTGGTAGGGACAATGAACTTACCATCCCCGATCAGCACCAAACTAGACTGGTTTTTAGCTTTTCCATCCTGAAGCTGGAAGGTGTAGGTCCCCTCGTCAGCAGGAGTCAAAGACTCCATGGTCATCTCAATAATCCCAGTGTTTTTGTCAAAATTCATCTTGTATTTCTGTGCAAGAAAGTAAACCTCACAGTCAATTTCAAATAATTTTACCTTAAGTACTTGAAGGGATAAGGAGAAACCTGACCTCCCCCTGAGATATGCCATTATCATTGAACACATAATCAATTTTGCCATTTCCCGACATCTCTGCCTGCAGCCAAAAGCGGACTCTGCCCTTCTCCAACATCTCTACCGCCAAGTCTGACTTCAGTGGAATAACTAATGCATAAAGGGGGTAGAAACAAGTTAAGCAAGTTGCAAAACATGACATAGTAACAACCAGCTGTGTGAGGGACAACAAACTCACTGGGGAACTTATGGTCGTGGCTAATCTGCAGCAGTCTTTTCAGCTCTATCCAAAAGGAGAAAATGCATCAGAAAGTGATGTTCCATAATCATTCTTCTTCATTCTTATTATATTGTACCTTCAGCAGACAAAGTGTAGCTGGAGGAAGCACCGTCCGTGTGAGTAACATGACACGAGTAAATCCCAATGTCTTCCTCTGCAGGACTGCTGAACACAGCCTTGGACCTGCATATGCAAACATGAAATATAAAACTGAGGACCAAACAGTGCAAGTTCATAGATATACATACTTGTTTCCCTTGGTCTCTACAGCTACTCGAGATGAGTCAGAGATTTCTTCATAGTTTTTGGACCACACAAACTTGGAGTCTTGTGTAATTTCACCACATTCAAAGTTAAGGGAGATGATACCATCATCGTCAACATCCACAACAATCTCTTTGGTGCCTAAAAGACAAATATGTATTTGTAAGTCTTGTAAACATCTCTATAGAAAGTGACTGAAGGTGAGAGACTTGCCTGGTTTGGTGACTGCCTCAACGGGCTCTGTGATCTCAGAGGATTTTCCCACACCCGCCTGGTTTTGAGCGCGGACACGGAACACATAAGTCTGTCCTTCACTTAAGTTTTTGACCTGTTAAACCAGACCAGAAAAGAAAATAAGGTGTTGCGAAAGCGCCCGTACAGTGTAACACAGACAAGCCCAAGTGAAGAGATGTACCTTATAATATGTCTTGTCGGTGGCCTTAGTGTTCACACCTCTCCATGCCTCATCTGAGGCCTCTGCTTCCTTGACATCAATGTAAAATCCGTTGACTGGGTCACGACCCTGATATACAGGGGGCTTCCATAGCACCACCATGGCGTCACTACGCACCTCTCTAATCTCCAGGTCATGAGGGGGACCTAATAACACATTACAAAGGTCTTGTATTTGTATGGACATAACAACACAATGGAGCTATCTAAGAGGACATTTGTCTGTCTTTCCACTGCTCACCTGGGACTGCAATGGTCCACTCCTCACACAGGAAAGTGTCACTAGGCAGAGACGGGATCCCCACACCCGCCATGTTGGCTGCCCTCACCTGGAACTGATACTTTTTATTCTCCAGTAGGTCAGACACCTGTACCCAGTACAAAGATTAGTAAGACACTTCTTCAGTATTTCTGTTTCATGTACGGTAATACTGTATTATAAAATGTATATTACATATAGTATATTCAGTATAAACCTACTCTATAAGCTCTCTCGCTGACTGCCTTAATGTTGGCTTCATGCCACTGTCCTGGCACTCCATCAATGACCTCCCGGTAATCCACAAAGTAGCCTGTGATATCAGCGCCACCAATAGATTTGGGCTGTTTCCATGCAAGCACCATGGAGTCACGCACACACTCTAAAACACTGATCCCATAGGGTGGAGTGGGGGACGCTGAAATGACAAAGTACTGCAGTTAATCTCAGCAAAGTGGTGAAAATGGTAATTATATACTGTATGCATGTAATATATAGTGTTGACTCTGTGACTAAAATGGTCAAATATTTGTACAATTCCAAACTGAGCAATGCTTTTTGTACAAAAAGCAGCAGCATGGCAGAGTAAAGTATAGTATAAATAAAAGGATTTTCTGCCATCTCAAATAGACTACTTACACAAAACTGATACCAGAAGGAAATCATTAGTAGTGCACCCACTTGTCAGAGTTCAGAGTATACTAGAAACCATGTGAGGCTTGGATGTCACTTTGTATGAGGTGTGATTAGCTGCTGTTACTTGTCTGTTATGTGTCCTTGATACAGAGGAGGTGGTGGTGACTGACTAACACATGACAGGACGTGAGACAGGCAGGGGGAATTTCACGGGTGAGTGACTACTTACCTTGGGGAAAAGAATGCCAGCAAAAGTTAATTTGAAAATGTAAAAAAAAAAAGCCATGACTTGATGACACAAAGTTGTCTGTGTTTTTACTTTGATGCTCACCTGTGGACTCTCTCTTTGGCTTTGTAGTGTCTTGACAAGCAGAAGCATCTACAGAGAACTTACATGCCTTTGTGCGCTCAGGGTTGGTGAGCCCCTCTACAGAGACCTTTGACTGAGCGGAGGCAGGCTCACAGATAGGTAGTGTGACAGGCTCTACATATGCAACAGTGTGAGTGAGTGACTCTACATCTACAGCTGAAACACAGTCTGTGGACTGATCTGTGCCCAGGTTAGGGGTCCGGGGCTTGCAGCCTGTGCTCACAGACTCTTGATGGGCCCCGGGCCCCTGCCTAGGATGATTACGAGTTTGAGCTTTGCCCTTTGGCACAGTGTCAGGAAGGGACTGGACAGTCTCATGCGTGCCCATCCAGGGTGGTCTGTGCTCAGTTAGTTGGCCCAAGTTACCCCCTGGCCCCATCTCCAACACACCATGAGGAATGCCGCCTCCTAAAGGGGTTAGCAGAAAAAGCAGGAATAAAACAGGCAATTTTAACTATGCAATCACAAAATCATAAAGCAAAAATACTAAGCAAAATGTACCTATTACAATTTAAGTTTAAATGTCTTCATCTTAGAAGACATAATTAATGAAGACAAGATGACCAACATCCAGATCACAAGGTGAGTGAGGGTGAGAGAGAGAGGAAAGCATGCAGTATGCGGACCAGTGATATCTGCTATGTTTTACAAAAAGGCATGCACTAACTATGCTGTTTAATTCAAAGCCTTTAATATGATTATAAGAGACTAGCATGCATACAGATGAAAAATGCCAACAAGTGCTTTGTCTACACATGCATGGAAGTGAAGGAATCAAGGTTCAAGGAGCCAGGCATGAGTTTAAGAAAGATACCTTCATGCAGTTAACCATATCTGTTGGGGAAGGAGTGTAAATGCTACCTTTAAACACCAGGTGGGGTTGTGGACAAGTCTCGTGCCCAAGATAGGAAAGGGAAATGGAAATGGTGGTGTGTGATACTTGCTGGTTTGTAACAACCACTGAATTGGATCACTGTGACCCAAATAAGAGGAAGTCTACAAGTCCCGACCCTGCCTCAGGCTGTGCAGGGAGTAGAGGGGAGAGTAAGGGAGTAGCAGGACAGGGAGGTGGTGGCCACATGAAAGTGCAGAATACAGTGACAAAGTGATTCAGTGAAACCACCATACATTTGTACATGAAACTATTTGCATTCAACGTTTTCTGTATTGCACATATTGTGCTATAAGAGGCTGTATACACTGTCAAATTGCTTTTTCATCTACCATCTTACTCACCAATAGCAGCCTTCACTTCAACAGCCTCAGATTCTGGGGAGAAGCTGCTGAGTCCTGCTGCATTGACTGCCCTCACCCTAAAGATATACCTCTCCCCTGTCATCAGGCCATGACAGATAAACCTGCAAAGCACATGGACATTCAAACTCAAGCTAGAAACGCGACATAAACATATTCCCATCTATTTTACCTGGTGACATTCACAGGCTTGTTGTTGCATGGTTCCCACTCATTGCTGCCCTCAATGCTACATTCTATGTAGTATCCCACTAGTTCCTTTGCATTCTGGGAGGCTTCCCAGGACACTACCACTGAGGTGTCTGTATTTCTAGTGGGGACCACTTTGCCTGGAGCCGCTGGGATATCTGTAAGCAACAATATGTTTGAGTCTCAAAATACTATACTCTTAATACTACTATTATATTAAATGATTAAAATGATTGAAATCATAAAAAAATTCTGACCAAGTTTGTCTCCGACTGTGGTGGCCTCAGTTGGATCAGATGGTTCGCCTACTCCAGCAGAGTTGCAGCAGCGAACACGAAATCTGTAGGCTTTCCCTTCAGCCAGATCGAACAGTGCAAAGCGTGGGGATTTGACTGGGATATCTGTGTTCACTCTCTGCCAATTGTCTGTGCCAGAGACACACTAGAGACAAGAAGAAGGAGATGTTTCACTGCCAGTTATTGCTGATATTTCACTACATATGTACTTTTAAAAAGTACCTTTTCTACATAATACATGAGACCTTCAAGGGTCTTCTCCCCGGGGGGCTTCCAGCTCAGCACGACATAGTTTTTGGTGGCCTCTGTCACTTGCAGTTCACGAGGTCTTCCAGGAACAACACTTTCTGTATAATAACACAGAGATGAAATCATAACCCACATTCTTTTGGTGTTAAAAATACAAAAAGTTTATACCTGCAGGCTCCTCCTCCGTCACAATGATTTGCCCGGTCCAGGGAGCAGAAGTGCCTGTTCATGACGAACGAAGCCGCATAAAGTCATCAGTGAATTCTCTCAAACTCTAAAATAATGACCTATTTCCAGTCGATAACATACCTCGCATACGTGCGCGGTCTGCCGGGTCCATGGCAGCGACAGGCTCAGACACTCGGGATGGATAGCTCATACCACAACTGTTCACAGCGCGGACGCGGAACACATAGGAGCGGCCTTCAACCAGGCCAGTGACAGGGAAACGGGCAAACTTCACAGGAGTATCATTGCATTGGACCCAGTGGTTCGTTCCAACTTCACATCTGCACACATTATAACACATTTTGTAAGATTTGAATTAATTTTGATTTGAACTTTGTAAGATTTGAACTCATCTTGTTCTCTTGGAGGAATATGTATTAGGGGAACTGTGGGTGATAATGAACAAATACTTCCCTGACATCTTTACTTTTCCCAAGACCAGTTATTATTTAACAATAGAGAATAGGCCATATGAATTGTACAGTGTTAAAATTCCCAATGGAAGACCTTAGCACCCTAAAATCCCTTTCTAGAAAAAAATCGGATCACTGACAGTGCAGATAAAAACCTAAAGAACATGCCCCACTAAACATAAAAATTATGTTTTAGAAAATATGGTCCATCACCCTGGCCGAAGTCACTGAGGTGGTTTAGCAAGCTCCTCGGTGGCAAGGCTCCGGGCGTTGATGAGATCCGTCCCGAGTACCTTAAGTCTCTGGATGTTGTGGGGCTGTCTTGGCTGACACGTCTCTACAACATCGCGTGGCGGTCGGGGACAGTACCGCTGGACTGGCAGACCGGGGTGGTGGTCCCTCTGTATAAAAAGGGGGACCGGAGGGTGTGTTCCAATTACAGGGGAATCACACTCCTCAGCCTTCCCGTAAGGTCTATTCCAGGGTACTGGAGAGGAGAGTCCGGCCGATAGTCGAACCTCGGATCCAGGAGGAGCAGTGTGGTTTCGTCGTCCTGTCGTGGAACACTGGACCAGCTCTACACTCTCCATCGGGTGCTCGAGGGTTCATGGGAGTTTGCCCAACCGGTCCACATGTGTTTTGTGGATCTGGAGAAGGCATTCGACCGTGTCCCCCGTGGTGTCCTTTGGGGGGTGCTCTGGGAGTATGGGGTCCGGGGCCCTTTGCTAAGGGCTGTCCGGTCCCTGTATGACCGGAGCAGGAGCTGTGTTCGCATTGCCGGCAGTAAGTCAGACTTGTTCCCGGTGCATGTTGGACTCTCCGCCAGGGCTGCCCTTTGTCACCGGTTCTGTTCATTATATTATGGACAGAATTTCTAGGCGCAGCCAGGGGCTGGAGGGGGTCTGGTTCGGGAACCACAGGATCTCATCTCTGCTGTTTGCAGATGATGTTGTCCTGATGGCTTCTTCGAGCCAGGACCTGCAGCAGGCACTGGGGCGGTTTGCAGCCGAGTGTGAAGCGGCTGGGATGAGAATCAGCTCTTCTAAATCTGAGGCCATGGTTCTCGACCGGAAAAAAGGTGGTTTGCCCTCTCCAGGTGGGTGGTGAGCCCTTGTCTCAAGTGGAGGAGTTCAAGTATCTCGGGGTCTTGTTCACGAGTGAGGGAAGGATGGAACGCGAGATTGACAGGCGGATCGGTGCAGCGTCTGCAGTGATGCGGTCGCTGTATCGGTCCGTTGTGGTAAAGAAGGAGCTGAGTCGAAAGGCAAAGCTCTCGATTTACCGGTCAATCTACGTTCCTACCCTCACCTATGGTCATGAGCTCTGGGTCATGACCGAAAGGACAAGATCGCGGATACAAGCGGCCGAAATGAGTTTCCTCCGCAGAGTGGCTGGGCGCACCCTTAGAGACAGGGTGAGGAGCTCAGTCACACGGGAGGAGCTCGGAGTAGAGCCGCTGCTCCTTCACGTCGAGAGGAACCAGCTGAGGTGGCTCGGGCATCTGCTCAGGATGCCTCCTGGACGCCTCCCTAGGGAGGTGTTCTGGGCATGTCCCACCGGGAGGAGGCCCCGAGGAAGACCCAGGACACGCTGGAGGGACTATGTCTCTCGGCTGGCCTGGGAACGCCCTTGGGGTCCCACCGGAGGAGCTGGAGGACGTGTCTGGGGTGAGGGAAGTCTGGGAGTCCCTGCTTAGACTGCTGCCCCCCGCGACCCGGCCCCGGATAAGCGGAAGAAAATGGATGGATGGATGGATGGATAGAAAATATGATTCACCACCGGAATTTATTTAATCAGTTAGATTCTTATTGCATGTACGTTATTTGTCCAAAGAAAGAGGGATATTCCCTCAGAAAAAAAGGTAAATTAACAGAATGACAAAATATTGATCTCATCCAGTAATTATGTAATTGGAGAATCTTATGGAATGTGATACCATACTGACCTGTCCACAAAGTAGCCAAGAATAGAGTTGCCGCCATCAACCGCTGGCTGCTTCCAGGTGACAATGATGTAATCCTTATTGGCGTCAAGACAGCGAACATCCAGAGGTGCAGCTGGGGCTCCTTCCACCTCAGCCTCAGCATCTGATACACACGATGACACCAGCTGTTTGTAAATACTACAGCCAAATTAGTTTTTACTTGTGGTCATACAGTGTAACAGTGATATCCTGGCAGTTGCTAGGAATAGCCCCAGTTCAAAGTAATCAGTGGCAGGAAAACAAAATTAGCAGTAGCCTTGGCCAAAATGAAGATAAGAGACGTGCCTCAGAATACACTGAACAGAAGAACAAAGGCCAACCAAATAATTGTTGCATACAATAGTTACTAGACAATATTTTTGAAGTGTGTAAAACATAAACATATGGAGGCTGAATTTCAAATCTGTTTTGCCTTCCAGTTGTTATTCACAGTATTTTATTTGGGCTGAGAGCCAGACCAGAGATTCCAGTGCTGATCTTCCTTAGAATAGCTCAGCTGCACAAAGGATCATATAGCTTATTGTTATGGAAAGCCGGGAGACTCTTCTTTAAAGTGGGACTATCAGCTGTAGCCGAGGGACAAATGGGTTTACAGAGGGACTTCTATGTTCAGCCAGACACAAGCTTCAGAGGTCATTCAGTCTCGGAAGACACAGGACATAAGCCACGCTGACCACTTTTCATGGTATTCAAACAGAGGTGGGCTATTTAAACACCACTTTATCTAGTGTTGCCAACTGAGGCTTTGCTTTTAAAGGCCAGAAATGGTGTCTTTAACTGTCAAACACAACTGATGGAATCAAGCCTGGATTTATGAGGAGAAGGCAGAGAGTCTCTAGAACTGCCTCAGAGAATTCAGCCATTCTACTTTATAATAAAGTAACACTGTTCCTGCTTCATCCCAAAAATAGAAACATTTGACTAAAAAGTAAACAGTATAAAGTAAAAAGAAAAAAAGATAGATTTTAGGCATTGATATGTTGATTAAAAATACCTCTCACAAACACGTAGGCTGAGTGTGTCTCATATCCAGACTTAGTGGTGACACGTAAAGTGTAGAGTCCCTCGTCCTCTTTGTTCAGGTGTGCGAGTGTCAGTGTGGCTCTGTCTCCACTCCATTGCATCTGGTGCCATTTAGAAGGAGACAGCAAAACATCTAGAAACATGGAAAGCAATGTTAATATTGAACAATAGCAGCTATAAGTGGTTGATTATAGTAGGTACTAAACTAACAAAGAATAATTCATAGACCAACCATCTCTGTACCACTGGATCTCTGGCTGGTATCGGTTTAAAGTTGGATAAATGAGGGCAGTGCATCCCAGGCTCATTGTTTCGCCCTCTCTCCCAAATGAAACTACAAACTTATCAACGATGTGTATCTGGAAGTTAATGCCATACTCAGACACAGGGCCCTCTACAGACAAAACAAAATGAAGAAAAATGTTAGGTGATAGAGCGATGGGGGTCAAACCAACAGTGAGGGCACAACACTGCAAGAATACATGTAGTATATTACAAATCCACCAAAAAAGATGGAGTGGAACGACATTCACACAACAGATGGAAAATAGTGTAGAAAGATGTGGATAAAAGCCCACAGCAAAGGTGAAAGAGAGAGAAAGAGAATTTAAGATGAATATTTTATGATGCAAAAGACAATATTCACAACACAGCCACAATGTGAGCTAGTGCCTGCACAAAGTGAACTATATACATTTAAAAACAACATTATATTGCTGTAGCAAAGCAGACAAAAAACATTCTCACAACACTTTACATGTTTGTTCCACAGTTTCTAAGGAAGACTGTGAAGTAAGATGTGTCCATGCAATGAAAAAAATAACTACTCCAAAACCTTTAAAACCCAAAGTGACCCGTTACCTCGAGTAATGGCCCCTGCAAAGGCAGTGCAGCGTCAAAGAGATAAGAAAGTGTTAGTGCAGTAGCACCCAGTTTCCCAAACCCGCCCGTCACACAACATAAGACATCAATCTAAGGATGGCAGCAGCAAGCAGTTGAACAAATTAATCTAACTTGATATACTCTCAGCCCCTGCTAAAAAAGTACTGACCAATATTTAGTGTCAAATTGTATTAATACTGAAAATTCAAACAAGAAAATGTGTAGGTTAAAATATATATTTTAAAAAAGATAAATATTATTGCGGGTCTATCCACACAGTGAGCCAACAGCAATTTGACCGTGTAAAGAACCTTGAAAGAATGACAGCAGACAATGGGACCAAGATAACATCTGAACATCTGGATTTGTGTATGTATATGGATATATATATATATATATATATATATATATATATATAAATAATATATACAAGTGCAACTATACTTACGCCTGGGCGCAGGCAGAAACTCATCAACTTCACCTTTAAACCCTGTCAAATACAGCAGCACAGATCTGTGTTTAACACACATCACATTTGGGCTGGAATGGTCATATTATGGTGGTACTGGTGCTATGAGGAGGTCAAACATACTCTTTACAACGACAGAGGCAAAGGCAGACAGCTCCCCCTTGGAGTTCATGGCAGAAACACGATACTGTGCAGTGTCATCAAAATCACACCTGAAACAGAGAAGCATCAGGTGATCAGTGCTCATCATATGCATTCACATGTACAGGGCCCTTCCCCAATGTAAACCTCACTGCTCTAGCCATTTTAATCATATAAACTATGATGGCGCCCACTGTGGTGCATTCCATAACAGCCTGAGAGCCAGAAATACCCAAGCAATAAATAGACGCTGGTGACTGCTGATGTCATTCAGACCAGGTGTTGTGAGCCAGTAGAGACTTCCTTATGCTATACACTTAACGTACAGGCTTTGTTCACTAGCTATACATAGTTCATTAATATTATAATATATATGATATATATATGATATGATATATATAATATTAATAATATTATAAGTTATAACTTCTTTCTGCTCCTTTTCATTCAAAGACATTTTGTGTTAACAAAAAACCAAAACATCTTTTTATGTTTACTATAAATGAATGAAATAAACTAAATAAATATTAAAGTACCCACCTGTTGATTTCCAGTGAGTGGACATTGTATTTGCTTTCAAGTTTATATTTTCCTGGGTTGCCAAGTGGGTCAATAGCCACATTGTTTTTGTACCTTAAAAATAATACAAATGAATAAATTAATTAATAAATGCCCATAAATAGGATTAAATTCCAAGTGAAGCATGTATGTAGATGCACTGTGATCTTACCATACAACCCGGGGGTCAGGCCAGCCACTGACAGTGCAGTGCAGGCGCACACACTGCTTCTCCCACACTGTGTGGGAGCGAGGCTTAATCACAAACTCTGGAGAGTGCATCAGGCTGTCTTCGTTCATACGCCTAAAGTGCTCTCCTTGTTCATGGATCTTCCAAATACAACACAATTGTTATAACACATTTTTACTGTGATCATTTATAAATATATAATATAAACAGCATATACAGTATCAGGCATATGCAGTACATGCCTGTTGCAAAGTAGCAAAACCATTACATGCAATGCTCAAACAGAATTTCACAGTTTGCAGTTGTAATAACAGTACAGTGTGTCTTTTAATAAAGTAGTGATGAAACTTGGCCACACCACTCTTAGTATGACATGGCTCTTGGGACATCACACTTGTGTGTCTGAAGAAACATGATCGTCTGGTGAAATTATCACCCAGTAGTAAAGGACTAAGTGGAGACATAATCCATTGAGGAAGGGGGTTACTGTGGTTGGTGATGTCCAGTAAAGATAACTAGGTCTCGTAATCACCCAGAGAAAAATAACATCCTCATAAAAAGAAGCATCTTAGCTATAACTATCTGGTATTCAAACCAAGAGCATGTGTAGTCTGCAAACAACAACCAAGAAATATGCAGAGGCTGAGTGGGAGAATGTTTCCTATAAACCTTGTTATCCACCATGAGGAGGAATTGGCTTTTTGGTTTATTTTTGTATAGCTGGGTTTCTGATTTCATCACAACATTCTGCAAGTTTGTAATAAAAAAAAGAGATAGGGGACCTGTAACAATGAATTCATTATCTAAATCTACACAATTACTCATGAGTAGATTTCTGGTCAGTATGAAGAGATCACGAGTCTCAGTATTAAAAAACTGGCTCCTACACTCCATCAGATATAACATTAGGACATTCTTGAATCTGAAAGAAGACCATGACCAAAGCTGATCTATCACAATGGATAGAATGGACAAAAGGTTAAAATAAAGTGAGTTTGTCAATGCTTCTTAATTGACCCTGAGAAAACTAACCCTTTTGTTGAGAGAGATGCGATTGGCCGTCTCACGCATGGCCTCCTTCCTGGACATTTGCTCTGTCTCCAGGCTCGTGGAGAACAATTCCCTGCGGCTCATCTGAGCAGTGTCCCTCTCCCTGGCCTCCTCTGTATCAGAAAATCCTGAGGCAAACTCTCCCCTGGTCAGGAGCGTGAAGCAGGGCACAAGACATTTTCAGTGTTTAGGACATTTCTGGAGTTCCACGTCCATGAGGTAATGAGACGGTTACCTGCGCCTGAAGATAGGCACTACATATCCAATGACGTGGTTCTCTCTGTCCACTGCTAAGTAAGTCGACTTAGGTCTCTTGAGCAAAGGGCTCAGTCTGCTCTCCTCCAGCTCAGAGTGGGAAGATACAGACAGCCTGAGATGTAGAGAAAACTATAAGCCTGGCTAGAGGCCAGACACAAATGATAACAACACTGAGAAGTCAAATGTTGAGGATAAGAGGGATTGGGAAATGGAGGTGAGGTGGTGTTTTCATTATGGGATACTTGTCATTCAATTAAACACAAATTATTATTAAAATAGTAACAAAAATGTCAGTTTTTATTTGTTTGACCTTTTTTGTTTCCTATGCAATGTAGAAATGTTTACATCCTGCACTTAATTCCCAGGGCCTTTCAGATACACACATTCCATTGCTGGAATGGAAATACTATCTGTGGCACTTAAAAGTGAGGGTGTGAGATAACACAGGGCTGGAGGCTGACTGAGGGCTGATAGGGCAACTATCGGCATTTTTTCACTATCATTCTAGGTCACTCTCTTTTTAACTCTAAAATGTAGATGCACTAGATACACTAGCTGTAGTTCTGAATTGTGTATGTATGAAGATGAAGATCACACAAGATTAGAAAAGCCTAAGCCATCAGATCTGTTCTGACTCTCTTTGAGGACTCTTTAAGATGCTGCAAAGTATCACATTTAAATAAAACCTTTAATTTCTAAAAACAACATAATCGTAAAAGGAAATTGGCATAGGTAAGTAAACACATAACCTCCCAGCATAATCCTCCAATGACCTTTCGGTAAACACTCTGGCAGATGAGCATTTAACCACAGGCTACATATTCTTTAAAAAAAGAATAGAATCTCGAGATGAAAAAACAACTGAATCAATTATAGCAACACCAATTTTTTTTATTAGTATTGCATAAGTGTTTTCTAGTTCACAGGTGAATAAGAACAGATCCCACAGGAGAATAGATTATTTCATTGTGTTGCAAGCATGGAGAGAATGCATAAGGTAAGAGGGGCCACCTCATCGACATGCATGTACAGATGATTGTTGTTGTTAGTGTCACAATGGAAAACAGGCTGAAGGAGTGTTTGAGATGAAGTAAACTTGGGTTTGTCAGCCAAGCATGAAATACAGTATGGTCCAGGAAAGGTGATCCAGCAGAGAGGTGGTGGTGAAGGCCTTTATCAGCGCAGAAGGGGTAGGTGATAGTGTTAGGGGCAGTGGGGCTTTACTATCACAAAGAAGTGGGATGATGGACATATGTTCCCCTGTTCTTCTTCAAATCTCCTTACCCCCTGCTGCTGGTCAGAGCAGAGCTGCTTCTGCCAGCAGTGAACCTGCTGCTGGATTGGTAGCGGCTCATGGTGGACTCCATCTCTGAGCTGCGGTAGCCGCGGTCATAGTGGTGATGACGCTTCTGGTAGAATGGTATGGATCCAGACATGGTGCAGGCGACTTCTGTGCCAGCCTATTGTCTGTGTATTATTCTGTTTCATATGTTAGTATAGAGAGGGGTTCTAACATTTACTATTAAAACATTTACATAACCTACACATATATGGCACACAATATGCTATAACAAATCTACATTCTTTGACATTCAAAATGTAAATTCAATCTAGCAAGACAGCTGAAAGACATGTACTAAACTTCAGGCTAACAGGCATTGATCCGTCATGCACAAACAGACTTATGCAAAAGTGACAAATCTGTAATGCTCCTTACCTGGGTGAGTCACTCCAAAGGTGAAAAAGTGAAAAAGACACCACACTTGATATCCCAGCAAAGCCGCAGGTAGCGGGCAGTGGTGTGGTCTACACAACAAAAATACTGTTGGCCCTTGACAGAATGTCCAAGCAGCAGTCCCATCCTTTTATGGAGAGGGTGGAGATAAATATAGCAGAGAGAGTTGGGGGGCAAGTCAAGTCCCATGCAACACATTTATGGGTGCAGGCTTCACTCCCTCTAATGCAGGTAAACATTATTAGTTAATTGTAATATAAAATGTATATTTGTTTTTTGTATAGTTTTAGGCTTTTTTTTGCCAAAATAAAGTACTTTGTCCAGTTTAAGACATATTTTTTGTGAATATTTCAGTGGTTATTATTTCTTCAACTAACATTTTAGATCAGAATGCTAAAATTGTCTTCAAATGGAAAGCCCTGGATATTTGGCTGCCATGTTGTATTTAGGTGGTGGTGTAAATTATGTCTCTCATGAGGCTTCTGTGTTGAATACTGGGCCTTCTGGCTTTGAGCCTTCAATCACCACTGTGTATCCGGTTCCCCTCCGCGTTTATGATTGGTCCACACACATATCTTTTACTAATACTTTCAGTCAACTTATTAAACATAACACTACTTATGAGACTAGGCTGGTATGTGGATGAATATGACTCATTCATATATTCTTATGGTTCTTCATAAATGAGGCTATAATAAAGTGATAATTATAAAAAAAATAATGGGTGATAACATAACAAAAAAAGCATTTTGCTGAAACTAGCGAATAGTCAAGTTTTCTTTTATAAACACGCATGTTGTATATGTGTACACACACACACACATACACATACACACACACACACACACACACACACACACACACATACACACACAACACACATACACACACACACATACACACACACACATACACACACACACATACACACACACACATACACATGTGTGTGTGTGTGTGTGTGTGTGTGTGTGTGTGTGTGTGTGTGTGTGTATATATATATATATATATATATATATATACACACACATATATATATATATATATATATATATATATATATATATATATATATATATATATATATATATATATATATATATAGAGAGAGAGAGAGAGAGAGAGAGAGAGAGAGAGAGAGAGAAGAGAGATATAGAGAGAGAGAGAGAGAGAGAGAGAGAGAGAGATATTTTGAGTGTATGGCGCACTCTGGTGGTGCAATGTGACAATACAGGGTATTGTACTGTAAATTTCAATGGCATCTTTGGTCTTGAACATATTCTTTTTACATCCATATCCGTGACTTTTTAGATGAAACTTCAATGCTGCAATGTGGCATTATATAGAAAATACCTATGGATTATTAATAAGAACAACCTACGGTCATATAGGTCTACTACACATAAATATGTCCACAACAACCAGAAAACCTGCTTTATATTAGAAGATACTATACCATGTAAAAACATAGTGTAGCCAGAGCTCCGGACTAGTACCGCACAACATGAAGCAAGTAAGTGTCGAGAGCTTGAGCTTGAAATGTTTTGCAATGGGATGATTCAGATTGTGTGACCTGGTGACATAGTGTTCTGAGAATCTGTCTCTCAATCTTCTTTTGGGGGCTCAATATAAAAGCATCCACAGCTGCGATCTACGGGGTATATGACATGAGTGGTAAACCTATTGCAATGTGCATCTTGCAGAAGGACGTTTTTTGCCCAGATGAATCCTTAAAAAACAGTGGACTTGTACAGTGGACCTCATAGAAAACAATGGTGAGAGAAAGGTTTACTTCAGAATTACGGTCGGCCTTGTTCACCGCGCTTCATTCACCACAAACACCTGTGACATGTGTATGACAACGCGCTTCAAGCGGACAGACCCGTGAACACGCACGCACACACTCTCCTTTACGCAGAGGTCTGTACTTTCACCTGTGGCTAAATCCGCCGTGAGAAGTGTACGCGGAGGAGGCGTGGTGGGGAGGAGGAAGCGACACAGACAGAACCAGACTCACCTGCGCAGACAGAGGCGGGAGGAGACTAGTGTCCTTCTGGAGACTGATATTAAGTTGATCCAATTGGCTTTGCCAGAAGAACGTGGCAAACAGCAGCTCTATTCATAGAAATAAACGAGATGCGAGCGCTTTTTTGCTCAATTCCAAAGCACTTTTACTGTTACAGCGGCCTGCGAAAGTCACCCCGAGGTCAGCTGTGTTCACGCCACACCCGCCCCGCTCCAGAGTGCGGCTGGAGCCGCTCCAGAGTGCGGGTGGAGCCGCTCCAGAGTGCGGGTGGAGCCGCTCCAGAGTGCGGGTGGAGCCGCTCCAGGAGCTCCTGTTTCAGATTCCAAGTGCACCGCTCTCGTGTGAAAACGACTTCAGTGTAGGAAACTGAAACTATAAACACATAGATGTGTGTTCATATTTTGAGTGTAATTAGCTCCTTCCTTCAGATAGATATAAGGCAGAAATCTGACCAGAGCTGAAGAAGCGCCTTCACACTAAAGTTTTTTGTGTGAGTTGACAGAATACAAAAAAATCTTTTGCACGCAGATAAGAATATTACTCTGCACTCGGTCCATTCTTGACTTATTCACACCGCTGTCACGACTTGTGAGTCCGTGGCTCTATAGCCTAATCTCAGAAACTTCAGTCAGTGCAGTGAGTATTTTCTGTGTGTTCTGGTGGTTTCTGTGTTTTGGCTAAACAAATGAAAATTGATATGAAATGAAAAATTTTTTACTGTTGGCTGGTGTAAAACGGGTCAAAAACAGGGACCACTAGGGCATTTTTGTATAAAACTGCAATCAATGGTTTTGGATAAATCTGCTGGACAGAGGACACAGGGGAAACTGGGACTGTCCCGGGTAAATTATAAATAATAAAATGTACTTTGAGTTGCAAAATGCATTTTATTATTACGCTTATATCCAGTGGAGGATGAAGTACTCAGCTTTGTTACTTAATTAAAAGTACAGATGCAGAGGTAAAAAGTTACTCAAGTATAAGTAAAAGTATCTCATGAAAAAATCTACTTTAATAAAAGTATGGAAATGTCCCTTTAAAATGCACTATAAGAGTAAAAAGTAAAAGTATTTCATTCAAGCGTTTAATTTGTTAAAGTGTAAATGTAGTGATACTGATTAAAGAATGATACATATTTTGGTCAACAGTAGCAATATAAATACATTTCTTTTTTTCGTATGAATTTTTATGTATTTATTTATGGTTGGCTCAAAGCTGAAGCTTGAACTCGAGTCATTATGTTACCATGAACATGGTAAAAATAATGGTAAAAAATAATCATATGAAAAGTACTTTTTATTTTTCAAACAATAATAATGTAGTGGAAAGTACAGCTACCTGCTCTCAAATGTAGTGAGATAAAAATAAAAAAAATACCCACTGTTGAATTTACTTAAATAAAGTACACATACCTAATAATTCTACTTAAGTACAGTACTTTGCTACTTTTACTTTCTTTTGTTCCACCACTGGCTATATCATAACTAGGGCAGAATTATCCTAAATAACTTGCATGACTGGACTGAGGACTCTGTTACTAACATTGTAATGTGACCCTTAGAGAACAATGTGACTTGATTTAACCTGTGACTCAGTAGTTCCACAGGCTGCTCATCCTCACAGCTTCACTTTCCAACAGTTGTTTTTGGACCATGTTTTAAATCTGTTCAATTAAAGCTGGCTCTCTCATTCACTCATTTGCTGCTGATGCTGTTTTTACATAAATGCACATTTAATCAACTGCTAATAACCATGTCTGACAACATAAAATAAATGGACTAGTACATGTGCGTAGGCCTAATATTATTTTTTTTTTTCACAGATCAAACATCACAAATGCAAGAAGGGGGCAGACATATAAGCCGATATGGCTAAAATAATACTGACCTATTAGTGTAATTGACCTGTTCATTGTGGCCTTAATTGTCCAGGAAAAGGGAAATTGGAAAAGGGAGGAAATGGGACGTGTGTTATTCTATCCATAAAAGGAAATTTGCAGGAATGTCGACGCAGGCAAAGGGAGTGTTTTGTGGACGCACCACTGTGTCTGGCGGGGGTGCGCTATTGTTTCTTTTCAGTAATGTCAATTATTTTATTCCGTTAATAGAGATTTCTTACCATATAATATGTAAAAAATCTAATTTATTTAACTGTATTGTTGATCACATATATACCTGGAATGGTGTAAATATAATTATAACAGTTTTTGCTGATGAAGACCCCCTTGTTGACTTGGTTTGTCCCAGTGTTGTCTTACGGAACAACAGTTTTATCAGGAAGTGAAGGGCGGTGGTTGAGAAAAGAGCACTGGACTAGCGGTCGAGACTTGGGTTGTTGACAGGTAAAACGCTTTTACCATCACTTTAATGTACTTTGAGTTAGAGTCTTCATTATGAATGAGAAATAAATAGATTCTTTTAGCATCGATGTGTTCTTTCCACTCATTAGAACTGGAGAAGCAAATTAAAATCTCGTTGAAAACACGGCCAGTTGTTAGCCAAGATGCTAACTTTACAAAACGTAACTTCACCATTATAGATACCATTCTATCGCGTAATGAATATCGTATCTTACCCCACACTGTTTATATCTTTTGTAATTATTTTTTTCACTAAGTCCAAGTAAATATATGTAAAGTGCGTATCTGGGCCCGGGTATTATACTTTCTTATGTTTTCACAGCCAGGCCGCTAAGCGCTAACAAACGCTACATTTAATGTGGTCAAATAAACTGTTAAACAGAATTGAGATCAGCCGAGAGACACCTATTCTCTGTATTTATAACATCGTTTGGTATTCAAATGTAATAATCGTTCATTCAAATTTGACCGTATAACCTATTTGCAATTATAATCCTGCTCGTTCGCGGACAAACTTGCTGCAACAGGAAGTTTCTATAATATCCTAAAGCTAAAAGATAAATGGCCTATTGGAATGCTTGGCAATGTACTTACGTAAGGCATTGCCTGATTTGGGCATTTGTACTCGCATCAGTAGTTTCCTGTCCTCAGTAAAACCACAGAGCTCATCAACCTAGAAAGACTAGAAATATTTCCATTTATAGCACAGTGAGGACACCACTCCTGAGGGTGGCTGGCACTGGAGAAAATTATGGCCCATAATACTCTGCCTGGGTATTGGCTCAGCTGATAAATGTTACAGTGACACCATAACTTCAACGTGACTTTATTTTTGACTGGTGCATCATAATAAATCTTATGTGACATTTGATGGAATGGAAAGTGTGTTTGACAATGACACGGTTGCTAATCAGATATAAAATTGTACTAATGTCTTCTCAATTCTCTGATGTGGTTTATTTGTCTCTGTGATATAATGATTTAATGTATAATTGTTCTATTTCTTTGCAGAAATAAATCCTCAAAATGTCTAGCAAAAGAGCAAAGGGGAAGACCACGAAGAAGCGCCCTCAGCGGGCCACTTCAAATGTCTTTGCCATGTTTGATCAGTCCCAAATTCAGGAATTCAAAGAGGCATTTAACATGATTGACCAGAACCGTGACGGCTTTGTTGACAAAGAGGACCTTCATGATATGCTTGCATCTCTCGGTGAGTGCTGCTGAAACATTTTCGTGGATGCTGCAGTCTGTGTATTGTGTTTGCATTTTGTAAGAACAGCCTTTTTGCCAAAGAAACTAGTTAATCCTGTTTGCGCTTCTGTAAGTTTTTAAAATAACATGTTATGTCTACTGTTCTAAAGGAAAGAACCCTAATGACGATTACCTAGAAGCTATGATGAATGAGGCCCCTGGTCCCATTAACTTCACTATGTTCCTCACAATGTTTGGAGAGAAGCTCAATGGCACAGACCCTGAGGATGTTATCAGAAATGCCTTCGCTTGCTTTGATGAAGAGGGGACGGGTATGTTTGACAATCAATTAAATACATTTTTGCTATCTCTGAAACAAAATCTAATCAGTATTTGATTTTTGTTAGGATTTATCCAGGAAGATTACCTCAGAGAGCTGCTCACAACCATGGGTGACCGCTTCACGGATGAGGAGGTAGATGAGCTCTTCAGGGAAGCCCCCATCGATAAGAAGAATAACTTCAACTATGTGGAGTTCACACGCATCCTAAAACATGGTGCCAAGGATAAGGACGATTAGAGACAATGCCAAGATTTTTCTTTCCACCCTGTTCTCTTCCATCAGCTAGTTTTCAGTGCTGCACGTCTCGACTGATAAACGACTAAATTTTAAACAAACCAAAGCAATAAGTATCACTTTGCATTTGTTAGTGGCGGAATTAACTGTTGTGGTTAAAAAAATGTGTCAAAGGTTTGTTATACTAGGTGTGAAGTAATTCACAATTCATGTGATTGGATTTAGCTGAATTTATACATTTTATAATATAAACTTTTTGAATAAAGCCCTTTATCAAGTTGTTTCAACAATATTTGTTTTTCTCACTCAATTCAAATGCCATTGAGACAAATACCTGAGCTGCATTGACAAGTCATGACACGTCTTCTACAGCACAAGTTTAGCATGTTCACACAGGAGCTGCTCTTTGAACAGAATACATGTCCTTAAACTCACGCTTTAAACTGTCATCATTCACATTGAATGAGTGTGTGAAGTAGGTACATTTACAGTTTTTTTTTTTTTTTTATTTATAATATATACATACATGCATAAAAAAGCAAGAGGAGCTGGAGGAACCATGGAAGGACAAGCCCCTGCATGGGATGTACCACTGGAACATAACTGAAGTGGCTGATATCAAGAAATCCTTTTTTATGTTTCTTTTGAATTACTTCAAAAGAAACATAAAAAAGCCAGATTACAGTTTGCAAATGCACACAAAGACCTGAATTTTTGGAGACATGTATGTGGTGTGAAAAAAATAAAATTTAACTGTTTGGCTATAATGAGCATCGTTACATTTGGAGTAAAAAGGGGAAAAAAGCCTGCAAGCCTGACAACACCATCCCAAGTGTGAAATACGGGGGTGGCAGCATCATGTGCGAGTAATGCAGCCTACAAACTTGGCTCAGTTACATCAGTTCTGTCACGAGGAATGGGCCAAAATTCCTAGAAACTATTGTGATTAGCTTGTGGAAGGATATCCAAAATATTTGACCCAAGTCATGCAGTTTAAAGGTAATGGTACCAAATACTAATGACATGTATGTAAACTTCTGACTTTGAAGAAGTAATGAAAATTTGTCTTTAAAAAGTCCTTCTCTCATTATTATGGCATTTAGCAAATACAAATAATTTTGGTAATCCTTACTGACCTAAAACAGGAAACGTTTAGTCTGATTTCATGTCAGACAGTGAGGGAAAAAAAAGCATATGTGTCTTTTTATATAGTGTATGTAAACTGAACAAAACCAGATGCAAAGCTCCCATGACATGCAACTGAACATCTGCCCCACACAGATTTTTGAGGGTAATTAATATTGGTCTATTTCTAAAAGCATACAATCAAATGAAGCATAGTGTAATCTCTTGAGGTACAGGATGAAGAGTTGAAAGTTAAACCATGGATCCTCTCATCACAAAACAAGGGAGAATGATGGGGAGGAAACAGAGCTAGACCTCTTGACTGTGATGGGAAGAATACTTTGCAAGTCTAATTAGTAATACAGAATAGCGAATATCTGCATTTGAAATGTGTTCTGTGGGGTATTCTGTTACAGGGCCCAATGTCAAAGTACTACTACAAAGTACAAGTACATTACTGTTTGTAATGCTTGTATTTATCACCAATAAGAGATGGAAATATTGCATATCATTTTTCCATTATTCTCACTAATTACTTGCAATTTGAAGCCGGGATTGAGTGGTCAGGTATTGTAATGTATTCCTATGATTTAAGAAAAGTAACTATTCTGAATACCACCAAATAAAAGAGTTACTGCACTGGAATACAGTTACTCAAAATTTGCATTGTATATTAATTTTTTTTTTGAATATGTAGCCTTATTTTTGGTACCAGTTTACGTATTTAGTCACTTTTCATCACTGGCTCTAGAATTACCGGGAAGGACAGAAGAAGGCAGAGGAAAAACTTGACTAGAGCTAAGCTTAAGCTGTGCAGCCCTACCAAGAGAGGATTAGAGGGAGCTTTTGAGAGAGACTCAGTGCTAGATAGTCAGTTCTGGAGGTACAGAGCTGACTATTTAACCCTGCTCCTAAACTTTAACAAACTCTAACCTTAATCATATCCCTGTTTAATCGCTAACTAACTTAATCGCTTTCACATGTTCCTGTTAGGTCCTGTTTGGTCCTCCTGTAGTCCTGGATTAGTCCAGTTCTAGTCCAAGACAAGTTCTGAAATAACTGCCAGTTTCAACCCAAAGAGAATATTATCAAGCACCAACCTGAGTGGAGAGTTTGAGGAGGTGTGTAGGAGTATGAGTGAACCATAGACAGACAGGCTCCAAGCACAGGATCAGGAGCCCTGATGAAGCCAGATACCCTCTGCCCCCTGTGGAAAAAACAGATGAGTTAGAGTTTTTTTTAGAGTGTGAAAGACTAGGGGTTAAGGTAACTACTGATGGATGTGATGGAAGGAAAGGTGACGGATGTAGTGAGGGATCTGGGGATGGACTTGACATCCACAGATCTCAAGACCTTGTCTTATGTTGCAGGCGTACATTGATCTACTGCTACTGCCATAAACATAGTATTACATTTTATTATATTACATTATATTACAAAAACATTGGCAAAAACACTGAGGTATTCACCCTCTTTTGTACAATTATTGTTATAATTGTTTGCTATAACAACAGTTATTGCTGGGTTTCAGATGACATTAGAGCATTCTATAGGCCAATAATATTTAATACAGATGTGGCAGCTAAAATGAATATTGTTCAAATGCAGATTTTAATTGTAATACAGTGCGTTCTTGGGTCTAGTCATTAACAGAAATGATCAGGTTCAAGATTTGTGAATTTACCTTTTGGATATTTCATGGCAACGTACAATATAATCAAAGTAAAATATAATCAAAGTAAAATATAATCAAAAGGGAAAACTGGCTCCTGCCACCAGCTGGGAGTATGACGTAATCACGTTCTATAATCTGAAAAACACAGATACACCGGCTGTACGTGCAGCATGAACATGAACAGAGTTTCATAAACAGAGTTTGGATACCATAGAACAGAGTTAGGATACCACAAAGCTTAAAGTAAACACTAAAGAAAACAATTCTTACCGTTTACGTTAAAAGTTGGAATTGTATTTACATAGTGAAAAGGCTTTTTATTGCTTGAGCAAACTGTGCTGTTTTGGGTACATAAAAGTTCTGGACAGCGGACTTTTATTGGAATACGCCATCTTGTGGATGCGGTGTGGAGTTACAACGTACATGAGGCATGCATGGTTAAGTTTAAAAAAATATATATTTATATAAAAATACTTTTTTTTTAAAATGCTGAAAAAACAAATGATTGAAAATGATTTTATTGTCAGACTAGGCTACTTGTGAAACACAGGAAACGTCCGAGGCACCTTGAACGCACCGCAGTCCTGTGTTACGGAATGGATCAGATCCACGTTTGTTTCATCCTCCTCTTCATCGCGTTATAGCATCAACTTTGAGGACCTCTGCCACATGGTAAATTATTGAATAAGATTATGTTTTAATCACTGGTTCCTAGGGCACCATTTAGTGTTCAGTGCATTATTGTGTGCAGATTAATTCATGTAGGCTAACAGCTATGCTAACAGTTGAGATAACCCTGAAGGTTGATAAAGTGTTCTCGATGCTATGTATGAAAGCGAAACTAAAATGAAATAAAACTAAATATGTGTATTTTATTATAAACCCCATTTATGAAGATCGACGTTAGTAATGTTACTCGTTTTCTTTTAGCAGTTGTCCGAGGGTCATGGCTCTGAAGCTCCTCCAGAGACTTCCTAAGCAGCTGGGACAGATCGTCATTCATCGCTATGCTTGTACCAACTCAGGGCTCCTCTTCAGGTGTCAGTCTGACCTGCACCTGTGTGTGGGCTGCGTGTCCACTTTATCTCCCAACCGCATCCAAAACTATGGCTGTCGAAAACAGCAACTGGACGGGACAGGGAGGAGGCTGACCACTATAATCCGGGAGCCGTCATCGGGCAGCAGTTCTGTAGGACTCCATAAAGATTCATTTCCCCGATTCTGTCTGACTCAAATGCACCATGCGACTCCAGCAGAAGAACAGGCTTTCCACATGCGTTTGAACAAGTGCACTTCATCTCGGCAAGTCTTCAGATTCCTGCGTTCTGTGGAGGTTATGACTGACGGCATGGCAGCAGCATCCCTCCATCGTGTAGCTGAATTGGAGCAAGGGGTAAACTGTCTAAAAGACCCTTCAGTGCTGGAGGAGCACACCATCAGAGTTCTATGCAAGCAACTGGAGGAAGACTCTGGGCGGCTAACAGATGTTGGCCTGGTATCTGCACTTTTAGCCTGCACACGGCTCTACCTGGATCCCTGGAGTAGTCTGATGGTGCGCCTGGTGTCTGAGAGCCAGGAGAGACTAGACCGGGGATACCTGAGCGTAGGGCAGCTGTGTGACTTGGGTCAGGCCATGTTGGCTCTGGAGGGTCCTCGATCTGTCATGCTGGAGCAGGTCATTTCTCAAATCCAGAAGCAGGATACAGCACAGTGGAGCTTGGCAGATCTTAGAGCAATGTATAAACTGTTACAAAGTGGTGCCGGTTTTGATGGGAAATACTGTGACCTATTGAATGCAATGCACTCTTATGCAGTTACTGTCACCTCTCATATGAACCCTGCCACTGTCAGTGAGCTGCTCGGTGTCCTCACAAGTCTGAATCAAACTCAGGCCATGCCTTTGGTGATCAGTCTGTGTAAACGGGCTGTACGCCATGTGCCTCACTTTAGTGATGAGGAGCTCACTCTTGTTCTAGGAGCACTTATGCACTTTGGTCACAGTGATCATTACTTTGTGGATGCCATGGAAAAGTATGTCCCCACGATGGCCTTCACCTCCCACCCAGAGACGGTTACCAAGGTCATGCAGTTCTTTGGGAGAAGAAACATCTTGTCCCCAGTGGTGTTTGATGCTGTCGCTGAGAGTTTTGTCTATAGGGCAGATGAGTACACTCCCAGTCAGGTGGCCAGGCAAATCATGCCCTTTGGAAAGCTTGGCTACCTCCCTCCAAATGCAGCCGATGTGTTCAGAAAAGTTGAGACCATCTTGCACACTCGTTTTTCACACTTCCAACCTCGCACTTTGCTCAATGTGCTTCATTCCTGCATCTTAGTGGAGAGATTTCCTGTGAACTTTGTCTCTAAAGTTTTCAGCAGTTACTTTCTCCAACAACTGCAAGGTAAATATTATATCATATTGATCTTTAGCATTGTCTTGTTTGAATGGCATGCATTAAATATTTGTGTTTATTATTTTATTCAGAGCAAGGTACAGGAATAGATCGATATGTTCTTGCTCAGCTAACTCAGCTTTACATGACTATGAAACTGGAGTGTTCTTTCTATGAGGTACTGCATTAAACATTTTTTATTTATTTAAAACATTGCAACCTTTAATATTCTTTTCAATGCCATTATCAACTATATTCTACATTGTTTCTTCAGGGACCACAGCTTCTTCCACAATACCGTGTCAAGTCTTTCCTCGTGCCTGGTCACTCACTGGAGACTCCAGTTGACATTCATTTGTACAATTCTGTCAAAACTGGATTGGTGGAATTGCTTGGTGATCGCTCATATTTTGGCTCTAAAGTTCTGACACCATACTGCTACACACTAGGTAAGATTATGACTAAAACATTTGTCAATCATTTTTCAAAACAATACGTCTGTTGTAACACATAGATGTGGAGATCAAACTTGATGAAGAAGGGTTTGTCTTGCCTGCCTCTCATAATGATGAAGTTTACAAGAGGTATTTTCAGTTTTTTTTCCAAATGTCATACTGTGAACTGTGAATTAGTCCGAGTGTTTTAAATTTTTGTTTGCAGAATAGCACTTTGCATTGATGGACAAAAGAGGTATACTTCTAATAAAAGGCAGCTATTGGGTAAAGAAGCTACAAAACAACGGCACCTAAGGCTTCTGGGATATGACATTATCCAGGTATGACAGTTTAAATTACACACACTTTTAATCAAGTTCTGATAATGACTGACATGTTTTGCTCAGATTCCATTTTATGAATTTGATAAACTCCGAAACAAGACCAGTGTTGTGGAGTATCTGCACCAGAAGATCTTCCCCCACAGCTACAGACTCAGCTGGTGATTTGACTATTTAGATGTTTAGACATTCATTTATACCAGACTGCCTAAAAATAAGAACAAATGTACAAAGCTGCAATGGAATTGCTGTTTTGATCTGCATAATCATGTATGACACAGGTTCCATTTGAAAAATATATTTTATTTGTTGGCAACTTTTATGATGGACTCTTTGCTTTGTAAAGCTAAGAGTCCAACTATAGTGTATATATAAAATATTTATAAAATAGTAAACCCAAAGCTTGATTTATTTTTAAAAGTTACCACTATCTCTTTAACTTGCAAAGCAATTGGTATCAATCTTATGATTTAAGGCTTGGAGTGCGGTTAGATAAATACAAATAAGAAGCTATCATACATTTGCTGAACTAAGCTGGGATTTGGGGAAGGCCAAATTCATCCACAAGAACGCCATCCTGCAAAATGGAAAACAATCATAATTTAGAGTCGCTTTAAAACAAGCCACAGTCATACAATAATAGAAACAAGCATTACCCTGTTGTTGGCCCTGTCACCAGGAAGACCTTCTGGGATTGTGGGTGCCGTTGAGGCCTCATCAAGGTAGGAGCTGTCATCGTCCAGCAAGAGCTCATCTCCTAAAGCGTCCAGTTCTGTGTGCAAAGAACAGCACTGAGCAAAGATCTAACAGTAAAGGAGTAGATCAGTGTGTTAGTGACTGACCTGCTTCCAGATCATCTTCATCCATGTCAGGGGTGCCATAGCTTCTGCCCAGAGCATCCTGAATCTCACTGGCATCTTCCATCATGTCCTCTAGTTGGTCTTGAAGATCCTACAAACAGACAGGCAAAACATTTTTTTTTTTCTGCAACAAACTGACTTACAAGTTATAACTTACCTCAATTTGATCAATTTTCACATGCTTATATGCTTTCTTCATGTCTTTGAGGCCAACTTTCATAGCATCAACCTGCCAGAAACACATTGGTATAAACATTTGATTGATAATGGTTAAATTACAGTATTTCCATATCTTACAGTAGTTTTAGTGTCTTTTAGTGACTGAATTGTGTAGTTTGTTTGTTCCATGTTAAACGATTGCTGCATTAAATTATCCCGTTGGTTTTCATACCTAAAGAAAAAAAGTATCATTTCAATTAAAATTTGATGCATTTGTGATATAGCAATTCAAATTCACTACTTACATTCTTTTCTGCTTTAGCACTCTCATAGCCTTCTGTTTCACCATATTCTATAAAATAACAAGTTATCAGTCACAAATAGTTCTACAGATGCTTTAATATTTCTTTCCTTTGTGCTTTCATTTACCTTTGAAGGCCCATCTCTCATTTTCTTCATCTGATCCTTATACTTCACAAGTTCAACATCTAGTCTGGCTATTTTCTTGTCAACTGATTCTGCTCTAGAGTCGACCTAAAAGAAAAACAACAAAAGACAATTTCAGGACCAAATGTACAAAACACAACTTAACTAAATGCATGTGTCCGTCAGCTGAGGTAACAATAGATGGGGCAGATGCGGTGAAAACAACTAGTTAAACCGGTTGGTGCCAGTAGATTAACTGAGTGGACTCCAGAGTAAAAACTCAGCTCAGTATGACATAATGCAGCTTTCTGACATGCCAACCAAACCCATTGTTTAGTTAAGCACGTCATTTTACATGTAATCGTAACAGACATCAGTGACATAGATTGGATTTGACATCATGTAATACCATTCGTAGTTTAGCTTTGCCAATATTTGAGTTTTGGTTCATAAAGTTTGACAAAGTTAGTCGAACGATCTATGCTAGGGTGTCTGTTTTCCATAGTTGTTTACTCACTTAAAAAGTCGTCAAAAGTTGTTTCAGATCAATACTTACGCTTCCGATACAGTCGCTGAGGTTTGGTGGGGGCCCCTTAGGCTTCCCTCTGCCGAAAATACGATTCATTATGAGATTTAAAAGGCAAAAACAGGACAAAACCTGAATATTGCTGGACACAATCCGTCCCGAGCTAAAACCGAGAAACCCGGAAATAGTGTTTTATTGACGTCACATGAGACACGTGACCCGGTTTACAAACCCACTTTTGAGTGATTTATGAGTGACTGTGTTTGTTTGGTTTTTTTTTTTTTTTTTTTTTTGCATTTATAATTTCATGAAATCTAATTAACATGATTTAGTGGTGGATCATAAAAAAAAAACAACCAAACAAACACGGAAACCTCAACTGTACCTGAAACTGTGTGTAAAGAATTGACCACAAGAGGGAGCTGTTTCACAATAAATAGAGTTACATATTTTGTTTTTGCTCATTGCTTTCCCTTGCTTTCTTCATCTGACCGTCTCTTTTTGAAAGGCAGTTATCTGACCACAGATACACACAACAAATACACAAGTATCCCTAATGAATAGCCACAGAAAACATTTTCTCTCGTATTGTATTATTATTGAAGGGATAGAGGAGACAAACAGATTTATTCAAACTGATCAAATAGATGTGCATTATACATTCAACATTGTTTGCAACAACACAATCCATGAAGCATAGGTTGCGTATGTTTCTTTACTGTTGCATTTAGGACTACTGACATGCTTAATGCATTCTGTGCTATGCATGTATTAAACTTTATTTTTTACATACAATTTTGTAGTTACATCATATTTACAGCACACTCTGTGCTCAAACATGTAGTTGTGGTTTAAGATTGTACTTTTCCTCTACAATAAACCACACATATATCTAATTTTAAATGTAGTTACAATATACAATGCTATATTACATATTATGTCATTGTTACACAACTTCTCAAACTGGACAGAACTCCAGATTCAAAGCTGATAGAGCCCTCTGACAAATTTAAATGCACATCTGAGTCCAGGATCTTCAAATTAATTACAGTAAAACTCAGAGTCAGTCAGTTCTGGAGCGTTGTGGTTCAGCAGCACAATCCCAACACATCACATCTCAGCCCATAATTTAAACATATAGAATATCGTCCTTGATATGTAAATATAACAGGCTCAAGGTGCTGCTTGACCACAGCCTCTTCAAATCCTCTATCTTGACATCCTGGACTGTAAAAGGCACATTTGTTTGGCAAGTATTCAGTAGAGTTTCATGGATGAGAGGTATGAAGCACACTACCACACTAAATGCTTAATTTAGTAATATTTAAGGATTGTTTGGCACAAGCTTTAAAATGACAATTATTATTTTTAAAATGTAAACTCACTATAGGCTGAGGAAACTATGTGTTTATTTTTCACAATTGTCATTGCCATCTGATCAAAATAGTTGATTGATTAAAACAATACTTATTTGATGAAGATTTGATGATTGGAGAAGATGGCCATGTCCTATTTCCAGTAAATCCTTAATCATCACATTGCTGATGTGACATGGGTCAGGCCTAGATCATTGGAGTCTTCTTTTCCTATGTGGGAAATGGAAGACAGTTCCACTGCTAGTCATGTGGGCTTAGTCCCATCAGGGTTCTCCAGGGGCACAGCCATCTCTCGCACGGTGTTCAGGGCCTTCTTACTTCCAGACACTTTGTCTCCCTTCAGCCGCGCAGAGAGGCAGAAGTCTTTGAAGCAGCGCTTAAAGTTCTCGTCCAGAAAGGCGTAGAGTATGGGGTTCAGGCTGCTGTTGGTGTAGCCCAGTGCCACACAGAAGAAGTAAGCAGCTGTGATGGCGATGGACTCTGGGATGCTCACTAGCGCCTTCACTAGGATAAAGATGTGAATGGGAGTCCAGCACACCACAAACACAGCCACCACAACCACCACGAGTCTGGTGATGCGGCGAAGGTTGCGGTCCTTCTCTCGAGAGCCGGACAGCATACGCACGCTCTTCAGCCGCAGCACCATGAGGGAGTAACACACGGTGATGATGAGGACTGGTACCACAAAGGCAAAGACAAACACACACACTTTCATCAGTGTGTCCCAGTACACGTACGGCTCAGGAAACTGTAAGGCACACTCCGTAATGCCTGCAAGACAAGTCAAATTACAAAGAACTTTTAGCAAAAGGCAATTACATGGCACTCTGCCAGCTCCTAGAGTGGGGCTAATATGCACTCCAAAGTGAACATTTTGCCTTCAAATGAAGATTTTATTCATAATTCATATGAATGAAGAAGCAGGGCTAATGGAAAGATCTGAGGTGGATTTGATTAAATATATTTTTGCTTTTAAAATATTAGCCTTTTTATTGCCAAGTTCACTTTAGTACAAAAATTATGTTGACTGCAATCTCACCACTATTTGTTTGTGTTCCTCCAAGGACAAATGCAGGTATCCCTGCAGCTGAGGACAAGATCCAGATGCAGACGTTTATCATTTTGGCCTTAACCGGGGTGCGGAAGTCCAAGGCTTTGACTGGATGGCACACTGCAACGTAGCGGTCCACACTCATCATGGTGAGAGTGAAAATACTGGTGAACATGTTGTAGTAGTCAATGGCAATAAACACTTTGCACACCACCTCTCCAAATGGCCACGAGTTTAACATGTAGTCTGTGCTCTGGAAAGGCATCGCGGTGGTCACCAGAGCATCAGCCAGGGCTAAGTTGAAGATGTAAATGTTTGTAGCAGTCTTCATTTTGGTATACCTAGATAAAACAGATTACCAACATTAATTCATGTTGTGAGTTTTGTGCAAAGCTTTGCAAGACTTCACATCTAATCTTATTATGAATTATACTCGCTCTAGGGCTGCGGTTGGGCCATGTTTTAGAATTTGTAATGTAATTTTTCTGACTTGGGTTCACTGTTGTCATGTGCAGCTGATTTCATGCCCTCCCTAGAGTCTTTAAGTAAAGCATTTACTATACACATACACACACAGCACAGATATATAGGTGTGTGTACTATATAATGTGAAATGTTATGGTACATACAGGACATGTCTTCACTTAACATATTGTTTGTATTAATTGACCTTACAGAAGTTGATGACAGGTAAGGCCATCCATCTGTCCCATTCACCCATTCATTTTAAGATTAGCTGTAAGTCCATAAATGTAAGTAGCCAAAAGCACCACTTTTGATTTTGTGGGGTCTGTTAAATGCATTTATCAACAGTGCAATTATCTTTTTCAGCTATCCAGGCTAATTATATTTTATGTATTATAGTGATTAGTAAAGTAATTTTGAGCCTTCTGAGGATCTCAGTTGGCGAGCTGTAGACTGGTACAGATGTGTTTATTATTGAAAAGTTTAACAAATCACATCAAGTTAATTAAGATTTTAAGAAAATTATGAAATGTGCAATCTGCCATTGAGAGCACATCGCTGTGATCTTGTTTACACTTAATCCTCCAAACCCATTTGAGTAGTCAGCTGAATGACCCTCTGCGGAGCACTAAACCACATAATGCAGTCCTTTTCACTTGTAAAGTGATAAAAGTGTGTCTGGCCACAGTCAATGCGATTGATCTGGAGTAATGGCTGTCTGTGGACCAGAGCATTCAGGATGCCACTGCTGCTCCTCACTATACATCAACAAGATGGCTCCTCTAAACTTCATAAATAACAGCCAATGAGCTGCGGGCAGCCTCTCTGGTTTAGCAGTAACTGATAACATGCCCAGTCAGATCAGTAAGGATTTTCAGAACATCTAATAGACATGCAGGCCTATTACATTGTTAAAACTGCAGAAATCAAACTTTTTAAAGCCAGATGCAATCATCAGAGCTCATAAACTCGGTGATACAATATTTTAACATAAAAGTTAAACCTGTATGAAACATTGTACTTGTCATATTGTATCATCCAAATGAAGTGAGGAACTAACCAAGCAACCTGAATGCATCTGTGACTATTGACTGTATCCAGGGACAAAATCCAGTTAGAGCAGATGGCACATACAAGGTCAATATGAAAACTATAAACAAAGAGCTTTCATGAAATTATCAATACTTTATTGTGCTTTAACCTAAAGGTAATTGACCATGTGGATATCACGCTTGTCCTCACCTAACGATGACGTACATGACGAGACAGTTGCCAAAGAGCCCAACCACAAAGACCACGGAGTACACAGCGGTGATGATGGGGATGATGGGGGACATGCTCTCATTCGGCGTCACGTTCCGGCTGTCAGTGTATCCAGATGCCCAGGATGAAGACGAGTTCACCGGACAGTTTTCCAGGAGTCCGGACACGCACTTACTGTCCTCTTTGTAGATTTCAACTTCCATCCCTGATACCTCACCGTGCCAATGCAAATGGCTGCGGGGAGATATAGGCTGTTTACGCACACAAATAAACGCAATTAAAGACAAAAACGTGCGCCTCAAAGACTAGAAAGGAAATGAATCAACACAGATGTCAGAGGAAAAATCTGGGCTGTTACTTGCAGCTCTTGCACAGAAAGTGTCACCTGTTTTCTTCAAAGCAAAACGCGCGCAGTAAGCACAT